>RJVU01050164.1:549586-561598 GCA_003731715.1 Anabarilius grahami | reverse complement strand
CAGAGTAACGCTATAGCATCATTTTCAACACACTCAAATGTATCAAATATGATAAAACAGCACTGCGTTACCCCACATACACTTGACCGGAAGAAGCGGAAGAGGCGACTGTGGCATAATAAAAGTTCCGCTGCTCTTGAGCCGTGTGTCGTGCTCGTCTCTCATTAGCAATCGCTCCAGCGGCCTCGTTCCGTTCCCACAGCACTAAGCCCTGCTCTGCTTCATACTCCAGTAATGTTAATAATCTTAACCATGAACATGATTTCTGCCCTGATTTCGAGTCCTGTCCTGATTCTTTTCCACCACTCAATCTTTGCATCATCAAGATATGCCTTTATTTTGAATAGGCGACCTCTAGCACCGAAAAATTACATTTTTATTTTTTTTATGCATTTGGCAGACGCTTTTATCCAAAGAGACTTACATTGCATTATACTATACATTTGTATCGGAGTATGTGCAATCCCTGGGATCGAACCCATGACCTTGGCATTGCTAGTGCCATGCTCTAATCACTGAGCTACAGGAAAGCTGTACATATTGTGCCTTTAAAAGATTTTGCATGGCATTTTGTAAAAATGTTTGCATATGTTCAAAACTGATTTCTTGTGTGTTTTTCATTTGTTTCTCTCACCCTAATTACAAATGTATAAGTGCAGAAAAAGGAATCCGCTGTTGTGTTCAGACACAACAGGAATTCGCTTACAAACAGACTGTTGTACTGTGAAGTCATATCTGTTCACAAAGAACCACAGAATTGCTGGCAGTTGGAGGGGAGACAAACTGTCATTGTTCTTCCCAAGATTTCTTCAAATGTAATACCTAACCCCTCTTAGGACTTGTCTATTTTGCAAAAGATACTATGTGTCTGTTTTGGCTGCTTTGCAACAATATGTATTGTGAAAAGGGCAATACAAAAATAATTAGACTAAAAATTCACAGCAATTAATAGTTATTCAGTCTCAATTTGGAAGAGGAATCAGTAATATCTTGGGTCATTTTACAGTAAGCAGAGTTGATTTGCAACAGTGTAAAACCACTATGAGCAAGGGTAAGATTTGTAAACCTTTGAGTTCATTTGTCATGCATAATCAGTAGTGTCATTATTGAGGGAGAGTAGGGTAAGCTGGGCCACACTTATGTTGTCCTGTAGGGAAGGACAAAGAAGACAGGAGATTAAAAGGAGACTAATACAACTAATATTTCAAGCTATCTATTATTCCCCCATAGTAGTACTACAAATTACTATGGTTAACATTACAATAGATTTTAGAATAGTTATGTTTAACTAATTTATCTTAGTCAAATGCTTTTCATTTTGCTGTATGTGTATGTTTTAAGTAGACAATCACTACACCTACTACTACTACTACTACTACAACACCTACTACTACTACACCTACTACTACACACCTACTACTACACACCTACTACTACACCTACTACTACACCACCTACACCACTACTACTACTACTAATCATGATCACAAATATCAATGATTAAGAAATATCACCATTTTAACTAACTTGCATTTATGTTCCCTATCTCTTCCTCTTTTGTCTCCTCACCTGACTTTTATGAATGTTTGCCACATTCCTCTGATGTTCTTACTACAAAATACTTGTTAGACTCCATTCCAGTTACCCAGACACTGCAATATGCTCTATATTGTCTGAGCTACCAGCTCAGAAATACACCAGTGTAAAAATAAGCCCACCCAGAGAGCCTTTCACAGGACGCATGCATCAGCAAACTCTCCCTACACAGACAGAAACATCTCTGGATCAAGCTGATCTAAGCAGATGTAATGACTAAACAATTCCAGCACTGAACTGATTTGTCTTGAGGCTTAAGTAGCTTGTCTGGATAACCTACAATCTTCTATAGCCAAACTTGACTACCAGCATGAAGTCTAGTCTACTTTGCAGCTTATTCTGGCCAAGTCCGGCCCAATTAGACCATCTGACTAAAGAGAGTTGGTTTTGATTTGAACAAGCAGTTTAGATGTGTGTTTATCTGAAATAGTCCCAATAAAATACCAATGTAAACACTGCCACCTTTCTCATTTTAAGAAACATTTAAAAGTACTCCATCAAAACAAGAGAAAAAGAGAATGTGACAGAGCTCATAATAAAATGAAAATCAATCAAAATTGGCTTGGCTTTCGGGAAATGTTGTAAAAGCGAGGCGGAGATGGCGTTTTTATTACTCAAAAGGTGAGTAAGGTATTTTATTTAACAGATAAATTGCCATATGTAGCAGTTCATTGTAAAGCATTATCTATTGTGAAGGGCCATTTCATTATTGTTGTTGTAGCACTGTGTTGGAATTTATTTTCAAGGAAGTGCCATGTCTAATAATGGGTATAGATACAGTAACGTATCCAGCTAGTCAGTTTGAGATCATTTCCATCTAAACTGGTTATAGCTCTTAAAAGTATAGGGTAGGCAATTGCGGAGAGGCTAGTAATAGCAAGTTAGCTTTGAAAGCATAAGATCCCTTCAGAGTGCTCTCCAAAGCCATGCCTCCTTCAAAACACATGTACGCACACAGCCAGTGCAGATTCTGCAAAGTGTCACTAGAGACAGCATTAAATTACCTCATGTCTAAAAGCACATAACATTACAATAAATATGAATGTAAAAAACGTACAGAGCTCTTACTTGTACCACCTGACTGCTGCAGATTCATTTCGACGTTGATGGTGTTGACATAGAAACACATAAATCAGAGTCTGAGGACGTGAACAGGATAGAACGGGGAGTATTCAAGTTCTGAAGAAAGTGTAAACTGCCGTCGCGTCAGGATGGATGTGGATGGAAGCACTTTCTTCAGCTCATACTCATTGGTCCCATTCACTGCCATTATAAAGCCCGGATGCGTCAGGATATTTATTAATATTTCTCCGATTGTGTTCATCAGAAAGAAGAAAGTAATATACACCTAGGATAATTTGAGGGTGAGTAAAGCTTGGGCTAATTTTCATTTGAAAGTGAACTAATCCTTTAATATTTAGACTACTTCTATTATTGATTGCTATCAGGATGTAAAGAGTTTCAAACAGTATAACAAAAAAGTGTTTATAAAACAAATTGTCTACCCTACCTTTAAGCCTAGTAGTGAATGATTTGTGAGCAGAAAGTTACCAAAGGGCCAAAAGTTACATAGTGTACCTTTAATAAATAAGTAAATACACTGAATAAAACAAATCAAAAGCTGAAATGAGCTGAGATTACAGACATAACTCAAAAACAAAGCAAAATACACTCTTCTGCTCACGGAAAGCTTGTTACCAAGTGTCTTAAAACTTTACAAAACTTTTTGATGTCACTAACCTTGCAAAGTTTGGCAAACCTTGAATCATTTTTGGTTGCCACCACTTCGCACATATTTATGAGTTTGTGTATGTAGCTTATAGTTCGTTCTCATTTACTCATTTATTGTGTACATTTATTTTGTGCATTGCTTTGCATTGCCACAACTTTTGGTTTAAAATCCTGCTGTTAAGGACTATAAATGTCATTGTGCTTAAAGTCATGGCTTCTCAGCTGATCCCTTGCATACAGTGCCAGATGTTTCGTTTGTCTTCATCCATCAGCAGGGAGGAATTCACCTTGAGAAGTGTAAGACGATAGCTAAACTCAAAAAGAAGGTCACAGAGTTACAGGCACACACATATGAAAGTTAGTGGAGATTAATGAGATTCAGTTTTTGAGTCTTGATGTCATGTCAGATGAAAGGAAAAAAGGATTTAGCAGTTGCTTTTCTTCATCTACACACAATGTCTTCCACACATAAATATGCTATGCATACACTTCTCAGAAAAAAATCACAGATGGGCTCAAACAGACATCTAGCATGCCTGTTTCTAATCCCTCATCTGACAGCACTCACTAACATCCTGTCCTTAAGGAAGAAGCAGCACCATTTTCTTCAAGGGTCACTTGTTTCCCTGTGGACATGCCTCATCTTACAAAGACACTTTTGTTCCATTTGAACTACAGCTCATCTCTCTGCTGATAGGTTATAACTGATTTCAAGAAATATATCCTTCTTTGTGTTATTTTAATTTGAAAATCTCTTACATTTACTCAGTTACCAACTTTACTAATCTTTCCTGGTTCAGAACGGGTAGGGTAATAAGAAAGGTAACATCAGTAACTAAAGAAGAATATG
Organism: Anabarilius grahami; assembly: GCA_003731715.1. Taxonomy (NCBI): domain Eukaryota; kingdom Metazoa; phylum Chordata; class Actinopteri; order Cypriniformes; family Xenocyprididae; genus Anabarilius; species Anabarilius grahami. The sequence goes on along the minus strand of RJVU01050164.1, from coordinate 557,421 downwards.
AAAATCAGTGCAGCAGCCACAGAACCAACACCAACAGTGGCAGATTTGTTACTACTTAATGTAACGTACAGTATCCTCTCCAGTGATTTCAAGAAAAGTGGTTTTAAAGCCATAGTTATAGTTATAGCCATGTATAATGTAAAAATAGGTGTTGCTTTCTTCCTATATAATACTATGGGCTGATTTAGATTTCCACCAGCAAGAAAAATACATATAAATGCCAAATAAAATTAAATAAGTTAAATACCTATTATTAGGGGTGTAATGGTACACAGAAGCCACGGTTCGGTACATACCTCAGTTTTGGTGTCACGGTTCGATACGAGTTCGGAACAACAGGATAAAGCAACAAATCCCCAACACTCAAAAAAAAATAATGAACTTTTACTGTTGTTGGTTTCACTCAAATCATCCTTGCTCACATTACTTAAAAAAACTCATGTAACTACATTAACTTAATTTAACTGTGTTGTTTCTACTAAAAGTGAGTATTGTCAGCTTTACTTAAGTGTTTGTTCAGTTAGCTTAACATTGCTGAGTGAAACACACAAATTAATGTTAAAAACTAACTGGGCAGTGGATCCGTTGTTCCCAGCATGCTTTGCAAGGGACTGCATTAGGAGAGTAAATTTAGGGATTAAAATGTTATTTTATTAAAGGTTAAAAGTTGTTTTTCAGTAAAGAGAAAGATGTTGTTAGTTTATGTTAGTGTTTAATGTTCAGTTATGTTGGATATTTAAAGTAGTTTCTGTAATGTTTTTGAATTTTGTGGTTACCATTATACAGAAGAGTGGCGCCTGTGTTTAGGCTGTGAGCACTCATATACGCATGCTTATAGGATTGAATTGAAGTTTGTTCAACGAGTTACGAGTGCATTTTGTAGAGCAAATAGTTAAGGTAAATTAAGTCAATAAATGTGTTCACATACATAATAAACCTTTATAAATTTAACATTTAACAAAGTAAACTGCACATATATATATATATTATGTAACAGTGACAAATTCAAATGATTTGTATTTACTCAAAGAATTTTGTTTACTTGTATTTCTTTTGTTTATTCAACTAAATTGTTATTTGTACAAATTACTCAATACAGTTGTGTGGAACCACTTGACACTGCTTTAAGTAAATCCACAATTCATTTTTTTGAGTGAATGCTAGGTTTCTTTTCGTTTATTTTGAACAGACAGTAGTGCAAATTAGTTTGTTCCACCAAGCGGCATTTAGTCCCCCCTGACGTAGTTGGTAAAGTACAGCCTCCTTCACTAAGCAGTAAACATTATGCACTCTAGCATGTGTCATTTTTTGTAGGGCTGATAAAAAACAAAACAAAAAGGTATTTGGTCACAATCACAATACTTATAACAGCGGAAACAACGTAAAATACTTCGTAATTTATGGTCACACAGACAACAGACATCAGTTGAAACTGTAAAGGGTCTATTTTTATTTGTGTACACTCACAAAAAACGAAACATTGTGCTTTTGTAAAATAAAGAAAACAAACAGGATGTAGCTTTCTGCTGACCTGGTTTTCTTTACGTGAAATTTGTGGAGCGTGTCACAAAAATTAATAGTTGCATTACAAACAATGTTGCATTACCACACACCCCCTTCTGGATTGGAGTGCGGATTGCCTGTGACATACTGTATTCGGCGTCTGACTGTATGCACCAAAACTGATGTCTGTACCATGACAGTTCAGGACGAATACATGCACCGTTACACCCTTATATGAATACTTATTTAAGCCTTAACTTGTAACAAATATGGGCACTGCCACTGTATTGATGTTATTCCCAGGGCACTGGTGTCGATAACACAAAGTAAAAATTGGGCCCAACGTACTGTGCTAATATGTTTCGAAGATGAACGAAAGTCTTATGGGTTTAGAACAACATAACAGTGAGTAACTGATGACAGAATTGTAATTTTTGGGTGAACTAACACTTTAATTAAATGAAAATGTGACCAAACTGAACACTTATAGAGGGTTTAGTACAAGTTCCGAATAAATATATTTCACAACCTTTAATGGACAATAGAAAATATAAATATGATGTCTACCTCTTTCCTATTTTCCTCAGGATTATCATCCAGATTTAGTTTAAATCAACAACTGAGAAGGCTTTCCCATGCCAGCCCAGCAGGATATCAGAACATGCTGTGTGAAAGCTTCTGTCTTCATCAAAAGACAGAGATGAACAATGCTGCCTGCTATGGCTGCGCTCTGAACAATTCATGTGGCTTTGCCTTGCTCAATACATCCACCATGTTCAGCATCAGCATATCCTCCAGCACTGAATCTGTCTTGTGAAAGACAAACAAATTAAAAGAAATAGACAGGGAATGAAGTTTCACACATGTCTGAGTTCTCAGGACCCTGAATGACCTTATTTCATATACATCTTTGACATTTTCTGTGCATCGCTCCCAGCGATGCCCATCCTTATTTGCTGGCATGCACAATATACAAGTGCTGACAAATGAAAACCTTGATAATCCTATGAAAAATACTTAATAAACTGTTGTTTGTTATGAAACAAGGTTAGAGTGTTCTAAATGAGCGTTAGTAATTTGCACAAGCCACACCCAAGCATCTCTATACAAGACATTTATTGTGTATTGCACATAGCAGTTAACGCGCGTGTGTGTCTGTGTGCGTGTGTGTGCGCGTGCGTGCGTGCGTCTGTGTGTGTGTGTTTTCTCTAGGAAGCTGATTAAGATGTACCTGTAAACATAAGTGGCGTTCTTACAGGTTTTTGAAGAGTGTGTATGTGTGAAAAGGTAGGATAAATAAAGAAATGGAAAGGTGAGGAGAAAGCTGTTTACCGACTGAGCCGCATGTACACAAGGAATAAGAGAAAGTCACCAAAACAGTACATGTAAAAGCAAATGCCACTTTTGTGTTAAGCACTTTTCTTGCAGTGTGCATGCAAACTTACTTTCTCTGTGGAGTTCCCACAGTATTTTAAATGCATTTTAAGCATTTTAAACATCATTTGTAGCATAAAGCACAGTCTCCCGCTAGGCCAGGCCTAATAGTCATTACCATTGTCCTCAGTTAATGGACACTATATCTTTTATTTCCACCTAAAGCGTCTCTCTCATTTTTTTTCAGTGTACAACGGAAGGGGGCCATGTGGCCAAATAAAATGTTTTTGGGAGTTAGTAAAGTGTTCAGTGAATTTGGAGTTAAAGTTCCTTTCGTTGGAGTCCTTGGGAGTCATTATACAGGACTTTCATTAATTTACATTAAATTTACATTTATTCATTTAGCAGATTGCTTATGAGAAATACAAGCGATTCATCTTAAGTAATAATATAAGAAGTGACAGCAATGCAAAGTTTCAAACATTGCCCAGAATAGTACAAGCTAGCATTAACGGCGTCAAAGGGGGGGCTGCAATGATCAAGCCAAGGGGGACCCCCCTCCTTGGAACATGATTTCATATTTCATTCATTCGTTCAGACATATTATTATTATGGAAATATTATCAGGTATGCATATAAATGGTGCTTCAGCTTATAGCAATAACAACACTACTTCTCGCATTAAAAAAACAAAAAAAAGAAATCAATATTTTCACTTGAAATCAAAACCGCATTTCTTTCTGTATTTATTATAAATGACTTTAATCAAAATTACTTCCCCTCCCTCCTGCAGCGACATCTCTTCTCTGATGACGTCTTTACTGGTGTGAGGGCAGGACAACCGGTCACTCACAAGAGATCGACTAAAAGCAAACCACAACTATCCATCCATCCAATCAATTCCCCACGGACAATATCAAGTCTCGCCCTACATTTTTTTGTTTAAAAAGCTGTTTCACTCTGATATAAGTCACAATAGAGAAGAAAAGACTAACGCAACTTCTATTTCATGTCGACCATTTATGTAAACATCTGTTATGTGAAAGAACTTATCAGGCCAAAACTAAAATAAAAAAACGAAATGCAATGTGTGTATCTAAAGAATGATTACATGCTTTCATTTGGCCTGCCCTTTATATGCTAGTCCCATTTTGTGTTCATGTGATACACAACATTTTAGAAAAAATTGTGGAATCATCTGATCAATATAATTTTAAATAATTACTGTGGCCAGTTGCATAAACTGCTTAGACTAGGCTTAAAAGTTAGACAGGTCATAACTTTTTAAAGTCAGTTACCTAAAAACAGGGGTGCCCATCCCTGTTCCTGGAGATCTACCTTCCTGCAGAGTTCAGCTCCAGCCCTAGCCCTGCTCAACACACCTGTCTGTAATTATCAAGTGCTCCTGAAGATCTTAATTAGCTGATATAGGTGTGTTTTATCAGGGTTGGAGCTAAACTTTGCAGGTAGGTAGATCTCCAAAAACAGGGCTGGGCACCCCTGCATAAAAAGATGGATCATTTTTATATAATTTGAATTGGAAAAGTGAAATGGATAATCCCTTGGTTAACTGCTAGTTGGTCAAACTAGTTCAGTCTTAGCAGAGATTTAACATAGTTGCAAAGTTTATATGAGTGTATATATATATATATATATAAATGAGTGAGTGAGTGAGAGAGAGCGAGCGAGAGAGAGAGCGAGAGCGAGAGCGAGAGCGAGAGAGAGAATTGAGTGTGAGTTACTAGCAGGAGGTGGACAGTCAGACTGTGTTTTAAATAGCCCAAATTATCAGCTGTTCATATGGTGATGGCATTTGCTCAGAAAAGTATCAGTCATAAGAATTCCTACAAGGACAGGAGTGCTTTTAATAGAGTGCATGTGGCCTAGAGTACACAAATAAAACACACGACCTCCCAAAGCAATCTGAAGAAATCTAAAGGGAATCTAATGTAATCTTTTAGATAAGAGCTTGATATTCTATGAAAACATTCATTAAAGGGATAGTTCACCCAAAAATTAAAATTTGATGTTTATCTGCTTACCCCCAGGGCATCCAAGATGTAGGTCTTATAACGCATGTCAATGGGAATTCCATCTATAAGAGTGAAAAAAACATGCACAGACAAATCCAAATTAAACCCTGCGGCTCGTGACAGCACATTGATGCCCTAAGACACGAAACGATCGGTTTGTGCGAGAAACCAAACAGTATTTATATAATTTTTTACCTTTTACCTACACCACTATGTCCAACTGCCTTGCACATCTGGTTGGTGAGGTCTGAATGCACTCTGATGCCGGAAGTGATCGCTCGCACTCATTGACATATACACGCGAGAGATCACTTCCGTCATCAGAGCGTGTTTTCAGACCTCACCAACCGGATGCAGTTGGACATAGTGGTGTATCAGAGGTAAAAAATTATATAAATACTGTTCGGTTTCTCGCACAAACCTATCGTTTCGTGTCTTAGGACATCAATGTGTCGTCACGAGCCACAGGGTTTAATTTGGATTTGTCTGTGCATGTTTTTTTCACTCTTATAGATGGAATTCCCATTGACATGCATTACAAGACTGACAGACTGCAATGGTTGGAGTTAATCATCATGTGTGTTCTACTGAAGAAACAAAGTCACCTACATCTTGGATGCTATCCCTTTAATAGGGGTGTGACGACGAGATAGTTAGCTCACGAGACAAGGCACGAGATTTAGTTCACGAGAACGAGATGAGACGATATTTTTACACAGTATTTTTAAGAAATCCTCAACGACGAAATACATGACTAGAAAAATAGTCTGCAAGTGCTTTTGAAATAAATGATAATCTTGTAATGAATGTCATTTCAGTTCTACTTTGAGTATGAATTATATGCAGTAAAAGACAACAATATTCAAGCACTGTAAAAGGTTGTGCCACAAACTCAACTGACTGGCTTCTCTCCTGTATGATTTCATATGAGAACTTTTGACCTCCAAACTGAACTCCTTTTCACAAATTGATGATAGAAATAAAAACAGTATAAATAAAAATAAGTTTTTTCTTAGTCTAAAGTGCAAACAATAAACAATAAATCAAAGTACTCTCTCAATACTGCAATAAGTGCAAATAGAGACCAAATTTCTTCAAGCATGACACAGAGCTAAAAGATGGATAAAACTACACAGCCCAGCCTAAGATAGCTTTCATATTGGGAGGTATTTGCATGCATCAGGGAGCTGCTTTCATAATGTGGGGTATTGAAATCGCGTTTTAATGCACGTTCACGTTTTACTTTCTCTGAATAGGGAGCGGCGGTACTGAGCACGCATTCTACAAGATAAGACATATGTCAGATGCATAGGCTCTGTTGTGCAACAAATCCTCCGCCATGGTCTTGAACTCTGTGAACTCTGATGATTCCTGCTGCTCTACGTACATTGCTGCAGCTCGTATTGGATGAGGTGGGTGGAAATGAAGCGACCGTAATCCAACTAAACTAAATGGTTTTTACTTCTAAAAAGCAAAATGACAGCGGAAGTGTAATGTAAATGTAGCGGTGGCATATTCTATCCTAATTTCACCCTCACACTCCGTCATGGCAATTTAACGAGACAGCTTTTCACCTTGATGAGAAATCTCATCACATTTTAATCTTGCGAGACCTTGTGGCATGAGATCTCGTCACACCCCTAGACATAAATCATCAAATTCACTGTAACATCATGCTAGCAAGTGTCAGATCAACTTCCTCCAACATTTTTACCAAATCTTTTACGTTCTCAATTTCATTCTCTGCAACTGTGCCCTTTACTCGTCTCACTTCCACAAAATCAGATTCAATATTCTTTACAAAAAATGCACAGGGAATTACAAAGACTTTCTGAACTTTATGCAAACCTGCAAAAAATGAATTTGTTTATGGAATATTTCAGTATTTATTATAAATAATTTATCCGTACACATTTTTTATGTCACAATAAAGAAGAGAAGACTCTCTTCAGTCTCGTGACGAATTTAAATAATACAAATAACACTATGGATTTATTCTCAGTTTATTTAACAGTGTTTTTGGTGTTGACCTTCAATCAGTAAATAAAACCATACAAATAACAACTTGACTTTAGGTAAACAATGTTTATGTTTAATTAGCCTGATGCATATATATTTCGGTCTTGGTTTGAATAAACCATTTGTCTGATTCTTTTTCATTTTTTTGTGAAAGGGTTTTTTTCCCCTGTGAAAATATTTGTATTGTAATCCATTTTTACAACTCACTGTGTATTACAACTGCACAATTAATCAAAAAACATGAGCTGAACAACTTTAAGCCAGGTGTACACTGTACGATTTATAACAGTCCTTTACAACTGTTGCTTGTCAGATGGTAAAAATCTCTAGCATTAGTTTTGATCATGGCTTGTCATGAAAAGAAAATTGGATCTGATGAAAAGAAAGATTGATTTGATGGTTAGCGTAGGAGAAGTCACTGCAAGACTGCACCTCAGAACTTCTGACATTGGCAGAATTTCATTGGAGGTAAAATTTGATCACAATAGTCAATCAGCTGTTGGCGAACATGTCAAACTAACGATCAAAGACAACAGATTTTGGCCTATAGGAAGAGGAATCTTTTAGGATTTACAAAATTTGTCTCAGACAGCCAAATCATGGACAAAAATCGTACGGTGTGCACCCGACATTAGTTATTATACAGACAGCGTTCTTTGCTTGTTTCTGTATAGAATCTATTCACTCTTTGGATAACAGTTTTTTTTATTAACCATCATCTTCTTGCAAAACATGTACAAAGTGCAAAGATATATAGTTTTGATTTATACAGAAACTTTTGTAATATGACTGCGTTTTTTTTAAATCATGACAAGAAGAATAAAGAGAAAAAGAAAAAAAAAAGATATATATATATATATATATATAAAAAATGTAAATCTTAAAAAAAATAAAAATAATAATAAT
>RJVU01050164.1:531722-544045 GCA_003731715.1 Anabarilius grahami | reverse complement strand
GAATCTAAATTGGCCACGAAAAAAAATACTAAATACAATCTGGGCTGTCTTTTTCTATCAAGTAGATCTTTTCTTTCATAAAGGTCGAGGTCAGGGATCTTGGGCTTAAAAAGGTTGGTGACCACTGACTTAAAGCATCAAATTGGTAGTTGCATAGCTGTCAACGGAGGGACAGAAATCAAAAAATGTATTACATTTTATTGAAAAATATCATCTTCATTTGTGTTCCGAAGATGAGCGAAAGTCTTACAGGTTTAGAACATGTGGGTGAGTAAATTACAGAGTTTTCATTTTTGGCTGAACTAATCCTTAAATTTCCTGGTCTTGTTCTTCACAGAAATCTATTGATCATAGTGCATGAGTTATGTTGGCCTCTTTTATGATGATATTTTAGTCGTTTCAAAGTTTGAACTAATCCTTTAGGAATACACACTTTTTGCAGTGTTGGAGCATGTTTGAGAATAAACCTAGCTTATTATAGCCATTTGTCTCAAGCTCCTGCTTCCTGTGTCTCTCTAATGTGGCAAGGCAAGAGAGATAAACTGTCCCCTGGAGACAGATAAGGTCTGTTTGAGTTAAATGGCTATTGTCAGTGAAAATTTATTTAGAAGATTAGACATTTTGGTTTAGTGGGTTCTAATTTTATGCATTAAAAAAATTTAACCTTTTCCCCATTTAAAAAATTTACACTCGCCTGAGACAAAGACTGCGGTAACATCAGTGGCCTAGAAAAATCTGTATGCCATGTTGAGATCACAGCTGAATACTCACTTTATCTGCATAACTATATTATAATTTCTAAAACGGCATCATTGTAACCAAAAGATTGTGTGATTCTGCATGCATGAGAAGTTGGTATAAAGTCTAAGATCAGCAAAACAAATGAGTTGGTGCGCCTAACAAATTCACTTTTTACAAGTTTTACAAGAAAATACTATTTTCAGTCCTTCTACTTAATTTCAATATTTATTGAATGTTATACTTGCCATTTTCATTTACTAGGAATTTGAGTGAAAATTGTGTACACAATGTCAGTTTTTACTGACTTCCACCTGCCACACAACTACAAAAGGCCCTGGCTGGCTCAGAGATACACATTTTAAAGCCGCAGAATGGAAGCTGTATTTGCGAAGGCTCATGGGGCCTCTGATTGATAGACCTGTCAAAGACCAATAGTCCTGTGAGGAGCGCATGTGTCATTTGCTCTAGACACAAGAGCAAAGAAAATAAAGCTCTGATCATATTTGCAGAAGAACAAAAGGAGACAGGCCGTGCGTCCTTTAGACAGGACGTGCTAAAACAGAGTGCGAGTTCAAGAGAGTCCCAGAGGGACTGACTGCTATTGACTGGGCACAGCTGATGGGCCAGTGGAGTAAAGAAAAGGGGGAAGGGGTTCCCCAAGAGAGCTGAAGATCAGACAATGGTTCAAGAAACCATTGCATTAGTGCATTAGGCCAGTCTCTCCAAGCAGCTGGTGTGAACCTTACAAGATGGTTGGGCTGAGGTAAAGTCATAACTAATGACGAGCATGAGAGTCATGATGCAATCAAACAAACTAAGATATTCAGAAAAAAAAAAGGTCAAGTCAAGTTAAGACTGCATGATTAATTAAATAAAATTGAAATGGATTCGTGAGATTATCAAATCGCAAAGGCATTGATTTATAAATACACTACCAGTCAAAAGTTTGGCATAATTGCACATTTTTCTATGTTTTTGAAAAGTCTCTTATGCTCACCTAGGCTGTATTTATTTCATCAAAAAAGTAAAACGGTAATATTGTGAATTATTGTTACTATTCAAAAACAAAAATGTTTTCTACATTAATATATTTTAAAATAAAATTTTGTCCTGTGATGCAAAGCTGAATTTTCAGCATCATTACTCCAGTCTTTAGCACGATCCTTCAGAAATCATTCTAACATGCTGATTTTGTGCTCAATTATCAACTATTATTGATGCTCACTTATTGATGATGGTTGTTATAATTTTCAATGATGCTGCTGAATATTTTTGATGTGAAAGTAGTGTTCGACCGCGATACCAAGTCGGTACTAAAATTTTAAAAATATGATGCTTTGAGCGCTGTTGAGCGTATTCATAAAACACCTCTGATTGGCCATTGTGTTCACGCGCTCATCAGATATGTCTGTGATTGGCTACAATGATCAACGCTTCAAAAACATTTTGTAAATTGTCATCAATGATGCTCTTCACCGATACACACAGGAGCATTTGAAAGCAGGCGTCTATCAGCAGACCGGCTTTCAAATTCAAACACTTCCGTGTGCTTTCAAACGCTCCCGTGCGTTGATCATTGTAGCCAATCACAGACATATTTGATGAGCGCGTGAACAATTGCCAATCAGAGGTGTTTACGAAATCCGCTCAACAGTGCTCAAATAACACTTTTGTACTTTTGACATCAGCTTTAGTTTTTGCAAGTTGGAGTGCTTTTTATGCTGATTTTGCTTTTGTCGTTGACTGTGTCCCATGTTCGGAGGGGACATTTAGAGATCACTCTAGACATATGGAAACAGATGGCTACTGACCGGGATATAAAAGCTGTGATGCCTGTGACAGACTACATTAATCCCCCACCTTCATTTGACTGCACACTCAGGAATACAGAAAAGGGCAGAGCAGCAAAGAGTCCCATCCACATACAAATAAGTTCTTCCTCCCGCAGGGAGCCACATTTAAAATTGCGCCAGCACTATGACCCAGATTTGCCATGATGTCCTGTCATCTGCAGCCTCCTCGTGTCTGGACAGCATGCTCATGAAAAAATTATCAGAGTAGTTGCTGCATACTTAAACAGTTCCAGTGGGATGCGGAGAGGCATTTTGAAAAACATCCAGACACCATTAGAGAACATGGCTTAAGTGAACGATTGACCTCCTGTGGGAGAAAACCGTCATTTACACACTCGCCTTCAATCAAACAAGATGAAAAACAAACCTTTCTGACCCAAGCAAAGCAGCACACTTTAGCATATTTTTAAGAGTACTTATTATGGATTTAAAAGCACAATATGTATATTTCGCCCCTAGAGGTCGCTTAATCAAAAAGTCGTAGCTTGACGCCTTCATTTCGTGGAATCAAGGGAGGTGTTGTCTTCACGTCTACAGCCAGCGGAAAAGAATTTGACGAGACTCGGGCAGAAATCATATTCATGGAGGAGCTAATGTATTAAAGATTTATTAACATTACTGTAGTATGAAGCAGGGTGTGGCTGAAAGCTGTTGGAGCGGAACAATGCTGCTGGAGCGATTGCTAATGAGAGACTAGCACGACACACGGCTTGAAAGCAGCGGAGATTTTATTATGCGAGTACTTCCACTTCTTCTGTTCAAGTGTATGTGGGGTAACGCATTGCCATTTTATTATATTATGGTTTGTTTCCACCGAGCAGTACGGTACAGTACAGTTCAGAACGCAGTTGTTGCCATTTCCATTGTCAGAAGTTGTGAATGGTACCCTAATTCCGAACCGTACCGTACCACTTTTTTGGGACCCTTCTGTTGGGGTACCTAGCACAGTAGTCCAGTAGTAAAAGGTGGAGCTAAAATCACCGCTGAATGTTGATTGGTTTACAGAGAATTGTCACTTATGCGTGCTACAAGGCAAATGGCAACACAAGAGGCGCCATTTTTTTGTTAAAACACAATACCGTTTCTTCTTGTGACAAACAGCCACATGCCGAGAACCTAGTCAGTTCATGTTAACTAATGATCTGCTGTATGTCCTCCATTGTTGTTTACTGTGTCGCTTTCTTTTTCGCGTGAAAATGATAGATCGCTACTTTCTGGCATATACCACGCCTATCAAGTAAGGGTACTGTTGTTGCACACTGCAGTAAGCTAGATCGATATTAGTCATGGTAAAACATGGTACTCGCGGTAAACCAAGAAAACGAGATTTAAACAAGACTTACTGTGTTGAGCTATAGAACAATGACTAGTTTTCTGTTGATGAATGCATCCAAACAGTTGCTCACCTGTCTAATAAAACACATAATATATTAAAGCATCGTTGGTTGCTTCCATGGTTTTTACAAAATAAAACCAGAAATTGAGGGTAACGTGGATATGATGTCTGGATTTAAACATTCTTGGAAACATTTGGGATAATGTAAGTACACAAGTCAACAAAACAACTTTTTTCTAGTAGTTTTTGAAAATTTGAATCCAAAAATCTTACATATTGCACCTTTAATATACTTTAAAAGAGGGGGATCATTTTAAAATAACATTGTTGAAATCGAAATGATGGTCATCAACCAACAACTTATCTGAATACAAAACTCAATCTTGATAGTCACAAAAATAATGCAATGATACATTGACAAGTCATGGGACTCTGGAAGAAAGCCAAAGGCAATCCACCCATTATCACTATTTAGAGCTTCTTTTTTTTAAGTCGTATCTTGCATGCTTGGAACTTAGTCCTATGAATGAATTCACTGTGAAGAAGCCAAAGGGTTTGTTTGATCTTGGCGCTTTTCTACAAATCATGTGACTACTGACACAAGGCCCTCGTCTGAACTCTATTCATTGCTTGCTGTTGCTGCCTAAACATTGTTAGCTGAATACATTTTACCAGTGGTTCACAAGGTAATCTAATGGGTAAATGGTCACAAAAAGAGGGACTTTAAAGAGATGGGCAAAACCGGTCCTGGAGGGACACAACACCCCTAAATCAGAACCTTTTGTTGCATCTGCTGCAAAACTGCCAAAAAACAAAACAAACAAAAAAAACAGCAAAAATATCTAAGCTATGTGGGACGATGATAACAATATCCAATTTGCCCCAAATTGTTTTAATGTTATTATTATTATTATTATTAATTTTGAGGGGAATTTTTTTTTTATAAAAATCAATACAGCGATTCAAACCAGGGCCAGATTTATGTATAAACATTCTATTTACTAGCAATGTCTAAAAAAAATTGTAGAAATTTTCACTCAGAGTAGGATTTACTATGAAACCATTTTCACACAGAAATTGCTATTAAAGGATTAGTTCACTTCAGAATTAAAATTTCCTGATAATTTACTCACCCCCGTCATCCAAGATGTTTATGTCTTTCGTTCTTCAGTCGAAAAGAGATTAAGGTTTTTGAGGAAAACATTCCAGGATTTATCTCCATATAGTGGACTTCACTGGGGTACAACGGGTTGAAGGTCAAAATTTCAGTTTCAATGCAGCTTCAAAAGGGGTTCTAAACGATCCCAGATGAGGAATAAGGGTCTTATCTATCGAAACAATTGGTGATTTTCTAAAAACAAAAATTTGATACTTTTTAACCACAAATGCTCGTCTCCACATGCCTATGCTTGCACGTCCAATTAGAATGAGGAGAAATATATATTTTAAATTATTATTATTTCACTCTAACGCTAATACATTTTAAAATATTGTCGCAGTTGGGCAGAAATCACGTATCTCCATATTTTGTCTTTTTTTCTTCATAAACCATTACTATTGCTCACCCTTTACATCTATCTGTTGGTTTCTGCAAATATTTAACCAATAAAAAAAGTATTAAATGGAGCTTGTGATTAACCCTTGTAACTCCATTGGACCCTGAAACTGTCAGTCAAACCTAATAACTCTGCCCTCCCTCAATCTTAAATTAAGTGCTGCACATCTCTGCTTGTTTGCAATGCAAAGGTGAATAAAGAACTGGTTCTTTGACTAAGTACAGAGTTTTCTTTACTCAAGAAACACTATATATAAAGGTTAATGTTTTATGTATTTGAGGAGCAGAGAAGTGTGTCTTAGTCTAGCATTTGCCATTGAGTCTAAGCCAATACATTCTCAAATAGCCTGTGCGTAGCACTTCACCATTTATAACATGAGATTTTGGTCAAATGACAGAAAAAAAACTCAGTGTCCACACAGCTACAGCTACAATACACTTAATAAACTACAATAACCTGTAAGTTAATGAAAATTTAATACGATGCACTTACTGCCTCAGATGCAGCCATTCTAATAACGGACAAAACACATACAGTCCATAGTCAAAAACGACCTAACTTCATTTGAGCTTGATTTTGGTAAAATGTTAATATTATAAATGACACATGCAAGTATATGATCATATATAAAGCCACAGTATCAACTTTGACAACACATTGGGGTTGGGTTGGGGGGCAGCAATTTATTTTGTCTGTGTCACAATATGATTCTAACTTTTGTCACTATAATATCCTTACAAGCAGAGCTAGGATTTAGCGAACTGTAGAAACAGGTTAGTTATTTGTTTTGGTGTGTTTAAACAACCAACAAAAAGATTCACAAACCTCTTTAAAAAGCTACTTTGCTTTACTTGTGAGTAAAGACACAAAAGACTGCATTACATATGCTCACTTGTTTCTGCTTGCTTTCTTTCTGCGCCAAATAAAAGGAAGTGGAATAATTTTGATCAAAACTAAATGATATGTCGAGCAACAACAGAACAGTAGCTGTATATGGAAAACTGCACTTTATTACTAAATGCTGTAACTGTACAAGGAGAATCTATTCATGGAAATTTTCATCTGTGTTTATAGAAAATACATACATTTTTGGCTTAAGTATTAAAAATGTTATTATGACTATTGTGAAATGCTGATGAAATTATTTGCGATAAGATTTGTTGAGCATTCAAGTCGAATTATAAAATGTGGTTACCATTTAACCAATGCGTCATGTATGAATCAATAATTACCAGACACACTCAAGACTGACAACAAAACATCAACTAAAATAATTAAAGCTGCAGTATGGAAGATTTTTTTATTATTATTATATTTATAATATATATATATATATATTTATATATATATATATTTTTTTTTTTTGAAACTTTTGAAAAGTATTGTTCATTGTCAGTTCATGTTAACTAATGAAACCATATTGTAAAGTGTTACCAATAAAATAAAATAAGTGTGTACGCAAGTGTACAGTCAAAAAGCACTCTTTAGCATTTAATATAAATTTAAATAATTAATTTCATTTAATTGCAATTAACTGTCCAAAACATTATATATTCAGTTCACACTTAAGCTTTAAAGATAATTTAACATATGCTGCAATTATTATCACCAAAATAAATGAGTACCGCACAAAATTACTGATAAAACATTGAAATTGAACAAAGCACTTCAGATACAATCTAGAAAACAATGCCTGGTGGATGGACTCAATAGGGCATATAAATGCCATGGCAACTGAGCAGAAATACTAATTTTAGAGTGTTTTAGAATAATTAGAAATAAAAGTATAACCCTTTTTTGTATGTCTGACTGTGTGGGAAGAGTTCAAAGAATACCACATGAAAAGAGAGGGTGGGTGGAAGTAAGGGCAGGCTGCCAATGGAAAATATCTGACCATTGACTATGAAGCCAGGCAGGCACCAAATGAGCCATTTTTTTCTACCCACTGCCACGACTGCCCAGCAACTGGACCGCGCCATGCACCTGTCTCACACACACATAACAGAGTCTGTAGACACATATGCAATAAGGTTTGTGCATGTCAAACTGCACAAAGTGGAGCATGACAAACACACCCGCATAGATAAAAGTGTGCACACACAGAACTAAGCCGCGGCACCTGTCGGAGCTGTAAATGAGGGCTTACGTATGAGACTGGCTGAGGGAACACTGGCACATTCACAACATTCCAGCCCAAATCCCCATGATTCACAATGAAACCTGCAGGAGACAAAGTATCTCAACACAGGCCAAGCAGTAGAGACTAGGGGTGTTACAATACCTTAATTTAGTCTCACAGTAATATACCATCTGAAGAACCATGATGCCAAGTAGTATCAGAATACCATTCATATCCTTCGGAAGTGCCAGTGTCTCTGGTATATTTATTATAGTTTGCACAAAGATGATTTATTATTATTATTATTATTATTGTGAAAACTGGAATATTACATTTTTAAAAAGTTTAGATCTGAATTAAGTGTTCTGGTTTAACCCTATATGCCTGATTTCACAGACAAGGCTTAAGCCTAGTCCCAAACTAAAATGCATGTTTGAGCTGTTTTAACTAAAATCAATTTGCACTAACATACCTTAAAATATGTCAGTGCTATTGTTTTGTCTCAAGATGCACACCAGTAATGTTTTTTCTAAGGCTGTTTAAATAATTAAATATCCTAATTGAACTAAGGCCTAATCCTGGCTTGATCTAAGCCCTGTCTGTGAAACCGGCCCTTAGTCTATTCTAGTATAGTCTAGAATAAAACAGACTTTGCACTGCTACAACTTGATTGAATGCTCCAAACAAACCTGACCTGTGTGTCCTATACTACAAACAATTTGTTGTACATTTTGATTTTTATAACACGAAGGTTAGAGAACGTTTTACTAAAAAATATATTTTAGTCTTCTTCAAAATACTTCTACTTCAATATGTCACATTTAAAGGTGCTAAAGAGGATGTTTTGTTTTATACATTTTTGCAATATTACTTGAAACTGTCTTTACTAACTGATAAAAGACTATTTATTAGGTGCACTGAAAGGAATATTATTAATATACATCATCTGTGCACGAGGTAGGGCCTTAAAAACATCAGCCAATCGTTTACGCGATCATCGCGTAAACGATTGGTCCTCTGGCTTGTCAATCACTGCCATGACGTTCCTTGTGAGAGACGCGCGGCTGTGCGCTCCAGTAACTTTCCACACTCCACAGGCGCCGCATGCTATGTTTTTGTCAGGAGACAGGAGTAACAACTGCAGATTATGAGTTACCTGCGGTGAGTCCGACATAATGAATCACTTAACGATTGTAAGCCCGATTATGAATGTAAATTGATACTTATGACTGATCGCGCTCAAACGCGTCCAGTCAGAGCCAGTTGCGTTCAGTCTGCGATTACAGTCGGTGTTCAAATTCCATGTGAAAGTATATAAATCTGCTTCAGGAGCAGGAAACAATCGCTGTATGTTGAGCACAGTCAGAATGTTTTAGCTAGTCGTTAAATGTGTGCCTGGCTTAATAACACAGCGAATGCCGGTGGTAAACACTCGTGTTCCAATACTCGTGCACGAGTTTTGGGAGGCGTTCACTCGAAAAGAGCTGTGAAGGAGGGGGGTTGTTCTTATGCATGCGCTCATTTTAAAAACTCAGTCGACGAAAAGATCCTCTGTACCACCTTTAATTCAACATGTTACTTGCCATTTCTTTGTTATTAACTGTGAAATTTACTAGCAATGTCTGAGTGAAAATTTCTAAAAAAAAATTTTTAGAGTAGGATTTACTATGAAACCATTTTCACACAGAAATTGCTATTAAATGATTAGTTCATTTCAGAATTAAAATTTCCTGATAATTTACTCACCCCCGTCATCCAAGATGTTTATGTCTTTTGTTCTTCAGTCGAAAAGAGATTAAGGTTTTTAAGGAAAACATTCCAGGATTTTTCTCCATATAGTGGACTTCACTGGGGTACAACGGGTTGAAGGTCAAAATTGCAGTTTCAATGCAGCTTCAAAAGGGTTCTAAACGATCCCAGATGAGGAATAAGGGTCTTATCGAAACAATTGGTGATTTTTTAAAAACAAAAATTAGATACTTTTTAACCACAAATGCTCGTCTTGCACTACTCTGCAATGCGCCACGCATTACGTAATCACGTTGGAAAGGTCACACGTGATGTAGGCGGAAGTACCGATCCAGTGTCTACAAAGCGAACATGCAAAGACTAAGTCAAACGTCCTTTACAAAAACAAAAAAAAAAGGCTAAAACAATGATGTCAGACGATTTTGAAGTTGGAGGAGAAAATGAGATGGAGTTTGGACGGTACTTCCGCCTACATCACGCGTGACCTTTCCAACGTGATTACGTAATGCGTGGCGCATTGCAGAGTAGTGCAAGACAAATTTGTGGCTAAAAAGTATATGAATTTGTATTTTATGTTTATTAGAAAATGAACATTTGTTAGTAGATAGATAAGACCCTTATTTCTTGGCTGGGATCGTGTACAGAACTTTGAAGCTGCATTTAAACGGCAATTTGGACCTTGGACCCGTTGTACCCCTGTGCACTATATGGAGAAAAATCCTGGAATGTTTTCCTCAAAAACCTTAATATCTTTTCAACTGAAGAAAGACAGACATAAACATCTTGGATGTCATGGGGGAGAGTAAATTATCAGGAAATTTTAATTCTGAATTGAACTAATCCTTTATCTGCAAGTAACACATTGAATTAAACATAAAACTTTTATGTAGAAATAGTATTTTGAAATAGTATTTTCCTGTAAACCATACTGCAATAATCTGTTTTATTTACAAACCAGATGCGATAAGATACCAGCAACAAGCAATTTGTTTGTCCACACCAGACGCGAAACAGCAATAAGAAGCAATAAAATCAGAAGAGTATGTGGGCGGAATCTCTCTTCAAGATAAAGAAACGGATAAAAATATAAATTAATAAAACAATTAAAGCATTTTAACATCATTCCAAATATGTACTCAGTGACTGATACAATCTTTGTCATGTAGTAAACTTTAAATAGATGTTTATATAGAGTTCACAGTTTGAACACTATTTTCAATATCTGAGGTAATTTATTAATTCTTACATTCATTATGGCTATTAAAAGTCATTAACAATGATATTCAATGTCAAATTGAAACCATTGTAATATTATACAAATCACAATCAGTACCTGAGCTGTAAGCTGTGATGTTGCAAAAATAGAAACCCTGCCGCGTATCGTACAAAAACAAAATAACAAGGTGTACTAGGGCTGCCCCTGACTAAAGATTTTTCTAGTCGACTAGTAGTCATTCATTGAAGCCATTAGCTGACTAGTCGCACATTTATGATATTAATTGAATTACTTAAATATATACTTGGGGGTGGGTGGCATCAAAAAATGGTTTCAAGGCTTAGAAGAATATTATATGTAACATTTCTAACATTGTTCTGCATCACAGAGAAACACTTAACCATAATATTGAGCCTTTAAAATAAAAAATTAGCACTCAAGTGCATGCACTTGTGGCAGCGCACCAGGAAAGATGGTCAAGAATGTGTCGGAAAAAAAACAGAACGGAAACTTGCTGAACATTTTAATAATTTATTGGTAAACTAGTGTTTTCTGAGTCAGTGTTGGCCGCAAAGATGAAGTTGACAATGCTGACTCACCATCTCCGCAGTATAGTGGCCTTTAGAGAGAAATGCACCTTTCATAGGGATTGCATAATCAGAGAATATTTGTTTTTGAATTGGAAAAGTAGACATTTCAAACTTTAGACATTCTATATGTCTGCGAGGCAATGCTTGTATTAGTATGAGTTTCGATTCATTTTTGTGACGCAATCCAGAAAGAATTTATAGGTGAACATTTGGATTTCCTGCCCGACATACTGTAATTACCACATGGGCAAGCCATGTAACGATCTGTCTGTCGTGGACTGCATGACCTTGACACTTCCTGTGCAGTCTTTTTTTCTTTCTGCAATTAACCAACTGAACAGAATTTGGCCCGATATACTTCAAACAAAATCCAAGAACGAACTGATGTGACCTCATTTCGAACAAAATCAGATCGAAACGAAGTTTGTTTGGAGTTCATTCGGGAAGTTCGAAAAAGCTTGCCAAAGCAAAATTTCCGGAAAAGTTCGCTTTGGCTGGTAAACACATTTGTACTCCCATTGGTCCATGGTCATTTACATGAGGTAGGTGTCTGCTGAGGCTCCGCCTTCTTTCATGTGGAAAATCTTTTCCAGTTCATTTCTCCTCAAGAGTTTGTGGAAGTCAGACGTTCGCAAGTGAAAAAAAACAAAAACAAAAAAAAACAAGTACACTGGAGTAAATGTACAGATGTACAATACAGCTGCTTTATAGTAGAAAACCAAGTTGTACTTCTGATGAAATGAGACACTGACACTGTTTTTCATGTTAAATACGGTAAAGCTGCTTGATTTTAAGCAATCTATTGTATAAAGTGCTATAATATAAACGTGACGTGACTTTACTGGAGTGCAGAATTACAGAATTCGTGCAAACAAACATATCTACATTGCTATGATCAGATGTTTTTCTTATGCTTTATTAAAAAGCTTGCTAGTTTCTCAATTTTGTTGTGCGTTTATTTTGTTATTGAGAGCAAAGCACGCTGCATATATTTACATATTCATCTAACTGTCGCGCTCAGCAGTGTGCATGGGTTGTGTCAGGTGTTCGATAACAATATATAATTGCTCACATATTTAGAACATATTTTTTTACCCCTAAACGCCTTTAGCCTAACATTTAGGGTGCGTTCACACTTGTAGTTCGGTTCACTTGATTTGTTT
>RJVU01050164.1:509697-531717 GCA_003731715.1 Anabarilius grahami | reverse complement strand
AAAAAAAAAAAAAAGAAAAGAAAAGAAAAACCATTTAGTCCTGGTCCGATTAGCATTCAGATTGGCAATTTTATCACCGAACCAAAAGATACCGAACCTAAAGGCATAGGGACACGTTCACAATCTGATTGGTCGGATTTTATGACGTATTGACTATTTTGAGACGGAACTTACCAAACATCCAAAACAATGCTGTGTGCCGAGATAAATGCACTTGTGTGTGCGTAGCCTGCATATGATGGTATTTTGGCCAGCTGGGAACTTGTGAAGAAGAGCTTATAAAATGTGTAAAGGAGTCAAAACAGCGGCGGAAATCCATCCGTCACAAACAGGGCCAACCCAGGCTCTGTTGGTGCCCTAGGCGAGATTTTAGATTTTAGATTAATAAATACGTTTTGATGATGTACTGTAATTACGTCATGATGCAGAAAGTGTTTAAATTAGTCCAACATGACGTTGTCAAATCTTATGATTTTTTTTTTTTTTTGAGGATTCTGTCCTTTTTAGGGTTTCATCTTCCCGTTTTTGGTTCGTTTACATGTCTTTGGTCCGTGTAGCATTCATATATCATTCGAACCACACCAGAGTTTGCTTGGAAGAACCATCTTTTCAGCGGTCTGACAGCGTTCACACGTTCAAATGAACCGCACTAACAGAGCAATCGCACTAGGGTTCGTTTTAATCGAACCAAACATGACAGTGTTTGTGAAAGTGACAACACACCCTTAGTCGATTATTAGGGGGCAGCCCTACGGTGTATAATGCGTAAACTTTCTTTCTTATATTTCATTATGCTCTTTTTGTTGTCTACTGTTGGTCTATGTACATTTTCATGAGAGAAACATTTTATCCGTTGCATCACTTCTTTGTTTTTCAGCGTCTTGTAATGTCTAATGTTAAGATGCTGTCAGCGGAGCTCAAGAATCCCACTATGCGTTTCATTTTTGTCTGAGCCTTAAGTCTCACAACTGAGTTCAAAATACAGTGTCACTGCCAATATTTTAAGGCTTAAGCACCACAACACTACTGAAGAACCAGTATACCATGGAACATTAGAGGAGACAGTCTAAACAAGCAATATTTGTGTAATCTGTTTAAGAACAAAACATCATTCAGCAAACTATACAATGTAGTATTGAAAGAAATGTGTTGTACTCTCAAACAATACATGGTGAATCAAAGGGCAATTTGCAGAATCAGTCAGTTGCAATTACTACCAGAGACAAACAGCTTTGTTGTGAGTAAGTGTGACTATAGTCTAGATGCAAACCCAAAGCAGCACATGAAACAAAATCTCACAATATATATAGGCGAAGATTCATTTTACCGAACTCCCATTATACAGGAAACAGGAGGCTACTTTGAAGAACTTTTACATAAGATTGGCCACTATAAAGGAAAGACAAAGGCAACTGACAAAGTGATCAAGAGGATTGAAGGGACAATAATAATCATGTAGAAAAACATTTCAGGTCTTAAGAGTTGAGGGGAAACTATGAATACACTACAAATATGTACATAGAGATGTTGTTTCAGCACAATAATATTTTGTCCACCACGCGCAGTAACTGGCGAATATCAGATTTTACTGAAGCATTTGATCCCAACTGTTGTGTCACATCTCTGCAGTACGGTATGACACTGGAATATATATTTACTGACATTGCCTATAAACTTGAATGTGACTTTAGGTAGAGGTGGGAAATTTTAGTTAAAAATATAGGTCCCAAAACAAATTAGTTCTTAAAGGGAGAGTTCACCCAAAAATGAAAATTATACCAGGATTTACTCACCCTCAAGCCATAGGTGTATATGACTTTCTTCTTTCAGCCAAACACAATCAGAGTTATATTAAAAATATCCTGGCTCGTCCAAGATTTATAATAGGAGTGACTGGAAGATGAGTTTTTGAAGTCCAAAAAGTGCATCCATGATCACAAAACGAACTTTAAAACTTTATCAAGTAAAATAACTAGCTTCCAGCACGACAGCCATATGCATTTGACATACGTCCGAAAAGCGTTAACTTTCGCGATGTAGTACACAATGCCATGACGTTCTACGCTATGTCATACTACGCTACGTCCCATGTTATAATGAGTAGTACGTCATGTCATTGTGTACTACATTAATGAAAGTTAACGTTTTTTGGACGTACGTCGAATGCGTATGGACTTTCCGCCAGAAGCTCGTTATTTTACTTTATAAAGTTGTAAATAAGGATATTCGTCTTACACAAATGCAAAGACTCACTTCAGAAGGCCTTTATTAACTCCCCAGAGCCATGTGGAGTACATTTTATGATCAATCGATTGACTTTTTTGGACTTCAAAAACTAATCCTCCACTCACTCCCATTATAAAGCTTGGATGAGCCCTCTGAAGAAAGTCATATACACCTAGGATGGCTTGAGGGTGAGTAAATTATGGGATAATTTTCATTTTTGGGTGACTAAGCCTTTAAGAAAAATGTGTGAAATTTCCAGGCCGCAGCCCAGTCGCAGTAGCCTGAGAAATAATATTTTCAAATCTCATATACTGGTTGCTAAGCAACCACAGCCATAATCATTCCATAACTTAGATTATTATATTCATAGGTTGACAAAGCTTTAAAAGTGGCTCACGACTTATGAGAAGTAGAACAAGCCACACAAAAAGCATAAAGACTGCTTTAATATATTCTAATAAATACATTGTGTTTTAACACCTCTTTTTTTTCTTTTTTTTTTTGCAGTCAGTTCAGTGAAGAAACTACTGAGCAGACTGGAAATCCTTCTGCAAAATAGCACAGAAAACACTGTTGCCATGGTTTTCATGGTCTTTAGGCTCTGCTACCTGAAAAGCTGAAAAGCTACAGAGCTGGAACAAGGCTGAGAAAAAGTGAAAAAAGAACTACAAATTTAAGAGTGAAGATTGTGGCTGAAGATGACTGGTATTGATAATAAGGGTGTAATCATGAATGTTTACTGTATAATTTAGTTTGAGCACATTTTGAGTACTGTTGAAGAACAGCAAATAAAGCTTGCAAGACAATACTATACACTGAATTTGGTGTAGGATTCACTCAGAAAATGCTTATAAATTTACCAAACAATTATAAAGAACTTCCAAATAACTCACTGAATTTAACATGAAATTTTGAAGTAGAAAAACTGTAATAGTATTTTGTAAAAAAGCATTTTGTGTTGCAGCGTCTGTGTGTTTCTTGGCAACTATTTAGTTTGTGAAGAACTACATTGGAAGAATAATATTTTTACCAATAGCATTACATTTTTGTGTCTGTGTATTTATTTTATGAAACCTTGCCAGGTATGTGGAAAAATAGTTTTATAAAAGCAATAAGCTCCGTGAAGCTCTGGCTTCTTGGGACGTATTGCTTTATTACATAACTAATGTGCATCCTTCAAAATTTTGAAATAATTAAGAATTTTTTACTGTTTTTGAAAAGTCTTATGTTCAGGCTGTATTTATTTGATGAAAAATACAGTACAAACCGTAATATTGTGAAATACTATAATTGAAACTTAAAATAGCCAGAAGATATTTTAAAATGCAATTTATTCCTGTGATGCAAAGCTGAATTTTCAGCATCATTACTCCAATATTCACTCAGTGTCACATGATTCTTCAGAAATCATTCTAATATGTCGATTTGCTGCTCATGAAACATTTCCTACTAATAACAGTTGAAAAAAGTTGTGCTGCTTAATATTTTTGTGGAAACCCTGAAACCCTACCATTTAAAAGTTTGAGGTAAGATCAGGACGCATTAAATTGAAAAGTGACAGTAAAGACATCTATACTCAATGTTACAAAAGAATATAGCATGCCATGAATGATATTTTACTTCATCTGCCCCTTAGAAAAAGGGATCAAAGAGCCACTGTTATAGTAACAGTTCAAGTTTTAAAGATTTTTTTTTTTTTTTCAGTGGTTGATTGACAGGCGAGTATTCAATCAGTCCTTCAGTGTTATTGCCATAAGAAGAGAGGAGCAGTTACACCACAAATGCATGTGTTTTTGACTAGGCCTACCTCTCAATGTGATTTGAGTAACTGGATCACAAAAAGTTCTGGTCCTGTATAAAGCGTTGTCCACTTACGACTGGGTGACCCAAGACCAATCTGTCTTGGGTCACTTGATGAAGCTGATATATTGATATCTGCGCAGACATTTTTTGTTTAGGAGCACTCATGCCCAGAAGTTGTGTACCTATACATACAATTCACTGCAGTTCCCAGCTGAAATGAACAATACTGTCTGTAAAACACCAACAACTTTTATTCCTTTTCACACAAATTATGATTAAAGGTGCAGATTATTGATTAATAAAGACTTATTTTGATTTAGATTTCTTGCACAATGCTTTGTTATGACCTCAAAACAATTTTACCATAGTGCATTTTGTAAACTAATAAATTCTCGTTTGCATCACATAACCATCTCCAAATGTTTTGGCTTTTGTGAAGTGGTAAACTTGTGGAGCGTTGAGTCCTGTGAAACACAAGTCACAATAAAAGAGCACAAAGACTTATGACTGTAATGGCCTATGACTATTATAAATTTGCAATTCTCATTGAAAATTATAAGAATCATAGGATTTTCCATCTTCCTCAAAATACTTTACTTTTTTTAAAAACCCACACATTCCATTCTTCCTCATTCTTCATCAAAATATTTATATCACAACCCACACAAACCAAGAAAAAAGATTAATTTCAATGTCAAAAACCAGAGACAAAGCATTTCATGAACTCTAAGCTGTTTGAAAATAAAATGCACAAAAACACCAGGTAATGCAGTAACAATAAGGTTGCATTTGCTTACAAATTCAGCCATTAATATTAAGAGATGTATTAGTATTTAGTATATGTGCAAGTTAACATTAACAAAGATTAGATAATGCTGGATACAAACATTGCTCATTGAAATTAAATGTTAACTAATGCAGTAACTAATACAAATACAAGCATATTTTAAAGTGCTACCAATAGCCCCTTTCGAACTAAACACTTAAACTGCAAATTCAAAGTTGTAAATAAAAGATTATTGGAGCAAGTTCTAAAAGATGATTCAGTTTCATTCTTTCTACTGCTAAATTTTACATTTAATTCAGTGTTACATGCAGTTTCTTTGTAATTATTTGTGAAATTCACTAGCAATTTCTGAATGAAAATTGTTTTAAAGTAAATCCTACACAAACAAAATCTGGTGTATAATTTTCACTCAGACATTTCGGTCACACTTAAGATTAGGGTCCAGTTCTCACTATTAACTACGACTTTCGTCTCAAACTCCTAATTACTGCTTATTAATAGTTAGTAAGGTAGTGGGTAAGTTTAGGTATTGCGTAAGATTAAGGGATGTAGAATTGGACCCTAAAGAAGTGTTACCGAAATTTCTATTAAAATTTCATAATTAATGAAAGAAATGGCAAGTAACATTGAATTAAACATAAAATTTTGAAAAATAGTGTTTTCTTTGCACGTTTAATAATACTGGTTTTATTTACAACTTCGAATTTTTTTTTATTATTTTTAGTGCAGGTACACCACTTTTTTTCTAACTTTTCCAACCTTTTTCCAACTGCCTCCATTGATTGGGGGAAAAACAAACAGGGACACTACACAGAGTCAAAAGCTATTGTTTGCATACATCCTATACTGCTAGGGAGAGAGGCTGGCTTGTTTGGACATTTTGTCCCGACACTAAAGCACCACTTAAGTTCTCTGACTTCATTAGTGAGTGGAGCTTTTAACTTGCATACTGCTACTTAAAGCCTTGTGTTGTAGGACTATTACTATTAGAAACCCATATTGTCTCTTTAACAGAGCCTGTTGCTGAGGCCTCTTGGATGGTTTAGGGTATGCAGGCATAGTGGTGTGAATGTATTTCTGTGTGTGTGTGTGTGTGTGTGTGAGAGTTGGGGGTTGGACAAGGGGTTTCAAAAAAGAGGGACCACTGAACGTGACATGGATGAGTGAAAGATTTCTAGGCCAAGGACACAGAAAGCCTTTGACAGAGAGAAAGAAAGACAGAGACAGCCTGGGAAAAAGAGTAGTGAGAGTTCATTAGACACAATGCACCCAGTAAATAAAATTACTTACTGCTTCATTCTAAAGCTGTTCTAGATTCGGAATGCTTTCTTTAAACATTAGGAATGCCAGCCATTGTGAACACACTAATGAATAGAATAGATACCGATTAAAAGGGTAATTTGCCATTACAGACACTAAACACCTTCTCAATGCACATACTAATGTTGCATTCTTTCTTAAATTACATTTTCACATTTCAATGATCTTTTAACCTTCATTTTTCTCTTGAACATACAGTATATGTCACTAAATGTCAACTAATAACTTCCTTGAACAACAGAATGTTATGACCTCAAAATGCTTTTACCATAGTACATGTTTTGTAAACTAATACATTTTAAAGATTGCATCACATAACCAACTCCATATGTTTGGCTTTTCTGATGTAGTGAACTTGCTCGATTGCTCACCTGGTACAGTTGAAATGCAAAGCACCTAGGTAAAAGTCCCGTGAAACATATTTCAAAACATTTTGTCATGATAAAAGAGCCTTTATCATGACTTGTAGAAGCAAGTAAAATGGAATGGTTGATTCAGCAAATGTATTTTTATCTCACATTTGCTTTTGTTAACGCTATCGGTTAGGTTTAGTGTAGGTGGTATGTTACCGTCAAATCCAATAGAGCATTAATCTTTTAAAAGGCACAATATGTAAGATTTTTTTTGATTAAAATATCCAAAAACCACTAAAACAATGTTATATATTTTGTTGACTTGTGTACTAACATTATCCCAAATGTTTCCAAGAATGTTTAAATCCAGAGAAATAAGCCATTTTAACCAGGACACTGATCATGTCCGTGCGTCGCCTATCAATGTCATCATACCCGCGTTACCCTCGATTTTGTAGAAACCAAATATCAAAGACGCGTTAATATATTATGTGTTTTATTAGACCGGCAAGCAACTGTTTGGATACATTCATCGACAGAAAACTAATCATGTTATATAGTTCAACACAGTAAGTCTTATTGTTTAAATCTCATTTTCTTGATTTACCGCGAGTACCATGTTTTACCATGACTAATATCGATCTAGCTTAATACAGTGTGCAACAAGCGTCCCATAGCAGCTGCCGAGCAAACACAGAGTAGCATTATAACAACTTTCAACACACAAATGTATCTAATTTGATAAAACAGCACTGCTTTACCCCACATACACTTGACCGGAAGAAGAAACGGCAACTGTGGCATAATAAAAGCTCCACTGCTCTCGAGCCATGTGTCGCGCTCGTCTCTCATTAGCAATCGCTCCACTTACCTCATTCACTCCAACAGCTTTCAGCCACACCCTGCTTCATACTACAGAATTGTTAATAAATCTTTAATACATTAGCTCATCCAGATTTCTGCCCGAGTCCCATCGGATTCTTTTCCAACAGCTGTAGACGTGAAGACAACACCTCCCATGATTCCACGAAATCAAGGCGTCATCAAGCTACGCATTTGTTTTGAATAAGCGACCT
The DNA here is from genome assembly GCA_003731715.1 of Anabarilius grahami. Classification (NCBI taxonomy): domain Eukaryota; kingdom Metazoa; phylum Chordata; class Actinopteri; order Cypriniformes; family Xenocyprididae; genus Anabarilius; species Anabarilius grahami. The sequence goes on along the minus strand of RJVU01050164.1, from coordinate 524,152 downwards.
CTAGCAGTGAAATTTACATATTGTGCCTTTAACATCACTCGCCAGACGTTTTATTTCCAAACTGCCGATTGTGTCGAAATACAACCAACATAAAACATTCCCAGCTTCACATTCATCTGTTGAATAAAACTGAATGCACACAAAAGCAAACATAATATTTTGCAGAAATGGCGCCATAGGCACTTTTTTCCAATGAGCATTGGTTGAGAAAAATAATGAATGGCCCCTCTTTACCATGGCTAAATGTGGTGGTGGCATCCTAAATGCCATTGTGTATTGCACAACATAAAATAAAAATGTCTATTCACGGGGTGAGAATATCAGCACAAAAACACATCCACTTTTTAAGACAGAACTGGGCTGAGGGCAGAGAGCATGCCCGAAACTTTTTTGCCCACTTTATAGCATATATAGAGGTGGCTCAAAAAAAGTAAAGTACTGCCTACTCACCAGCTAAATCAACCAATAAGCTAAACAGGGTTTTCTTTAAATGGCTATCTGAAAGTTTGGTCTATCTGTCAGCTTGCCAGTACTAAACTGAGTTGTCTTTCATGACTTGAGCACAAAGTATACTTCGTTTTTTTTTACGTTTTTTACTGTATGCGAACGTACAGTCGAACGTGTAGCCTTTCAAACTGTACTCCATTTGATGGAGTGTGTGAACGCGGGCAGTCGACACGTGCTCTAGAAAGTTTCATCTTTGTCCAGTGTGTCCGCTATTTGAGGTTGAGGGAAAAAATGGGATCCAATATATTGGATTTGTTCATTTGGTCTTAAAGTGACAGCAGCCTAATATACCTGCTGCAGTCTATGTCTCTGTTAGTCAAACAACAAAAGACAAAGAGAAAAATCACTCACTGTAGCTATGTTTCCATCACCCTGTTTTTATGCGCATTTTGAAGTATCACATCAGAAACTAGTGATGGAAACGAAAAACTACCATCATCCGCTCGAACAACTTGATGGAAATGCACCTAAATCACATTTGTTTGGGTTTTGTTTTTTTTGTTGTTGTTGTTTGCAAAATGAGACGAGATTAACTTCACATTTGGATGGAAACCCAGCTTGTGATTGACTGCATAACTTTTGTAGCTTTAATAAGGATCAATTTATATTTAATTCATGCACTGAAGTATATACAGAGTTTTATTTTTGCATTTGATTTTTACAATTTCTGTCATATTTAGTTTTTTGTTGGCTAGACCTACTGTACCTGAAAACTTCTTGTCCTATTGTTTGTAATTTACTGGTTTATTCTTATATTAAATTAACAAAGATAAAACAAAAATAACAATACTGATACTTTTATTGTGGGGGGAAAAAAAACTACTCACATGTGAAATAAGATTTTAGTCACACCCACGCCAAGGCACAGCATTTTTTTCCCCATTATTTACATGGATCTTCCAAATCAAACATTAAAAAAATGGACCGTAACTGCTAATTATTGCAATAACTGTAAAACATGTACTAACATGTAGACACCATGTCCCTTTACAAAAGCCCATATTCTAAAATGCCTTTTAACTTGTGCTACTAGTTCAAGACTCAAGCTTGTCACTTTTTCTTCTCAATCTTAGAAAATCCCTAGGGTTCTAGACTCAAATTGAAAGAATTCTTTACGCCAAAAAGGTTCTATATAAGGAGAAATGTCTAAAATGACTGCATAATACCTTCAGGTTTAATGGGTTATTTCAATTGTGCCTGGTGTTTATAGTAAGTTTACATGCTGTTTAATTCATAACATTTAATGTAAATAAAAAATTTAAAACTAAACCCATAAAACGATCCTATTATGGGAACCCCTGTGAAGCGCCTGACAGAACTAACAGGATATCTTCTAAAACTGTATAAAGTACAAACTTGTAACACCTTTACTTATTCTCTTATACAGGCTTATATATAATAATTACAAAAAATGTCATGCATTAGGCTTACAAAAAAAACAAAAAAAAAAACACTGTGCAACACAAACAATGCCAGAGCCACTAAGAGCTCGGCATTTTGTTTAAATGTTAACTCTTGTATGTCCACATCACAATAAGTGCAAACATTTCCAACACACCAAATGATATGTTGCTGATGTGTTTGATATCTGACTGATTATTGGGCCATCTGACAGTCACTGTAACCTGAAAGCCTATTGGTCACTTTCCTTTTCTGTTTTTTTTTTTTTTTAACACAATTTTTTTTACAATATTAATTTTACAATACTTACTATTTTTGAAACACTGATTTTATTTCAGAATATCAAAAACCAATTTATCCTACATAATGAAATTTCCAAGTATTAAAAAGATGACGTTAATTTACTGATTTATTACAAATATAGCCTACTAAATCTTTGAGTTGCGTCACCGAAAATGCTTCAACTAGGGCTGTTTTTGATGGCAGGACTCCTAAGGCAATTAGAAGCGTATAGATGCATCTTATGAGTAGTTGAATGGGATCATGACATTAGAGCTAATGCCCAGGGGGGTTGTGAGAAACCTAAGACATTGCCACACATTTTCACACACTTTATAAAAAGCCCATACACTTGTAAGCAGCACATTGATAAAGCTATATGGCTGCCAGTGACTATAAACGCAACAAATATAAAGGAAGCATCAGCTTAAGAATACACCAAAGAATATCATCCTGTTATGAGGTTTCAGCATCTCAGAACAACTAGACCCATGGATGATACAGATTTTATAGTTCATTAATGATAAAATTGTAAAACCAGTACCATACAGCAACAAGTTTAAAGGTCATGCAGAATGTGGATGTTGTTTCATCATGCAATGGCACATTAACCTTCATTTTCGTTTAATGTTAGAAATTAGTCTCTCGCAATAGACAACTCAATTTCATAGTATGTCTGAGTGGTCAATTCTTCTGCAATGTTTTGCAAAGAAACAAAAACCTATAGAGTAAAGAAACAAATTATGCCCATGTGACTAATCCTAACAAAACTGTAGCTACATGTCCTACCAAACCGGTCAAAAACCTACCAAATATGTTGTTTTATTCACTTAAAAAGTTGTGCCCCTAAAAAAAAAAATGTATCTACATATTGAATAGTGTGTGAACCTCAATGCAGTTTCATTTGTCTACATGCAGGATCGCAGGTGTAGTTTACAATTCACAACCAAACACTGTAAAACAGTTTGTCATGAGAGATAAAGTTTATTCTTTAGATAAAATAGTATAGGCTATTGTTGAACAAGACAAAGCTAGCGAAACATTACATTTAAATATGAAAGATTTTTCAGAATAAAGTTTATAGGCTAATATATGTATATTACAAGGCATCGTTAACACAGATACATATAATTACACGTAGTGTTATGTAAGAGGTGAAATTGTTTGGAAAGCATGTGAATAATGAAACTCACAGAGATACATTTACGCACTTTTTGCAATCCCTCCAAGGGGGTTTTGTTACCTGATACACAAGGGAAGACGTCTAGTTGACATTTACAGGTCTATCGATGTAGTACACGGCATCTTCACTGATGCAACACTGTGTAATTTTTTATCAGTGTATTTCTTTATTAAGGCCGAACCTGCGCTTTGAAGTCGCTACATTCCTGCCCGCGTGCAGCGGCTGTTCCAACATGTTGCAAATACAGTGTGAGCGGCTATGTTGACTTGCAACGAAGTGGAAATTATGTATTTTATAAAAGACAAATGGTATTCAAAAGATATCCTACTTTACGTGTTATATATTGTAGAAACATCCACGTTTACATAAACGAAAGACATCAAGTTGGTTTCAGTCAAGCTGCATTACTCAAGGAAATTTCTCCTCACGGTAAATTAAATTCTATTTATATAACCTACATCAACAACAACTAGATAGTAGCTAGTATTAGTTTCTTATCTTGGCAAACTGACCAGCGCGTGAGGTGATTTACTGCTTTAACGCGGTTTGAATCTATCACGACTCTGTTTTGTTTTGTTTGTGTAAGTGTCTGCTATAACTCTCAGAAGATCATACGGTTTAATTGTGTTCGCTCAGACTGTTTTGGAGGGTATTTTCACACACTGGCGACTGTAATTACAAGTAACGACGTGTTTACTTCACAAAGCAAAGAAAGAACTCCAAAACACTTACCTTCGGCGAGAAGCATGAAAGTTAAAAGACTGCCACAAAGCACCGCAGTGAGCCTCATCGTGAAGAATCCTCTCTCGCTCGCGCTGTATTTTCGCAAATGTTTCTTTCAAGTATCAGCACCCTTCAGATCAACTGAATTAGATTAATAACTCTTTAAACACCATTGTTTAAGGCGTCTGTGATCCCTTTCGGTCACGGGTTAAGTTAAACTACAGACAAATCAGGACGCCGCAACTCCACCAAGAACCTTGAAATGTTGTTCCACAGTCAGTCGCTGCTGCTTCTGCTGAAATGATCAAAAGGTGCATTGGATTGTACCATGTGTGTTTCAGGGGTAGTTCCTATTTCAGCGTGAGATATCTAGAGGGAAACAGAAGGCACAAATCACAAATCACCGTTCCCTAGTAAGTAACTTTTTTCAACTTCGCACTCGAGGTTTCGGCCGCTCTGTAAATCCAATGAAAACATCTCCTCTGTGTCATTTTTTGCTCGTGACTCGCCACGGAAACTTTGAAGTTCTTTGAACCCTTTTTCAAACGGTGGACTATGCAGCGGCCCTTTTACAAAGTGAGTCAATCCAAGTCAAATAAGGAGACGTCAATTGGCCAGTTGACTGTAGTTAGCCCACGGACACTGACCCCTTCAATTACGGCTGTAAAGCACGCTTTATCTGCCCAAAATGTTTAGGCTACTGAATGGTACTAGCTTTATAACAACTGGTTCTGTCACAAAAAAAAAGAATAGCTACTAAATTATTTATATATTGCTATATAATAGGGGTGTAACGTACACAAAACTCACGGTTCGGTACGTACCTCGGTTTTGAAGTCACGGTTCGGTACGGATTCGGTACAGCAGGTGGGGAGAAAACTAAACATAGGCTATTAAAAAAATATATATATATTTTATTGTTTTTTATTTGTATTTGTATCATTATTAAACAGTGGTTTACTGAACAAATTGTTTTTGTCTTTAAATATATTAAATTAAATTAGAACTAAAAGTTTCATAAGGATAAAAAATGATCTTTGCTAATGCTATAAACTATGTAGGGAGCCCTTACTTGCACATTATGCTACTATAATATTAAAGGTTAACAACTGAGCCCAAACTACTAGCCTAAATTCAATCGCTTTTTATTTTTAGATATAATCAACTAGGGCTGGGCGATATATCGCATGCGAAATGCTGACGAAATGCGCGTGACAATCGCATGCGATATATCGCCCAGCCCTATAATCAACACTCAAACAACAAATTGTATGCAAACATGTAAGCTGCACATAAGGCAGTTTTTGCATTAAAGGGTTAGTTCACCCAAAAAATGAAAATAATGTCATTTATTACTCAACCTCATGCCGTTCCACACCCGTAAGACCTTCGTTAATCTTCGGAACGCAAATTAAGATATTTTTGTTGAAATCCGATGGCTCAGTGAGGCCTCCATAGCCAGCAATGACATTTCCTCTCTCAAGATCCATTAATGTACTAAAAACATATTTAAATCAGTTCATGTGAGTACAGTGGTTCAATATTAATATTATAAAGCCACGAGAATATTTTTGGTGCGCCAAAAAAACAAAATAACGACTTATATAGTGATGGCCGATTTCAAAACACTGCTTCATGAAGCTTCGGAGCGTTATGATTCTTTTGTGTCGAATCAGCGGTTCGGAGCGCCAAAGTCACGTGATTTCAGCAGTTTGGCGGTTTGACACGCGATCCGAATCATGATTCGACACTCTGATAGTTTTGAACACTGGCTGGTTATGTAATTGATTTGTGATATTTTTAACCAAAAAAAGTTACGGACAGCAGCTTTAAGTGTTTTTTTATTTATATTTTTTTATTTTATTTCAGTTTATGTTTTCATTATTTTAGTACATCAAATTAAACTACATTAAGTTGAAAAAAAAAATGTTGCCTAGGCAACAACCTGAAATAATTTTTTCTACATATTATTTTATTTCATCTTTTGATTTATTTTATTTTTAAGTAACATTTTTAGTTTTAGTTAACTATAATATTCCAGCTATATGCTTACTGATTATTGCTTATGACCTTCATTAGTTAATAAACTACCTTATTTTCCTGCTATGCTATTTTGGCATATTGTCTGAAGACAAAGTCCAATGTTCACAAAACTAAAACAACTGGACAACTTTAGGGCAAAACACAAATTTGATCAACTGCTGGTCTTTGGGAGAACTATAACAATGCAATCTCCAAGGTTATGTGAAGCACATGGTGTGGTAACAAACAATGAATATTTCATAACGTCAAATTTTTGTCCTGTGTTTATGCAAAATGTCTCTTCATTTCATGACAACCCCATCCGGAAGAGGATACTCTCATTACAAACTGAACAGAAATTCCAATGGCCTTATTGTCTAAAAATGGTTGCTATATGGCTGCTAAATTATGACTTTTTTCTTCAACTGTAAATATAATATATCATGGCATCAGCCCTAATAAACTGTGCGGCTTGATTTTACTTCAGGCATTTGCTTTCAGTTGGTTTTTTTTTTGTTTTTTTTATACAATATCCCCCTCTTCCCACAGTACTAGCATTTGCTGTTTACTGTAGTTAAGCCTGTTTCACTGTTATTTCAGTAGTTGTCCCCTTTGAATTTAAGCAGACTTGGGTTTGGTGCACACCCGAGTATAACATTCACACCTGTGTTGTTTTAGTTTTATTATTATTTTTAGTTATTTTTATGTTTTATTTATTTCCAGTTCATAATTTTAGTACTTAAATTTTAGTTTATAAAAGGCAGCATTTCTAATTTTAGTTTAAATTACGTTTTTCAACTAATATTTATATTTTATTTCAGCTTAATTTCAATTAACAGAAATGTTTTTTAATAGTTTTAGAAATAACCCTGATTCACACCAACCAAACGAACCAAACTCTTATGCAAACACCCTCTTCTTGTGTTGAGCAAAAGGTTTCTAACTTTTAAAAGTTTTACCATCAATGTTTCTTTACTGACTACATTTCTGGACTGATGTTAATCAAAAGTTTTTCTGTGAGAAAATTGAACACAGTCTGTCGTGTGATGTCTGCAAGTCTTTTTGAAGGAATTGCATATTCAGAAGCCATCTGTTTTATCAAGGACACGCCACTACTTTGCAAAGACTTGAATAACATTCACAGGATGAATATTGAACACAGTTGCAACACCATCTGTTTCTCTGTGGAGGTGTGTTGACACTATATGTTAAAAATAATTCTGGTAGCACTTTATTTTACAGTCCGGTACATATAAGTGTTATGTACTTAATAATATATATCCTAACTCTGAACCCAAACTTAGTCCATAAGTACAGTATATTACTCTGTACTTTCTTAAATACTGGAAAATAAAGTGCACCTTAATTCTTATAACACCTTATATCTTTACTTAATGAAACTTTGACTGAATAAAAAAACAAAATCAAGGCCATTCATCCAGGGTGTTTCCCTGATGGATGAAAATGGATGAATAGAATGTATTTACTGCAATAAATTGACAGCAAATGTTATTGAATATTGTTCAAAAATATAAAAAGCTAAATTAAATGATTTAACAACTAAAAGTAGCTGGAAAGCCAACAGCTACCACCCAGTTGCCCACTGAAGCTAGGCAGGGTTGAGCCTGGTCAGTACCTGGATGGGAGACCTACTGGGAAAACTAGTTGCGGCTGGAAAAGGTGTTAGTGAGGCCAGCAGGGGGTGCTCACCCTGTGGTCTGTGTGGGTTCTAATGCCCCAGTATAGTGATGGGAACATTATACTGTAAATAAAAAAAAAAAAAAAGCACTGTCCTTCGTGTGATATGTTAAACTGAGATCCTGACTCTCTGTGGTCATTAAAAATCCTGGGATGTTCTTTGAAAAAGAGAAGGGGTGTAACCCCGGCATCCTGGACAAATTTGCCCATTGGTCTCGATCCACCATCATGGCTTCCTAATCATCCCCATATAAATACTGATTGGCTTCATCACTCTCAGTCTCCTCTCCACCAATAAACTGGTGTGAGGTGGGCATTCTGGCACAATATGGCTGCCGTCGCATCATCCAGGTGTATGCTACACATTGTCGTGGTTGAGGAGATTCCCCCTTCCGTAAAGTGCTTTGAGTGCAGAGAAAAGCGCTATATAAATGTAACAAATTATTATTATTATAACTCCAGAAGAAACTGATAGTTGGCAACTGTTACCTTCTTTTTCACTGAAACCACACTGGGTGGTAGAAATCACCTGCATGGCAAAAAAGTACTGTGCAAAATACTGGGTCATGAAACACAAAAAATACTTTTTGTGAGACAACAAATATGCATTTGTCTCATATTATGGAAAACAATTATGTACACTATCATTCAAAAAAGGGGTTAGTAAGATTTTAAAATTTTTAAGGTCTCCATGATCACCAAGGCTGCATTTAAAAAAAAATTTAAAGTACAGTAAAACAGTAATATTTTGAAATATTATACAATTGAATGACTGCTTTCTATTTTATTCCTGTGATGCAAAGCTGAATTTTCAGCATCATTACTCCAGTCTTCAGTGCCACATGATCCTTCAGAAATCATTCTAATATGTTGATTTCCTGCTCAAGAAACATTTCTTATTATTATCAATGTTGAGAACAGTTGTGCTGCTTCATATTTTTGTGGAAACTGTGATACTTTTTTTCAGGATTCTTTGATGAATAGAAAGTTCAAAAGAACAGCATTTATTTGAATTTGTAACATTGAAAACATCTTTACTGACACTTTTGAATAATTTAATTCATCCTTGCTGCATATAAGTCTTAATTTCTTTCAAATAATAAGAATAAAAAATCTTACTTACCCCAAACTTTTGAACAGTATAGTGTACTGTATATGTATGGTTTAATGGAATGGTTTGGGTTTTTGGTTTTTTTTTTTATACTTCTAAGTTAAAACACACAGTGAGGACACACAAGGGCATGTTTACATTATTTATGCCTTGATTTCCATCCGGACATAACAGCATTCTCTGCATGAAACTTCAAAAAGTTTTTTTTTTTTAAATGTTCAAAAGCATTCAGCAGAAAAGAAGACATGACACAGAGAGTTCAAAACAATCGAGAGAGCAGACAGTTCGTATCTGGACTAAAGCAAGCATGTTTATTTTTTCTCATACACATTTGAAGTCCTTTAGTTAAAAAAATCTTCTGCAGTGTAATAAAAGATCAAACTTTTTTCAAACTTCAAAAGTTTGTCAAAGGTTGATTAAACTAGCAAATAAATATAGAAAGAGATCATATTATAACATTTTGTATGAGCAAAACATAAAATAAGCATCAATGACTTTCAATATCAAGTTTGGTGGTGAGGGTCCAACTAGGCAGTTTGATCACTGATGATGCACATGAATAATCTGTGTTTTTGGTCAAAGCATGGGGACTTATGATAACATAAATATTTGTTATTCTTAACAGATGTTTTAGCTTTATGTAGTGTTTTCGATACGATTTTGTTGCAACAGTTTTATGTTTAAAGTCACAATAAGAGTGATTTGTGTTTCTCTTTGGTCAGGTATATTCCAATTTAACGAGCATACACAACTTGTTTAGGAGTAAAGAAATAACCTTTTTAGTTTGTTCAACAAGCTGATACACAAGTTAAACAAGATAGATATCAAAATGTACAGACATTAAAAAACATAAAAAGTTAGATACTTTCCCTGACCTATACTATTTCTTTTATTCATTTGTTAAACAGTAGTTAGTGAGATTAATATGGTGAAATATTTCATTTGAAATATTACTTTTATCAGTTTTGCAGGTCCAATACCTGCCTTCAAATGCTGCAGGTATTAGACCTGCAGCATTTCAAGAAATGTACACTAGTATATTTAGATATACAGTAATACAGCTATAGCTATCTTTATATACTCTTTACATTACTGAGAATTATTTAAATAAGTTGTGCTCCATCTTCATTGTGTTCCTGCATACCTGAGAATGGAAAGCAAGAGAAAGACAAAACCTGCTCCAAATAGGAAGTACAACAATCAAGTGTTGTGAAACAAACTGAGGCATTGGACTAATATTCAGACGAGAGCTCTCTCTGGTGGGCTGGAGAGGGAGCTGCATGTCACAGAATATCATGTCACAAAATCTCATTGTCTAGGAACTGTCTAGTATCTTAAAGGGACCAACATACCTGGGACTAAGGCTACTTAAGCCCTGATTGACAGCTATATTTTTTAAGCTGGCTGATAACTGGGGTCCCAATACCAGTGGTGGCTGGTATCCTATTATGAAATAGAAAGGTCTCAGTGGAACTCATAGATATATTCCACATCCACGCTTAGCTCTTCTCTTCATTTTCTTCATCTGAACACTATACCTGCACACTATCTGCATTATTTGTATCCAAAATCACTGACCCCATCCATGGTCTTGATTACACAATCTAAGGTTCAGTTTTCATTTGTTGAGAACCATGTTAAATGAGCTCAGAATGTGATAAAATGTGTATATTGTTGAGTGCAAGGTATGTTAATTGCAATTAAGTGAACATTTATTTTTTAAATTGATATTAAATGCAATTAGCTGATCTTCAGAGTGCTTTTTTGATCCACTTAAGTAGGACTTAAGTACATTTTCATATGTAATTCTATTGTCTTTGAAATATGGTTAAAGTGTATTGCTGAATGTAATGAAATTGAAAATATACTTTTATGTCATTTCTATTGAAAAGTATATGTATGTCATGTATTTAAATATATTTGCAATTACATATTTGCAGTAATACATTTGAAATATATTNGTTGAGTGCAAGGTATGTTAATTGCAATTAAGTGAACATTTATTTTTTAAATTGATATTAAATGCAATTAGCTGATCTTCAGAGTGCTTTTTTGATCCACTTAAGTAGGACTTAAGTACATTTTCATATGTAATTCTATTGTCTTTGAAATATGGTTAAAGTGTATTGCTGAATGTACTGACAACCATTTATGGTAAATTGAAAATATACTTTTATGTCATTTCTATTGAAAAGTATATGCATGTCATGTATTTAAATATATTTGCAATTACATATTTGCAGTAATACATTTGAAATATATTTCAAACTTTAAATGTAATATTGAATAACATTATGGTTAAAATTACAATCAAGTACTTTACATGTGCTTTAGTATGTTAGTCAACACATCAAAATAAGTGTACTTCTTTTGAAGCATGACAAAAGATTATTAAAACAATGACTTTATTACAAAGTGTACTTTTGAAAAGTGTACTTAAGTGTGTTAAGAAACATGAAAGTGTTCTCTCTTTAAGTACACTTAAGTGGCCTTTTATTTCATTAATATTATATATTATCTGCACGTACAGTTTTTTAATTTTACTTTTAAGATTTGAAGTATACTACAAGCATTCAATACAATGAAGTGCACTTCTTTTTCATAATAGTAAGGTGAAGGACATTTAGCAACATACACCAGATTTTGATTAATATTAATATTGCTGTAGTTCATATAAATCATGCTGCTTGGAGACCCCATAAGTCCCTTGACTGCAGATTTGTGAGAGAGCCTTATCAGCATCTAAACCACAAACACCACAACAGTAGCAAGGTTTTGTAATCCAGCTAAAGCACATGATTTTGCAAACCATTTCAAATATTACAAACCACTTTAATTCATACTAATACCACAGTTCGAAAACCACTATTTTAGATATTTACAACAATCTTATTTAAAATAAGAGTAAAGTGTAATTACCTAATAGGCAACTACTCATTATTTTGCAGTGAGCTTGTGACCCAGTGTGTTAAAAACAAATAATGCAAACAAGATGCTTTCCAACTTTCTTTTGTGTGTAATGTTGCTGTCTGAGCATGAAAAATGTCTGCAAAGCTACAAAGCACAAAGTCCACTCTAACTTATTCTCTATAGGCCTATCAGTATGCACTGTTTCTGAACTCCATGAAATTCCTTGATTGTTGTCTTAAGTTTTCATCCGGGAATGTACACGTCACAATATTCCTCATGTAAATAATTCCAGCCCAAGGCATATCCAAAAAGAAAAAAAAAAGAGGGAGGCCTGGTTGAGTTGTGTTAGTGTGTTGAAACTTGCAGTTATGGTAAGGGGCGTGACATTTCCCAAACATGCTCACCAATCACCAAACACTGGACCAGCCGACAAATCAGAGCACATTGTGTTTTTCGGAAAGAGGGGCTTCAAAGAGACAGAAACTAAACAGAGTGTTACTGACAGACTGAGATAAAATATGTGTTTTTTGAACATTAAAGCATGAAAAACTATTTTAGTAGGCCCAAAAAACAAAATCAAGAATTTAGGGCATAACAGATCCCCTTTAACAAATTAAATTAGTTACTTTACAAGAATTTACAGACAGCTCATCCAAACCTTTTGTGATGGCTGTTTGTTAACATAGTGTCTGTCACTAACCTGATAACTGTAATTGGAAACTACATGTAGTCATTGTGAATTCAAGCCTGAATTATTGATCAGAGACAGTTGCAGTAGTAGCCATCCTTTTTTCCCCACTGTTAAACAGTGAACATGTCTAAGAAAGTCAAGGTAAGGAAATGGTCTCTGTTTCATTTGTAATGGACATATATTAATATTTTTATGCACTTAGTGTTAAGGATAGGGTGACAAAGGGAGAAACTGAGGGTGTGCTTATGTTGGTGCGCATCCAAGTAATTATACCTTTCTGTCTTAAGAGTACATCATTGCAGTCTTTTTCTAATAAGGCTTTACATACAGCATACATGAAATAATCTATGATTATAAAAGAATGTTGGTGTAATGTCTGGATTGTATCAGCTTGTAAACTCCGTAAATTGAGAAACAAAGCATATCTATATTAGGTGAATAACAATATGAAAAGTTTTAATTTTGGTAAATCAGGACACAGTGCAAAGTTAACTGAGAATCCAACTCAAACTCTGATCAAATGTAACATTACCCCCCTTCAAAAAGGCATGTCCACGCACCTTAACAAAAAAAAAGTTCCACAGAGGAGGGTGGGAGAGAGTTTAGGTGAAGAACGTCGTGCTGGCAGAGGGGACAACCCAGGACGAGGGAGGAGTCAGGGAGAAGCTGACTATGGGAGGAGCCAGGGACTGACCACAAACCATGCTACCAAGAAGATGGAACCAGGGAGTTGACTGACAAAGGCGAAGCCGGCGGATGTGGAGACCCAGGCTCTTCGGCTCCGCCTGGGTCTCCACATCCACATGGAGGCCAAGGTGGAGCCATGGTGATGAGCAGTCGAGGTGGAGCCAGGGTGCCGGAGGACTAAGGCGAAGCCGTTGCGACTGAGGACTGAGGCAGAGCCATTGGAAAGGAGGAGCCTGATGGAGCTGAAGGGCTGAAGGGACGAGGTGCAGCGGACGGCCCAGAATTCTGTGGTGTAGGCAAAGCGACAACTAACCAAGGTGGAGACGAGGGAGCAAGGAGCCAGGGTGGAGCCAACTGGTTGACGGGCCGAGGTGGAGTGACGGGCTCAGCAGTTTGAGGTGCAGTCAGGGGGTCGAAACACCAGGGCAGAACTGGCGAACTGGAAGTCCAAGGCAGATCCTAGCTGCTAGAAGGAGCCAACGAAGGAGGAGCCGAAAGCCTGAAGGGAGCCAGCGGAGACAGGGCTGAAGAACTGTGACAGGACAGGCAGAGAATTCAGAAATGGCCTCCTTTGCCGTAACAGGGCAGGCAGAGGGTTTAGAGACAGTCTCCTTGGCTAATATAGGACAGGCAGGGAAGGTGGGAATGGGAGGCAGGGTGGGAGCATCATCAACAACACTGACATGGTGCTGAGCAACAAAACAGGCTTGAAGCTTGAACCAGTGGAGCAGGAAGGACTTCAGACAGAACTACATCTAAACAGCAGGATGAGACTGTCAGAGAAGGAGGTCGCTCAAGGGCAGAAACAAGGAGGGGAACTGGCTTGATGTCACTCAAGTTAATCAGCCCCTCCAGGCAGTCCGATTCCACCGAAATTCCCTCTGGGGTGGGCAGTGTTGCCAGCTTCTGTCAGGGTGCGGTGTAAACGTAACAGGAAACAGTGCAACACTAACTCAGAATCCAACTCAAAGAAAACTCAGATCAGACGTAACACTTATAATGTTAGTAGGATCAGGAGACAAAACAATGGCACTGACATATTTTAAGATATGTCAGTACAAGTTGCTTTCATTTTCAAACAGCTCAATAATGCATTTTAGTGTGAGGCTTAACCCTTATCTGTGAAACCGGGGGTTAATTAAGTAAACTTAAGTTTAAGTATATTTTCCAAGTGTACTTTGTCAATATAGTACTAATATTGCAAGTGTACTATTTCAATACTTCTTGGGACTAAATTGGTCCA
>RJVU01050164.1:492643-509635 GCA_003731715.1 Anabarilius grahami | reverse complement strand
TTACAGCCTAATTATATAATTTACAGCATACTTGCAATACAAAAGAAAAAAGGATGTAAACTATTACTGTTACACTTAAAGTACAGTTAATGGTATATTTTTATACACTAAAAGTGGGCCAATTTAGTTTCAAGAAGTATTAAAAATACACTTATACTAGTAGTACTCTGATTTTCATATAGTTCTAATGCTAAAATATTTCACAAATAATTACAACGTAATGGCAAATAACATTACAATAGACATAACATTTTAAGTAGAACAGTAGTACTGACATAGTATTTTCTTGTGTCTAGTGTTTTATTTACNATTATATAATTTACAGCATACTTGCAATACAAAAGAAAAAAGGATGTAAACTATTACTGTTACACTTAAAGTACAGTTAATGGTATATTTTTATACACTAAAAGTGGGCCAATTTAGTTTCAAGAAGTATTGAAATACACTTATACTAGTAGTACTCTGATTTTCATATAGTTCTAATGCTAAAATATTTCACAAATAATTACAAAGTAATGGCAAATAACATTACAATAAACATAAAATTTTAAGTAGAACAGTAGTACTGAAATAGTATTTTCTTGTGTAGTGTTTTATTTACAACTTCCAAAAAATGTTTTTCTTAATAAAATGAACTTGAAGAATACTTTTTTGTAAGGTATGCCCATGCCTTGACCTCACGTTAAAACTCAGTCAGGCCATGTACAGTACAAAGTTACAAAATTAAGTTCAAAATTACACTTTTATTCAAATACATTCCTAAAAATGAAGTTTTTTTTTTATTGCCATTGATGGTTCAGTGAAGAACCTTTAACATCCATGGAATCTTTCCATTCCACAAAAGGTTCTTTATTGGAAAAGTGTTCTTTAGATTATAAAAATATTCTTTAAACGGAGAAAAAAAAGGTTCTTTTAAGAACTGCTGACTGAAAGGCTCTTTGGGAAACCCAGAATGGTTCTTCTATGGCATCCTTTTGGAACCTTTAATTTTAAGATTGTAGCATCAAGATGGCAGTAAACTAAATATTATCTAACATCTATATCTTTCTATCTATTTATCTATCTACTATAAAGTCTTAAGTTTCCATATTTAGAAACTTTTTATGAAAAACTTTTAATTTTCTAATTTTGTTGTCAAAACAACATGTATTCAAAATTTAAAAAAACTAACCTTTAGTATGTGTGTGACTGCACATGTAGTTATATGCATGTCTGAGAGAGCATGGGTTGTTTGTGGGATGGACTGTCACGGTGGGGTTTTTCTTAGCGTGGGAAAGAGAGAGAATTCTGGGTTTAGCAGACATGCTTTCGGGAGGAGAGAGAATGTAGACTAACAGACCATTCATTTTACAAGAACATATTTGAGCCCCTTCAAACTCAGCCCACAAGAGCGAGAGGAAACCGCTCTTCCCTCTCCCCCCTTTCTCTTCCGAGGACTGTTTGTAGAGCAACTGGGTGGAGTAGTGCTCTCTGACACACACATATTGCACACACACACACAGACAGATGTTCATAGACATGTACCTCTCAACCAGCGAGGAGTCTGATTTGGTGAGTCCCAAATATCAGTTTTAAGCTGCTTACACACAAGTTTTTGTCATTCCTTGTGATGTTCAACTTCCATTTTCTTCTCTTTTAAACAATGCATGGCTCTTTCTGGAATTTTCTAGGCTAGGATTTTGTGGGTGGGAATAACACATTTCCTGAAAGTTTCCTGAAGACTTTTTTCCACAGCCGTGCATTGATGTGTGAATGTGTTAAGAGACTGTAAAAAAGTCATTGCAAGATTAACTTAACTACGTATGCGATGGGTTTTAACATCAAGTATGGAGTAGCTTTCACAGGCCATAGCACATAGACATACTGAACTTTAGGTTTCTAAAGTACTGTCTGCAACTGCTTGGCATGATAACACTCAAGGAATAATAACTAGAAAATCCTCTGTAATGCCTGGATCACTTTTTTTTGTACTTTTTCTTTGTTAAGACTAGTTCATACGCGATTCCTATTATGTTCAGCATACGCTATATAAATATACAGTAGTATTATTACATTTTAAGTTTACAATCAATAAGATATCTGCTAGATTAGCAATACTTTAATGAAAAGATGTGGAAAATACCATTTAATGCAGTTAATGGGTGCTCCATCTATCATCTAAATTTGGGCATTTGTGGCATGTGTTTTTGTAGATGGATAGATGGAGAGAATTCTTGGTCAAATTTTTAGCAAGTCATCTTGAGGACAAATAACTACATAACAAATGAAACAGCTTAATATTGAAAGTGTGAAAAAAATGAAAGATAAGTGAGAAAGAGAGACACAAATAACTTACACTACTAACTGCAAGCTTTAAACACTTTTAAATGCAAACAATTCACTAGCTGATTACATAGTGACATTGTCCCAGTGTGTGTGTGTGCGTGTGTGGTTGTGTAAATCTTTGGGATTTAGTCGATATGTGTAATCATCCACATTGATGTGTGGTGTTCTAATTTAAAATGACAGAGTGGAACATGGTCGAATACATCAGAGTGAATTTGTGTGAGTTTCACGCTCTCTGTGACCTCTCAGAGAAAAAAAGTATGCTACATTGCCTGAGGAGCACAGCTGAGTCTATGTGACTGTTTGTGTGACTGAGAGTAAGAGACAATAAAAAAGGGATAAAATAATATAAACTTAAGCCCGTTATACTTCGTATACTTCGTTTTTTACGCGTAAGCTAGTGCTAGCGCACAGTCGAACCCACATTTATATTCTTTCATGCTAGAGTTGTACAAATGAGGGTACTTTCTAACCTCTTCGCACAATCTGTCATCTATATAGGCCGCCATTGTCGCTGTAGCTTGCATGCGTTCCGGTCTGTTCTGTTTATGCAGTTTTTCTTTGACTACCTTGTGAATTGACACCCCAAGGGCACGGTTGCCACCTTGTGGATAAACTAATTACTGCAAAAAAATATTTAAATGCGCATGTGCGACCTGTGCGTACAAAATAGCGCGGTTACAAAAATCCAGTGGTGCGCGCACAGTACGTGTTGCGTGTACTCTTCTGATGATGAAATTGACCCTCGCGTACGCGTAAAAAGTGAAGTATACTTTTGGCTAGAGGCTCATTGGAAAAACATGCCTCTACCTGTATTTCTGCCAAACTGCAAAAATCTACATACAACTCACTACAGTTTCCAGCTGAAATGAACTCTAATGGCTGTAAAACACCAACATTTATTCCTTTTCATGCAAATTAGGGCAGATAATCGATTCATAAAAACTTATTTTCACGTGTTTCCTTGTGCAGTATTATGTTATGACCTCAAAAATTTTTTACCATATGCATGATTTGTAAACTAATACATTTTGATGGTTGCATCAAATAATCAACTACATATGTACAGCTTTTCTCTCGGTAGAAAACACCTGGTACAGCATTGTGGTTGCTTTGCGTAGAACAAGCATGATAAAATGGCGTAGTTGCTTCAGCAAATGTTTTTGATAACACTATTGGTTAGGTTAGTGTAGGGTTTAGTGTAGGTGGTATGTTATTTTCAAACATGGGTAGAGCATTAACCTTAGCGCCACTAGCTGGACATTTCCGTTATGAAATTCTGCAATACGTACAACAACTGACTTAAATTGTTGATGCATTCGTCAAGATGCTATTCATCTGTTTCTGTGGAAATTGAATGTGCTTTTAGTGCCACTACTTAGACAATTCACTTTGAAAGTGTCACAAAATGTGCAGGAAGCAAAGTAATATTAGAAATGAGCCTGGGTTGTTGTAATATGATGTAGAATCTGAGATCAAGAGACGATTCAGACCAGTAGTTTAAAATATCAAGAATTTTTGTAAATTGCAGATCATTTATGTCAAGTCTGATGACTAAGTCAATAACTGATGTTATTATCTTGTTTAAAATAAAATCAACTTGGTATCTGTTTAAATGATGGATCATCACAGGGTAATATTTTGGTTTGGATGCAAGGTTGTTCATAGTGGTAAATTGTGCTGTTTTGAAATCTTGTTGGGTTTTTGTTTTATTTTTTAGACTTTGTGTAAATCAGCCCTTGACTTTGACAAGGTCAGACAAAATAGAGTCAGTGCAAGACAGCTGGCTTAAATTTTATAGACTGATATAGCCTATAGATATGTTACCCCTCAGGTCCTACTCACCTTTCTTTGTGCGGGCCTCGAACCCGGCAACCAGCTCATTGGCGTGGGAGGCGGGTACACTAACAAGGAGGCTAAAGGCCACAGCCTTTAACATCAGTCGCTAGTGCGCCTCTTGAGACTAGGGGAGTGAGGTTTACCTCACAGCTCTTACTAGCTGACCTCCGTTAGACTCACCCCCTAAACCTCACTCCCATCCGGGTCACGGCACCAATGCAACCCCTCAGGTCCTATACTCGCCCCTCTCTGTGCGGACCTCGAACCCGGGTCTCCGGAGTAGGATGCGGGTGCACTAACAAGGAGGCTAAAGACCGCAGCCTTTAGCATCAGTCGCTAGCGTGCCTCTTGAGACAAGGGGAGTGAGGTTTATCTGCACAGCTCTTACTAGCTGACCTCTGTTACACTCACCCCCCTAAACCTCACTCCCATCCGGGTCACGGCACCAATATAGCCCCTCTCTGTGCGGACCTCGAACCTTGGTCTCTGGTGTGGGAGGCGGGCGCACTAACAAGGAGGCTAAAGACCGCAGCCTTTAGCATCAGTCGCTTGCACGCCTCTTGAGACAAGGAGAGTGAGGTTTATCTGCACAGCTCTTACTAGCTGACCTCTGTTACACTCACCCCCCTAAACCTCACTCCCATCCGGTTCATGTCAGCAATGTAACCCTTCAGGTCCTACTCGCCCCTCTCTGTGCGGGCCTCGAACCCGGGTCTCCGGCGTGTGAGGCGGGCGCACTAACAAGGAGGCTAAAGACCGCAGCCTCTAGCAAATATTGAAAAATAATAATAACATTAATAGCAAGTGTCAGTTGAGCAAGTGTATACCTCTTCCAGTTACTGCAATAAATAACTTCTGTTCAATCTTACAATCCTGTGTTTATGAGTTGTTTACAGTGCATAAATGTTTAAGAGTTCCTGGGAAACCATTCAAATCCTTTTAAAAAGTGGACTTATTACAACAATAATATATTTAAAAAGAATACACTTAAAGGGTTAGTTCACCCAAAAATGAAAATTCTGTCATTAATTACTCACCCTCATGTCGTTCCACACCCGTAAGACCTTCGTTCATCTTCGGAACACAAATTAAGATATTTTTGATCAAATCCAATGACTCAGTGAGGCCTCCATTGACAGCAAGATAATTAATACTTTATAATGCCAAGAAAGGTACTAAAGACATATTTAAATCAGTTCATGTGACTATAGTGGTTCAACCTTAATGTTATGAAGCGAAGAGAATACTTTTTGTGAGCCAAAAAAACAAAATAATGTAGTGATGGGCAATTTCAAAACACTGATTCATGAAGCTTTACGAATCTTTTGTTTCAAATCAGTGGTTCGGAGCGTGTATCAAACTGCCAAAGTCATGTGATTTCAGTAAACGAGGCTTCGTTACATCATAACTGTTTCGAAACATTTCAAAATTTCAATGGTTCACGTGACTGGCAGAATACTTTTGTGCGCAAAAACAAAACAAAAATAACGACTTAATTCAAAGATATCTTCTCTTGCCTGTCAGTCTCCTACAGTTTTTAAAAATAAATCTTTTAAGATTTGATTTGAAGTACACTACAAGTGCACATTCAATACAATTAAGCACACTTCTTTTTCACAAGGGCAGTACAATTAAGCACACTTCTATTTCACAAGGGCACACGCACATTTTGCAGAAACAGCACACATGCTCCCGCACACACACAAGTAAACGTGCAGCGGGATTAATCACAGAAGACGACACACAGATGGAGAGACTCTGAAGACCAACGCAGAGGCAGAGAGCGAGGAGGATGGGGAGGGTGGGAGATGAGAAAAGAAGGCTGAGTGGAAGCAAAACAGAGGACGTATCAGAGAGACAGGAAGACTAGAGGTTACAGAAGGCTGGATGCCTGATGTTTAACTGAGGAACATGCAGAAGGCGGGAAGGACAACGTATAAAAGAAAAACTGGCAGTTAGAGGTGCAAATCACTGCAGCAAACGTGCTTGCATCTTTAGCGTCGGAGTGCTGGGCTCTGGGGAGCGGGGAAGGGCTCTTCATTGAGGAGCATGACAGCCTGTCTCGGTGGTGTTGCTGCAGCGGGATGGACCGAGTCTCATTCGTTCTAGAAGGAAATACATAGGCCGTTGCAGCTCTCATCATCCACTATGCGCAGGGATCGAGAGCAAGCACATGGAATTGCGTGCCATCGTCAACAACACAGCAGAACTCTTCGTCCCCACAGCGACAGCACATCTAGCATTGATAACATTAGCCCGGGCAACAGCAGAGATATTAGGTAGCGTAGGTTAAATTGTAGTTTTAGTCAAAGCTACAGGAAAAACAGTTTAGCTGAACAACAGCAGTAGTGCATTTGTTGCATGCATTTTATCAAACAAGGACCTTCTGCTCTTATTTAGTTTTCTTCTTTTAACTTAATGATAATTTCATTTTTTGACAGCAGCAGTTTGCATATACTTTGGTAGATGATGGGCGGTATATAGTTGTTGTTAGAGTTTATTGAAGTTTGTGGTTAGTATGGTGAGGAGAGCAAATGCTCTAACCGGATTGGCTGATGAAGGCCTCCTGGATTCGACTGCTGAAACGAGCAACAGGAAACCGAGTCAAGAACAACATTGGCGTAAGAAGCTATAAATCTTAATCTACAGTATTTGTGTGTTTGAGTGAGTTGTGCTTTTGAAAATTGACAGTGAAAGGATATGCTAGTGTACTGAGTATCTTGTGATTATTCTCTGTATGTTCTTGAATGATGAATATAACACCCACATTTCACTTTTGACCTTGCTTGACATTAATGTTGACCATGATTCCATGTTAACATAGTGTCTATTCAAGGTTTCATTTCTAAACATTTCCTTGTATCTCTCTCTAGCCTAGTGCACAAAAGGGTAGAAATATTACATACAGAGATGCACACATTTTAATGCATTTATGTGTTGTTATTATTACTACCCTTATGAAAAAGAAGTGTGCTTAGATTGTGCGCATGTAGTGTTTAACTGTACTTGCAGATAATATAATTTTTTTTATATATAAAAGGCAACTTAAATGTACTTAGAGTACACTTTCATTACTGTTTCTTAAGTACATTTTTAAAAAGTGCACTTTGTAATAATGCCAAAATAACCCCTGGTTTCACTGACAAGGTTTTAAAGGGATAGTTCACCCAAAAATACAAATCCCATGATTTACTCACCCTCAAGCCATCCTAGGTGTATATAACTATCTTCTTACAGACGAACACAATCTGAGATATATTTAAAAATATCCTGGCTCTCCCAAGAGCACCCATCCATCATAAATACAATTCATACGGCTCCAGGGGGTTTATAAAGGCTTTCTGAAGTGAAGCGATTTTTGTAAGAAATATATAAATATTTAAAACTTTACAAACTAAAATAACTAGCTTCCGCCAGATGAAGCTAATTAATTAAGCCTAATCCCAGTTTAAAATGCATGTTTGAGCTGTTTTAACTGAAAGCAACTGGCACTGACATATTTTAAAATATGTCAGTGCAATTGTTTTATCTCAAGATGCACACCAGTAATATTTTTTTCTAGGGCACATTTATAGAAGCTAAATGTCCTAATTGAATTAAGGCCTAATCCTGGGTTAATCTAAGTCCTGTCTGAGAAACCAGGCCTAAAAGTTTTACTTTAAAGTACATTTTAAATCATTATGTTTTAATAATCTTTTGACATGCTTTAAAGATGTTTAAAAGAAGAACTTATTTTGAGGTGTTGACTAACATAGTAAAGCACAAGACAATAGAAGTGATTATGAAATTACATATAAAGATGTAGGCCCTACTTAAGTCCTACTTAAGTATGTCAAAAAGCACTCTTAAGTTCATCTAACTGCATTTAAGATATATTTTAACTATAATACGTTTTTATTTAATTGCAGTTACCAACCTGTAATGTGTCTGAAAGCATTCAGTTCACAATTAAAAACTTCTTTAAAAGTATTTCCGTAATAAGTACTCTTTTTAAAAATACAAAGTTCTGTCAAGAAACTCTAGATGGCGCAGGCTGAAAGGTCATTAACTGCTTGCAATCACATCATTCTCTATAGGGGACAGCTGATTGGTTCCTGCTATATCAGTAGCCAATGAGCTTGCTGCTCAACCTTCAAATATTTGGTCAGCATTTGCTGTAGCAGTTGCAGCGCGCTTTCAGAAACCCTCCATCTTCCCCAGCTCCACCTGTATAGATCTGCTATGGGTAATTCATGTACACTTTTGTACAGCAGCAGCATGTCTTACTTGCTCACAGCAGTGTGTCATGTATGTATTGGCAGTAGCAAGTCCCGTACTTGCTCTGCAGCAGCAGCAGCGTAGCAGATCTATTCCACCAAGACCAAACATATCAACATTGTCATATGTATTACCATGCCAATCACTCCAAGAGTTGTCATGACATATCTGTGTTTCTTTTTTTTTTTACAAGGGTATATCTATCTATCTATCTATCTTTTTGTAAAATTAGCCATGACCAAGCACATAAAAATTTGCTCAGTAAGATTTTGTTTACTTTTAACTGCCTCTTTCTTATCCCAAATGGTCAGTGGTTTTGGACTTTATACTGACACATATCGCCCTGGATGCATGAAGTTTGATTAACTGCTGCTGAAGCTGTTTGTTTATGTTTTGTTTTGTTTCAGTGGTAACCAAAACTGTTTGGTTACCAACATTCTTCAAAATGTTGGGAATCAACCTAATGGCTTACTTATATGTCTTTGCATATTTAGCTGGAGTAGGAGAAACTGTTCTGCCATACAAAAACAATACACCTCAGCTTTACGTATGGTGTCTGTATTTGTAAAATGAGTAAATGTCATGGTGGTAAAATCAAGGAAGACAATCAAATTGTCAAAGTAACTATGTGAGTCTGTTAAAACAATCTTTATGAAGAAAATGCACTATATAAATACACATGTATATGAAAAAAGAAATCTCTCTGCTCTTGTTGTAGGGTTCTGCGGACTCATATACTAGTCGGCCATCGGACTCGGATGTGTCTCTGGAGGAAGATAAAGAGACCTTACGCAGAGAAGCTGAGAGACAGGCTCAGGCTCAGCTCGAAAAGGCCAAGGTTTTGCTGCATGTTTTACTCACTTACTATGACTGAATGTCTGATTAAAGGATTAGTTCACTTTAAAATTAAAAATTCCCCAAGCTTTACTCACCCTTAAGTGATTCTAGGTGTATATGATGGAGAAATATTAATAAATATCCTGATGCGTCGAAGCTTCATAATGGCAGTGAATGAGACCAATGAGTATGAAGCTCAAGAATGTGCATCCATCCATCATAAACGTACTCCACACGGCTCCAGGGGGTTAATAAAGTCCTTCTGAAGCGAAGCGATGCGTTTGTGTAAGAAAAATATCCATATTTAACAAGTTATAAATTAAAATATCTAGCCTCCGGCAAACTGCCTTCCGTATTCAACATACGAAGAAAGCGAAAGCGTAACGCCTCTCGTAGTTCAAAACACTTATACTACGTCCCTACGCCTTCCATATTCAACTTGTGAAAAAAGCAAAACTGATGCAACATCAGTTACGCTTTCTTCGTAAGTTGAATATGGAAGGTTGTCTGGCGAAAGCTGGATATTTTACTTGTTAAATATGTATATTTGTCTTACACAAACACATCGCTTTGCTTCAAAAGGCCTTTATTAACTCCCCATGTGGAGTACGTTTAAGATTGATGGAAGCACTTTCTTCAGCTCATACTCATTGGTCCCGTTCACTGCCACTACAAAGCTTAGATGCGTCAGGATATTTATTAATATAACTCCGATTGTGTTCATCTGAAAGAAGAGGGTCAAATACACCTAGGTTGGCTTGAGGGTGAGTAAAGCTTGGGGTAATTTTAATTTCAAAGCGAACTAATGCTTTAACTGGCAGTTTGACAAGGGTTTGTTGAATGTCTGTTTTTCTGCCTAATTATGAGTCTATCTGTCTGTGGCTATATTCAGAATATCATACTACTGCCATATTACTTATCTATATCTTAAGTAGTAATGGTTTTGAAATTATTGGCATCAGCCTGGGGCCGATCATTATTATATTAAGATTGTGTCTCAAGAACCAGTTTGACCAACTAGCAGTTAGACTTACTTTTCAGATTAAAATTAGATCAATCTACCTTTTTATGTAACTGACTTTAAAAAATAATTAGATGACTAACTTTTAATATTAGTCTAAGCAACCATATGTGATATTTATTTCTGTTTGGCCGATAAGTTTTGGAAGCAGCTTTTATTTTGACAATGCTGAGAACGCAGCGCTTAAGATGTCAAGATAAATTGTCATATTCATGTTATATGTCACTGTGTACTGTATGTATAATTTGCATTAGCGGGTCTATGATTTCCAGTACTCACAAACTTACCAGATTACTGAGTGCACTGTTGTTTAAAGTGTATGTATACTTACATTTACATTTATGCATTTTTTGGCAGACGCTTTTATCCAAAGCGACTTACATTGCATTATACTATACATTTGTATCTGAGTATGTGCAATCCCTGGGATCGAACCCATGACCTTTGGCATTGCTAGTGCCATGCTCTAACCACTGAGCTACAGGAAGGCTTCTTTTTAATACATGTTTTTAACTATTTATTTATTTGTTAAAAGTACTATAATAGGATTACAGAATCAAGAAGTTGCTAAAATATAAATCTGTTTATTTTACAGATTTCTTTTTTCAAGTTCAAATTATTTTTTCATATTGATTCATTTTACAAAAAAAGTTAGGGTTTGTCTGCTCTAGACATTGAGTGCCATCTTCTTCTAAAGCTTAATTTGTAGCTGGGATCATTTTTAGACAGAAATTTCTCTGTGGAAAATCAAAGCAGCTATTTGAAGGCAGTACATGAAATCTCACTACATTAGTCTTTCCGATCTATTTTTATTCTTCTATAGTCTATTTAATCCTTTTTTTGTCACTCTCTTTACCACCTCTAGGGGAGATAGCTATTTTTAGTGCTTGGCATCAATCAGATGTTATAATTTATTTATTGAATGCTCACATTAATATTGAAAATAAAGCTAGATGGCAGTAAAATATTCAGACAAGTAAAATTCTTCACTGACCATGTTTCTTGAAATATCTGCATCTGTTCTCTCACACGCATAGTCAAACACTTTAAACCACTTTTGAATGTTCCTTAAAGCAATAGTTCACCCAAAATTGAAAAAATTTCCTATACGGAACACAAAATGAGTTAATTTTGTGCTTTATCATAAAAAGAAATGCTCCCAAAAGAACAAAACAGCACAATATATTCCAAGACTTCTGAAGCCATTCTCCAAAAATTCATTTGGAGGAATAAAAACTAAAAACAAATAAGACATAATACACAGTAGGAATATAGAGCAATAAAATTAATGTGGACAGCATAGCTCAGTTGTTTTTCTTGGAAAACATACAGTACCAGCCAAAAGTTTTGAATAATTAAGATTTTAGAATGATTCCTGAAGGATCATGTGACACTGAAGACTGGAGTAATGATGCTGAAAATTCAGCTTTGACACCATAAATTACATTTTAAAATGTAATGAAATAGAAAACAAATATTTTAAATTGTAATATATCACAATATTACAGTTTTTATTATATTTTCTGATAATATATATGCATAAATAAATGCAGCCTTGTTTAATCTCACTTTGTTATCTTGCTAAATCAGAATGTTTTCTGAAATTCTGGAGATACAATTGAAGATTGTTCTACAGAGACAAAGAAACATAAGGCATGTGCATGCAAGGTTACAATCACTACGTCTGATCAATACTGCATGTATAATGGAAAATTGCGTTACATAAGAGGCAGACAGTGGCCATGAAAACAAAGCAGGGATATAAAAATGAGCTGCAAACCATAAAAAATAACACAAAATATAATTTAAAGTTCCTATAAAAAATATTACATTGCCTGTCACCTTTATTTTATAATAAAAATGCTGATGCAAAATGATGCAGACCGAAATAAAGAAAGGAAAGAAAAAAGGAGCATTGTCTTGACAGATCATGAAGGCTCATGAAGTGCATGTGAGCAGCCCACCATCCCCACTTCCATTAAAGGACACAGTGTCCTCTGTTTGTCATACCCATAATTCATTGTGTGTGCAATGCAGACTGTCTTGTGGATGTTAATTACATTGAGTCCATATTGATTTTGCCCACTAGTAGATGCTCCTTCTTTTTTCTGTTTTAAAAACATTGAAAAAATGTGCAAATAATAATTTACTTGTACATGGTTTTTTTCCTCTTATAGAACACAAAATTAGAATTTTTAAAGAATAATCTGGCAGTTCTGATCTGAATTGTTTTGTAACGGCAACCCCCATCTTGGAACAACTTCATTCAGTAAGATTTTGGCTGTTGCATCTGCTGTGAAGTTTCGAAGTGGAAACGCCTCCATCCATCTAGAAAACAAATAAACAATCATTAAAGTGTAAGTGAATTCTCCACTGGGAGGCACATGACCTATTAAGTCAATTTGTAGGTGTCAGCATGTGCCAAAGAAATTTTAAACTTTGACAGGGAATTCACTTTGAGATATACAAAGCACCTTTAGCAAAAATGAGTGCTGGCATTTCTCATCTTTGGCCTGCACCATGTTTTTGAAATCATTGAATGTAACTTTTCAGGACCTGCATTTGCCAAACCATGATACAGAGACATTAGCAGAAGTTTGAGCAGAAGCAGAAGAAGAAGGGCAAACAAGTCGCTCATTAAATTTCCACAGTCCATCTAAGCTCTGGTGTGCACCTAATTTTGTCCAGTGCTCTACTTCATCAGCATCATTAACTTCATATAGTGCAAAAATGTCTTTGACACAATCCTCCACCTCCTGTGGAGAAAGAGACATTACACTGACAGTTCTTTCTGTTTGTTTTGCTGCCCCCCCTGGCAGCGGCATCTGCAGCTTTGTTTCCCTTGGGTTCAGGCGAGCTGTCCTTTGAGTGTCCTGTTATTTTAAAAACAGCTCCTTCTGCAGGGAGAGCACATGACTTTATGAGTTTAATGAGAGAGAGAGGTAGTCCAGCAGTAGGTGAAAGTCCTCTGCGTTTCCACACATTAGGTAGTGGCTCAGTGTCCAGAGGACTCTAGCCTCTTGGCGACATGTTCAATTAGATGTAGACAGTTATGCACATTTCCCTCACCTGGGAGCAGTGAGGCAGGATTGAAAGCATTATCAGAGTCAATTTGTATCTCCACATTGTTGCTCAAAAGAGTGGCTTCCCACTTGGCCTGTCTCTGATTAGCGATTGAGCCTAGGTGTGTTTATGTACTTCCATCTTTTGGTGGCCTGCCCACTCTGCACAGTCACAAATCAGCAAGCAAGGATGCTGTTCTTCCATTGAGGCAGGAATTGGGGTTGAGGAATATTCTACCATCTCATATGACATTCTACCTGGAAATCTATGACCCAGGGTTGCTGAATAGGACTTATTACCCATACCCACCTAAGTCTATAGATGTAATGGCTTGCTGGCATTAGCATGTCTTAAAGCTGGTGTGGAAGCAAGAGTCTCTTTAAGACCGGGTGTCCACCAAAGCGGTTTTTTTCCAGTGGATAGCGTACTTTTCCAATTGGGAGTGGCATGTTTTTTAAACGGCAGGAGTGTAACGAGGCGCTGAGCATCTATTCCACGCTGAAGTGCTGAACGCTCTGCGTTTTTTAACAGTCGCCTTGAGTTGAAGAATGTTCAACTTTGGGTAAAACGCAGCGCTCATCACTGTCACTTTGTACCCAGACGTCCAATCACAGTGGAGGAGGGGCGGGACAAATACAGCACCGTCCAACCACCACATTCTGCTTATACAACGTCAACAGATGACAACAACAAGCATGTGGAACAAAATAATTTAAAGGGGGGGTGTAATGTTATTTCAAGCATTCTGACTTATTTACACTGTTAAAGAGTTGCATTCTCATGCTAAACATGGCCAAAGTTTCAAAACACGAGTTGGACGTATGACGGAGTATTTCTGTGCCAAATATACTATTTCCGGTTGTGGACATGTTTCGCCGAATTTTTTTCGAGTATGGCCCTTTATCACGTAATAAAGGGTGGAATTCCTTGTATAGGCGCTTCTCCCTGATAAGCGTGCACACACACTACCCAGAGCAAGAGCAAAAGCACACCCATCAACGCGCTCGGGATACGGAAGCCGAGAGATTTTTCAACAACGGCTGTGTCCCAATTCAGGGGCTGCACCCTTTGAAGGCTGCATACATCATCGAGGCAGTCTCATTTAAGAAAAATAATCGTTAGATTGCAACATAAGAAAGAAATTACATTATTTTACACCTCACAATGAATATCAGTCAATTTTATTACGGTTACTTTTCTTAAATATGACATCCTTGATGACGAATGCAGCCTTCAAATGCGACCTCCGAAGGACGAAGCCTCCGAAATGAGACGCAGCTCCTGTCAACAAAGGAGTGTGTTTTTGGTTGTGAGGGAAAGATTACCTTTTTCAGCTTCCCAAAGAACCCAGCGTTAAGGGAACAATGGACGAAGTTTGTTTTTCCGGGGGCCGCAACGGAGTTGTGTACGTATGTTTGTTTGTTCCCGCGATTTCGGTGCTGCTTTGTAAACAAGTCCCAGTTCGGCGCTGGATTTGCAGATTGCGGGTGGTGAGTAAAACTGCATCAGATATCTGTGTTTTGTTGGCAATCGGCACGCAAGTGCATAAAATGTAAACAACACAAAAGTTTTTTTTCCCTTTTTATTTATAATGATGTCACAGCTTGCAGACGATCTCTACGCAAAATCTGCACGCGCTCGTGACTCTTTAGCTCAGCCCACGGCACTGACGGCAGGCACGCCTCCAGGAGCTATTTTTTTTTCGGAAAGACTTGGTATCTTTTATAAATATGATAAAACTAAAGACTTTTCGGAGATATGAAGGATGCATTGTTACTCTATAGGTACTCAAGATTAACATGAGATTGGCAGAAACTGTGTGTTAGAGCAAATACTTTACATTCTATCAACATTTTTATATAGACTGAAGGGTTCCTGATGGTTTCACACTTAATTATTCACCTTAATTCTTAATTAGTTTGCAGTTACCATGTGTCTTTTCTTCTCCACCACCTGTTTTTGTCTGACCCTGCTTACCCAATGAGCATTTTGCTGTCCAATGGTCATGCTTTAACTTTGCGATTTCTAGTATTGCAGTAGTAACTTTTTTTGGCTCATTTTGTCTGTAAAAGAAAACCTGCCTAATAATTATGCACATCTGAATATAAGGCATTTTTTCACTTCAAGCCTTCATGAACAATTATATATCACGTATAAAGGATTAAATACAAAATTAATAGTAGTTATTAAAATTGATGTGGTTTGGAATTGGTAAAATGTTCTTGGAAAAAAATATGATCAGAAAATCAACTTGCCTAATAATTCTGCACACAATGTAGAAACAGTAAAGAAATATCTTATCTGTGAAACGACTAGAAACACTTCAGCAGATATCCGTCTCTATAGCAAGCAAAGCTTCTCAACTGAAAAAACCGCTGTGCTGCCAAAATGCTCTCAAGCGCCCACAGCTACGTGTTTTCAGCAGAGCGCCTAGTGTTTTCAGCTGGCTAAAAACGCTTTGGTGGACACACGGCCTAATACTCACAAATGCATGTTGTCCATTTAATTAGTTCTGGCCCTGGCTTTCCTCCTTTCAAGGCCTCTGTAAGCAGTTTAGATAATTCAGTGTATTCCGGAACATACTGGCTGCAGTAATTCAGAAGTCCCATTGCTTGCCTTAGACCAGTAATAGTGTTTGGCTTTGGAAGTTCGACAATAGGTTACTTCGGGACGTGCTAGGTGAGCTTTTTCACATTCTTTCAAAAAACGTTTCTACAGCAGTTAAATGAACTTCGTTGAGCGAGCAATCAAAATGTCATCCACATATTGCAGGTACCCGTCAGACCCGTCAGATTCAGTGTTTTTCTTACAATTTTGACAAAGTTTTTCGACATGGTCAGTTCTGCCACAGATTTTACACTTTGAAGGCTGGTTGCGGCAGAAAGGGGATTTATGACCATCCCGGTAACAACATATCTCATCTGGAGGATTTGTTTCGCTTCGTTCATTGTGAACTTGTAAATGGCTCCAACTTAGTGCAGTGAGTCCCAATTGGGAATGTGGACAGAGCCAATGATAAGCAGTTCTCCGTATTCTTTTGATTGCCCACTAGAGGCAGATTCAATCACAATGGCAGAATTGTAGACTTCATTAGCATTGTTTGCAGCACAATAATTTTCATATGCCAAGTGGAAATGTGCTACATATTCTAAGGGGTTTTCATTGGCCCTTTGCTTAATTTGGGTCACGCATGTCCAGGGAAATGCATTTTTCAAAATTACTTCTTTTGTGTTACACAGATTTGGAATAGCATGAGAGTTGTTGTAATGTTCCAATCTTTCTCTTCTACCACACATTAATATTTCATTCTTTATTCACTCTGTCCTTCTACACAGACTAAACCAGTGGCATTTGCAGTACGTACTAATGTTGGCTACAGCGCTTCCCTTGAAGATGATGTCCCTGTGCCTGGAATGGGAATCTCATTTGAGGCTAAAGATTTCCTTCATGTTAAAGAAGTATGTATATACACATACACACATATTCATATTCACATACAGAAAATATAGAATTATTATGGTTGAGTTAAAATCAGTTATATCCATATCACAGCAAACACAAAGCACAATACTCAAAATCAGATTTCTCAAACAGACACACATATTAAACAAGGCCTTGTAACACAGTTAATCAGCAAATACGTGAAA
>RJVU01050164.1:459894-478653 GCA_003731715.1 Anabarilius grahami | reverse complement strand
AATTAAAGGGATAGTTCACCCAAAAATGAAAATTTGATGTTTATCTGCTTACCCCCAGCACATCCAAGATGTAGGTGACTTTGTTTCTTCAGTAGAACACAAATGATGATTTTTAACTCCAACCGGTGCCGTCTGTCAGTCAAATAATGCCAGTGGATGGGAACTCGAACAATAAGACTCGAAAACACTCCATAGACAAATCCAAATTAAACCCTGCGGCTCGTGACGACACATTGATGTCCTAAGACACGAAACGATCGGTTTGTGCGAGAAACCGAACAGTATTTTTATAATTTTTTACCTCTAAAACACCACTATGTCCAACTGCATTCAGCACTCGTTTACATTTACATTTACATTTACATTTATGCATTTGGCAGACGCTTTTATCCAAAGCGACTTACATTGCATTATACTATACATTTGTATCTGAGTATGTGCAATCCCTGGGATCGAACCCATGACCTTGGCATTGCTAGTGCCATGCACTAACCA
Source organism: Anabarilius grahami (assembly GCA_003731715.1). NCBI lineage: Eukaryota > Metazoa > Chordata > Actinopteri > Cypriniformes > Xenocyprididae > Anabarilius > Anabarilius grahami. The sequence goes on along the minus strand of RJVU01050164.1, from coordinate 478,158 downwards.
CTGACCAACCACTGAGCTACAGGAAAGCTAGTAAGGTCTGAACGCGCTCTGACAGCGGAAGTGATGTCTAGCACTCATTGAAGTATGCGGCGAGACATCACTGCCGCTGTCAGAGCACGATCAGACCTCACTAAACGAGTGCTGAACGCAGTTGGACATAGTGGTGTTTTAGAGGTAAAAAATGATATAAATACTGTTCGGTTTCTCGCACGAACCGATCGTTTCATGTCTTAGGACATCAATGTGTCGTCACGAGCCGCAGGGTTTAATTTGGATTTGTCTATGGAAGTTTTTTCGACTTTTATTGTTCAAGTTCCCATCCACTCTTATTATTTGACTGACAGACGGCACCGGTTGGAGTTAAAAATCAGCATTTGTGTTCTACTGAAGAAACAAAGTCATCTACATATTGGATGCCCTGGGGGTAAGCAGATAAACATCAAATTTTCATTTTTGGGTGAACTATCCCTTTAAGTGTAAACTAAATGAAAATTTTCAGACATTTAATTACATATTAATTGCAATTCAATGAAAATCTTTAGCCTAAATTTATATTAAATGCAATCAGCGGAACTTTTTTTTTTACTGTTTTTGACCCACTTAAGTACATTTTTATATGTATTTGAAACGTGTATGTCATGTGTAAGTGCAGAAAATGTATGTCTTTTATTTTGTATTTTTTTTGTATGTATTTCCGGGTATGTTGGTCACGCGCTGGTGGGTGCAGGTATTTACGTAATAGCGTTTCCTGTTTTTGAATGTAGGTGCGTAGAGGGGGTGAGTAGCTGGGAATGCTCACTTTCTGTTGACCGTTTTTAACCATTCTCAACCTGTCTACAGTTACAAGTGTTTCCTTTTCATGGACTACATTTCATCAAACAACAATAAATGTACTCGGTTTTAAATGCATGGAAGCTGAACACGTCACACAGTTTTGTCCTGGCTGCTTAGCCTCTCAACGGCTATAGGTTGCCGTTACATCATGTATGTAAATTTACACATTTGTAACGAAGTGTAACGTGTACATTCTGTTAAGCCCTGGGTATACTTCTGCAGCCTTGCAAAGTATACTTCAGTTGACTCGTACACGACGCATACACAGGCGTTCGACGCATACGTGGTTTTGAGCAATCTCTCGCCACGAGTTACAGCCCATGTAAATATATTTTTATTCTTTCATGCTAGAGTTGTACAAATGAGGGTACTTTCTAACCTCTTCACACAATCTGTCGTCTATATAGGCCTCCATTGTCGCTGTAACTTGCATGCGTTCCGGTCTGTTCTGTTTATGCAGTTTTTCTTCAACTACCTTGTGAAGCGACAGCCACAGGGCCCGGTTGCCACCTTGTGGATAAAATAATTGCTGCAAAATTGAAAAAAATGTGCATGTGTGACCTACAAAAATCCGGCAATGCACGTACAGTATGCGTGTACTCTTCTGATGAGGAAATTATGCTGTACACACTGTACGCTGACTCTTGCGTATGTGTAAAAAGTAAAGTATACTTTGGGCTTTCTTTTTCTTTTTTCCTATTTAATTTGACCTAGTTTCCAATGTATCCTCTCCTTATTGGTTGTCATAGTTACTGATTAGATTTTCCTTGTTATTGATTCTCTTGACAAATTAACAATTTTAACGATTAACAAATATAGTAATAAATGTATTGCTCATGGTTAGTTCATGTTAGTTAATACATTAACTAATGTTAACAAATGAACCTAATTGTAAAGTGTTACCAAAAAAAATAAAAAATCTAAGATTTGAAGTACACTTCAAGTGTATATTTAATACAAATAACCACACTTCTATTTCACAAGGGACCCTGATTTTGTCTTTCTGTCATTCAACAATGACATTTTGCTGGAATATTGTTTCTGGCATGTCCATCTTTCAGGTTTTGCAAAGGTTAATAAAATCTAGAGGGAAGTCCCAGGCAAAACATCTCAATGTACAAATGGTGGCAGCAGACAAACTGGCCCAGTGCCCTTCAGTGAGTTTACACACACACACACACACACACACACAGGTTTGTTTTTGTGAAATGTGGGGACATTCCATAGGCGTAATGGTTTTTATACTGTACAAACCGTATTTTCTATCCCCCTACACTACCCCTACCCCTAAACCTAACCATCACAGGAAACTGTGCACATTATTACTTTCTCAAAAAAACTAATTCTGTATGATTTATAAGCCTTTTGAAAAGTGGGGACATGGGGTAATGTCCTCATAAGTCACCCTCTCCTTGTAATACCTATGTCATACCCATGTCATTATCAATTTGTGTCCTGATGTCACAAAAACACGCGCACACACTTATTTTTGAATAATGCTAATTATAACAACAAATGAACTCAAACTCTACTTGTACTCCCAAAAGACCACAAACATTAACTGTACAAAAAAATAAGAAATTTTTGTATTCTTAAATTGTATTCTAGATTTGCTAAACTTTCATTATTTAAAAAAAAAAAAATTACTTTATTCCAAAGTGATTCCCTACACTTTATATTTTATATAAGCAAAATAATTTTACTTGTTGTATTTTGCCAAACAAATTTGTGTATGAAGCAAATGTTTTATAAATAATTACATTCTCCACTCTCTAACAATTCATTTTCCTGTTCACACATTTGTTTCTTTTTTGTCCAGGAGCTTTTTGACATAATTCTTGATGAGAATCAGTTGGAAGATGCCTGTGAGCACATGGCTGATTACCTGGAGGCCTACTGGAAGTCCACTCATCCTCCCAGTGTCACTCAGACAAACCCTCTGCTAGAAAAGCTTACCACAGTGGCTGCAGCTGCCTTGGCCTGCAAGGAAACACTGTCTAATCCACAATTAAAGGTGCTTATGAAACTTACATTTTATTAATCTTTTGTCCTGCTAAAAAGAAGCACACTTATTTTAATGTTGACTAACAAAATAAAGCACATTTAAAGTACTTGATTATAATTTTAACTGCGGTGTGTTATTCGATATTACATTTAAAGTTAATATATTTTAAATGTATTAAATTGCAACCTCATCATTACAAATGTGTAATTACAAATATATTTAAATACATCACATACACGTTTGAATAGAAATGACTTTAAAGTATGTTTTAGTTTACCGTAAATGCATGTCATTATATTCAGCAGTACGCTTTACTCATATTTCAAACACAACAGAAGTTATGAAATTACAATATAGCATTTTAAAAATATTTTAAAGCCCTCACTCATCCATCCTTATTTTTGTCATTTTGCATTAGTCGATATTACTTGCATTCTGTATAAATTACATTTTGAATAAAATTAGCAGTAATTTATCTCATTTTAAAAATACCAAGTATTCTTAATCCTAAACAGATAAATTTATAAAAACAGCCACACATGCTTCTGAATATTGCTTGAGCTAAATAGTGTAGACTGCTTAAAGATACACTATGTAACTTTTTTTGTTCAAAATTTATAATGTCAATACATCATCAATCCTTCTTCCAAAACATGTTTTTGTCTTACCCTGATTCACTATGGTAAACCTGTTATAAGTGTTTATATTTTAGACCTGACGGGATGGTTTTCGTGGGAAATTGGGTACTCAAGGCCCTGATATACTTCAAACGAAATCGAAGAACGAACTGATGTGATGTAATTTCGAACAAAATCAGGCCAAAACGAAGTTCGTTTTGTGTTCTTTTTGGAAGTTCGAAACGGCTTGCCAAAGCGAACTTTCAGGAAAAGTTTGCTTCAGCTGCAAAACACCTTCATGCCACCACTGGTCCGTGACGATAACGTAATAGGGGGTGTGTGCCGAGGCTCCGCCTTCATTCGCGTGGAAGTCTTCTCTGACTCATTTTGATCTGTTGAGTTCGTTGAGGTAAGATCTCCGCGGGCGAAAACATGCACACTGGATAGCCGCTTTATAGTACAAAATGAAGTTGTGCTTCTAATGAAATGAGGCACTGACACTGCATAAAAGCAAGAAGCTTTACAATATCAAACACGAAAAACAATCTATTGAATAAACTTCTATCCTATATGCTACAGTGGTATGCGAAAGTTTGGGAACCCCTTGCAGAATCTTTGAAAATGTGAATAATTTTAACAAAATAAGAGAGATCATACAAAATGCATGTTATTTTTTATTTAGTACTGTCCTGAGTAAGATATTTTACATAAAAGATGTTTACATATAATCCACAAGACAAAAAAGTAGCTGAATTTATTAAAATATCTCCGTTCAAAAGTTTGGGAACCCTTGATTCTTAATACTGTGTGTGGTTACCTGGATGATCTATGACTGTTTTTTTGTTTTGTGATGGTTGTTCATGAGTCCCTTGTTTGTTCTGAGCAGTTAAACTGAACTTTGTTCTTCAGAAAAATCCTCCATGTCCTGCAGATTCTTCAGTTTTCAAGGATTTTTTGCATATTTGAACCCTTTACAGCAGTGGCTGTATGATTTTAAGATCCATCTTTTCACACTGAGGACAATTGAGGGACTCAAACACAACTTTTAAAAAAGGTTCAAACATTCACTGATGCTCCAGAAGGAAACACGATGCATTAAGAGCCGGGGGGTGAAAACTTTTGAACAGGATCAAGAAGTCAAAATTTTTCTTATTTTGTTGAAATATTTTTTTTTTCATTTAGTAATTCCCTTCGGAAGCAACAGAAGATACTTGCATGTTTCCCGGAAGACAAATTAAGTACAATTTACCTTGATCTTTAAATTCAAAAAGTTTTCACCTCCCGACTCTTAATGCATCGTGTTTCTTTCTGGAGCATCAGTGAATGTTTGAACCTTTTTAATAGTTGTGTTTGAGTCCCTCAGTTGTCCTCAGTGTGAAAAGATGGATCTCAAAATCATTCAGTCACTGCTGGAAAGGGTTCAAATATGCAAAAAATCCTTGAAAACTGAAGAATCTGCAGGACATGGAGGATTTTTCTGAAGAACAGAGCTCAGTTTAACTGCTCAGAACAAACAAGTGACTCATGAACAACCATCACAAAACAAAAAAACAGTCATGGATCATCCAGGTAACCACACACAGTATTGAGAGTCAAGGGTTCCCAAACTTTTGAACAGAGATATTTTAATAAATTCAGCTACTTTTTTGTCTTGTGAATTATATGTAAACATCTTTTATGTAAAATATCTTACTCAGGACAGTACTAAATAAAAAATAACATGCATTTTGTATGATCTCTCTTGTTTTGTTAAAATTATTCACATTTTCAAAGATTCTGCAAGGGGTTCCCAAACTTCTGTATATAAATAAACGTGACGTGACTGGAGTGCTAGTTTGCAGAGCTCGTGCTAACATACCCATGTTATGATCAGACGCTTTTCTTATGCTTTCTAAAAAAAAAATGCTTGCTGTTTTCTCATTTTTGTTGTGTTTATTTTGTTACTGGGAAGAAAGTGTACAGCACGTATTTACATATTCATCTAACTGTCGCTCTCAGCAGTGTAAGCGGCATCAGATGTTCGTTTACAGTATATCGCTGGTCACGCATTTCGAACTTCGTTTTACCCCTAAACAAAGAACGAAAAAGAACTTTGTTTGAAGTATATCGGGGCCTTTACATCACTCGCCCTCGTCTTGTCATATCCATAAATAGAGAGATGTTGCTCCGGCTACTTTGACGCGTGTATGGTGTGGGAGTGGCATAGGTTAGTTGTCACAACGAGTGAGAAAGGTTGACATGGAGCAGTTGAATCTCAAACCTCCAGGAATCCCTCCTTTTAAACAAATGCCGAACTGAGGAGAGTTTGTTGGTAAAAAGAGAGCATGACTGAGCTCGTAATAAAACAAGAATCAACATTGGATTTCTTTTTGGAGATGGTAAGAACTGAGAGACTTGCAATGAATAAATTGCCACTTGTAGCAATTTTAAAACATTATCTGTTGTGAAGGGTCATTTCATTATTGTTGTTGTAGGGCTGTGCTGGAATTTATTTTAAAGGAAGTGCTGTGTCTATTAATGAGTATAGCTACAATAACGTAATCCTTTCCATCTAAACTGGTTATATCTCTTAAGCCTAACAGTGAATGTCTTATATAAGCAGTAGGATAACCATATTCATCTGCAGTCAGTCAGAGTTGAAGCACAATCAAAACAATGTTCTTCCACAAAATGCATGCAGTTTTGTTTTTTAACCGCTAGAGGGCCAAAAGTTACAGTATACCTTTAAATCAAGCAATTTTCAGAAACAGTCGCAACAAATAAAACTAAAAAAAATCATGAATAAAAGTCTCAAAAATCACACTTGTAAATAAAAAATGTATATACAATTTAATAAAAATATTGTTTTAAATATAAATGGGCCATCTATTAAATAAAAGTGCAGTGTTGACAGCTGTTAAATCGGTTGTTGGGAGCGTGGCTGTTTAAACTATTAACATGACTCTTACTTTAACTCAGAACTGTTATCACAATTACAAGTCATACTTCGATTATCACACTACATGTTGTAATATTCATATTTTTACGAATGTGCTTATCATTCTGTTGACAAACATTGCCGCTGCTCAGACTGAGGAGGTTACTCCTATTAAAGACGAGTAGCCTCAGTCACGGTGAGTGTGTGTGTGTGTGTGTGTGTGTGCAACACTGTCAACAATTTAAACACTGATACCTGATCATGCTTTCAGTTCAGAATAGTGACATTTCATTAGTATTTAACCTAATGAAGGGATTACTCACCCAAAACCCAAAATGAAAATACTGTCATCATTTTCATCAAACCCATATTACCTTTTCTTCGATGAAACACAAAAGATTTTTCGAGCTGCTGTTTTCCAGACAAATGGCAAGTTTTAATATGCAAAGCACGAATGAGATTTATGCGCATTAAGCTGTTTCATGTGTACTATTATGGTACTTTGGAGATTTTTGTCCTTTTTTTTTTTTAATCTTGACAGCGCATGTGCTTTCATTATATGTAAAAGACCAGCATCAACCTATGGAAGCTTGTTTGCGCCACTAAATAAAAAAATAAAGTTAACTGCGACTTTTTATCTCACAATTCTGACTTTTTTAACATGCAGTTGCAAATTCAGAATTGTGAGAAAACATGTCAGTCTTTTTTCCTCAGAATTTAACTTTATAACTCGCAATTGTGACTTTATATCTCACAGTTCAGAGAAAAGAAGTCAGAATTGCGAGAGATAAACTTGCAATTTTGAGAAAAAATGTAATTTTTCATTTATATCTCGCAATTCTGAAGAAAAAGTCAGAATTGTGAGAAGTCGCATTTATCTTTTTTATTTTTATTCAGTGATGGAAACAAGCCTCCGTATCAACCTCCATTTTCCACAGAGGAAAGAAAATAATAGTTTTGAAATTGCATAAGGATAAGTAAATGAGGTCAGTTTTGGGTGAACTTTTCTTTTGATAATCTTATTGTTGACTTTTAAGCTTTTTAATATGGAGTTATTGCATTCTAGGGAGTGTGGTAGTAGATTTAATGTGGTTTGTAGTGATTTGCAGTGACTTAAGAGACTTGCGTGTGTATGTGTGTGATGTATTAAAAACAATTGTATTGAGACGTTTTCTATGATTTTCTTACTGCAAAATAACTATCATTTTGGTAACACTTTACAATAAGGTTCAATTTGTAAACATTGGTTATCTAAATTAGTTGATACTCCTAACTAACAATGATGAATACTTTTATTAAAGCATGTATTAATCTTAATGTTAAGACAAGACACTATAGGCAAAATCATTGTCATTTCATGCACTGGTCAATTTTGAGATTTTGGCCTATTTGGGCTTCTATAACATGCCTTTTTTTCAGAATAGTAGAAAGAAAACTTCCAAAATACACATTTAAGTGTTTATTTTATTACACTTTATCTATTTGTGTCTTTATATTTCTTTTACAATACATAAATATAAAGGCAGTGAGTTAAAAATATCCAGTTGACTGTATTTTCTGATTTATGGAGTGATAAAAAGAGCTATCCAAAATCCCCTCTAATATTAACAAAATGAAACAAGAATGTGAAACATGGCTTTATCCAATGTTCAGATGTATGCTCTGGTAATGCATACAAATTAGTGCACATTTAATTAGATAATGCCTCAATTGCATATTTAAACATAACATTTCAGAAAACATCTTAATGTCTTAACTGGGGAAAGCATGGTGACGTCCATTAGTTAAATTTTTACTTTATTTACCTGTAGTGTCTTGCCTTGGATACAACTTACTTTAAGATTGTACACCCAAAAATGAAAATTCTGTCATTAATTACTCACCCTCATTACTCACCACACCCGTAAGACCTTCGTTCATCTTCGGAACACAAATTAAGATATTTTTGATGAAATCCGATGGCTCAGTGAGGCCTCCATTGACAGCAAGATAATTAATACTTTCAGATGCCCAGAAAGGAACTAAAGACGTATTTAAAACAGTTCATGTGACTACAGTGGTTCAACCTTAAAGTTATGAAGCGACAAGAGTACTTTTTGTGTGCCAAAAAACTAAATAACGACTTTATTCAACAATATCTAGTGATGGGTGATTTCAAAACACTGCTTCATGAAGCTTCGAAGCTTTACGAATCTTTTGTTTCAAATCAGTGGTTCAGAGCGTGTATCAAACCTTCTCAAACTGCCAAAGTCACGTGATTTCAGTAAACGAGGCTTCGTTACATCATAAGTGTTTCGAAATTTCAATGGTTCACCACTGGGGGGCGTGACTTTGGAAGTTTGATTCCAAACCACTAATTCAGAACAAAAGATTCGTAAAGCTTCGAAGCTTCATGAAGCAGTGTTTTGAAATCGCCCATCACTAGATATTGTTGAATAAAGTTATTTTGTTTTTTTGCCGCACAAAAAGTATTCTCATCGCTTCATAACATTAACGTTGAACGACTGTAGTCACATGAACTGTTTTAAATTTGTCTTTAGTACCTTTCTGGACATTTGAAAGTCTAAGTTAACTTGCTCTCAATGCAGGCCTCACGAGCCATCAGATTTAAAAAAAAAAAACATCTTAATTTGTGTTCCGAAGATGAATGAAGGTCTTACAGGTGTGGAACGACATGAGGGTGAGTAATTAAAAGACAGAATTTTCATTTTTGGGTGAACTAACCCTTTGCTGGACCTGAGCTAACATGAACTAACAATGAACAATTGTATTTTTTTATAAACTAACAAATATTAATGCATACTGTAACAAATGTATTGCTCATTTTTAGTTAACAGTGTTGCATTACAAGTAACTTGAGTTACGTAAACAGATTACTTTTTCAAGTAACTAGTGAAGTAACAGCATTACTTTTTCAATTTAAAACAAAAGTTACTTTTTCAAGTAAGTAACACAAGTTATTTTTTCACATTCATTGACTGACAGCTCTCCTGTCCCCATGTTGAGAGAAATCAAGTTCAGAGGTGTTGTGTGCACTGTGTGAACATGATGGTTATTGTAGTTCTAGACTACATTTGAACATACATTTACTCATCTCACTTACAACATTCAGTATTCCCCAAAATGAATAAAAACATTGAAATGCAATCACAGAATTTTACGCAAACCTGTAATAATTGACTATATTAAATTACACAAATGTACTTTATGTATTTAATCTCACTTTATTTAACTAGTGTCTTTGCCGCTGACCTCTAATTATCTAATTCAACCATACTAATAAGCAAAAAGTATTTTAGATTAGATTTAGAAATAAGAGTGTTGAACTTTCTTCTCCTGTATCCTATTCATATGCGATTCAGAATGGCAGCACAGCTGAAAGGTTTGTTTGAGCTGCGCCCTCAACTGTACAGGTGTAAATATGCATTTCCTTCAGCCTGAGGCTTATTCAATTCACTTTTGGTGTGAAAGGGCCTTAACATTTGCCAAAAATAGAACTTTTTTGTTGTTATTAAAAAACAAATAAGCGAGCCCAGCCCAGGTGAGAAAAAGTAACGCAAAAGTAACGTAATTAGTTACTTTTTTAGGGAGTAACGCAATATTGTAATGCATTACTTTTAAAAGTAACTTTCCCCAACACTGTTAGTTGATGCATAAACAAATATTAATTAATGGGACCTTCCTATTGTAAAGTGTGACCATAATTTCCTTAATCAGAATTTGCCTTGTTTTCCAGTCAAAATATATAAACACCCTTGCAATTTTGGGTGTGCAAATAAATTGAAAAAATCAATATAACGGCATTGTTTCATTTGCGTGTTGCTAAAACAGGGCACAGGCGTTGACCAGAAAGCAGATCGACCAGGCGACAGGACGGCCTTTTATGAAAACTATCATCATCATCATCATCAAGGAAGTTTGGAAGAAGACAACAATGAGGAGAGAAACGCTAAAGACCAAGAACCATTACAGAGTGAATGGAGAAGCCGTCACAAACATCACAATTCCACATCCACACGGACTGAACAACACAGTCATCATCATCATAACCGCCACCATCACCACCATCACAATCGGGCGAGGCGGACATTTTCCAAACAAGAGACGTTAGAGTCCACGTATCCCGAGCCTATTGCTGGACAAACACAGACTCACGAAGATGCGCACTCGCATCCGCATCACCTCGAAGAGGAACTGGACCCTTCGATTCAGCCAAACCATCATCACCATCACCATCATCGCGGGGACAAAGAGAAGGAATATGACCACAATGAGAGGAACTGCCGGCAAAGAGGAAAGCAGAGATCGCAACGAGAACATCATCACGAGAGGGACAGGGAGCGAGGCGAGGCGGAATGGGCGAGTGAGCATTACATAGAGCAGTGACACAAACACACACAAATACAACCGTGCCACACACACACACACACACACACACACACACACTACTGCTGACCTCTTCCATGGGCTTTAAATGGCCTCACGTCAATGTTATGTGTTTTTACAGGGCAGTGTAATGTATATGATGTGTAGCCATACAAGTTTTTTCCAAGTCTGGACAAATTAAAGACAATTATATATTAATTTAATATGGCATGAATGATGAAATTTTGTCTTTTTTTAAAGGTTGTCTATTTATTTTTATCTTTGCATTCCTGGTCTTATTGAATGAATCATAGGTGCACGTTATTCCAAAGAAAATGTTTGTTTGTAATTGTTTTTAAAATCAAAATCGAATAACTTGCTCTGCCTCTGACACGAATTTTGTTTTCAGCTGATGTCACGTGAGTAGCAGTTTCAAAAATTAACGCAAGGAAAAATGCCAGCGAAAGTGACAAAAATGGCTAAATGGTTTTTTTTTTGTATCTGATATATTCCCTAAAATTCTAGTTATTTTTATTATTATTTTGCTGTTTTTGTTGAATATTCTGTTCTCCCATAAAGATGTCACATTACAGAAGTAAAATGTGTTGTGAATGTCATTTCATGTTGAATTCTCAACTGCATCTTCACTGCTGTTTTTGGGTAGTTCGAAAACAAAATAGGATATTTATTTTATGTTGTGTGGATGTCATTTAGAATTGTTATTTAATGGTAATTATTTGTGTGTTAATGTTGCAAAGGTGTGTATTGCCTTGCATATAGGATAAAGACATTAGAAAACTATGAGTTTTGGTTTGTTTCTCCAGCAGTCCTGTGCTGTTTTAAACTACTGTCCTGACGAATTGACCAGGAGTTAATGAAATGCCACAGTTAAATTAAAAGATGACTATTTTTTAGTTTTGTTTCCACTTGTATTGTCTTTGAATTGCTAGAGATTTAAAAGATACTCAGAGTATTTTAGGCTTTTAGTGCGTATTACATCAAAATGTGTTATTTGAGCTGTAACATTAAATTGTCCTTTTAGCAGTGAGATTTCTGTTCTTATAGTCAAAAAAGAAGTGTAAAATTGGGTCATTCAGTAATTTTTTAGGGCCCAAGCCCCAAAGGAGCAGAGGCCCTATTGTTTTCCTGAGAATTATTATTTTTCAGTGACACTTTTGATGATTTAGAGCTTAACCCTTTGGCAATAAATGTATAGAACCAGTTCAACTGTGGGGCACTGACAATATAGTTGTATATAATTAGTTTAATAATTAGATTAATACAAATATAAAAAAGACCTTAAAACAAATACTGGACTTTCAAAATTTTGAGCTGCAAAAGATAACTTTGCACTCATTTCAAAGTGACCAATTACATCCTATGACATGAAATTAATCTAAATTTAAATGATCTCATGGATGTGGCTGTTGTGGTTCACAGTCATGGTGGCACCAGCTTGCTGCAGTAAATGTGGTGTATTCAAACAACTTTGATTTATTTCTTTTACATTTCTATAAATGCACATTGCCCACCGTGCACTGTTGCCCTGAAGCCACCGAGGTGGCGATGACACTGAGTCTTGGGCCCGTCATCGCTGCTTGCAGCTATATTTGTTGTTGTGACCCATAGAATGAAGGAACAGCATCTGCAGTCTAGATACTTCTGGCCATCATTTGAAAACTGATGAAAAATGGCAGACATCCATTTAAATTTAACAAAAATACAGAATTTGTAGTCTGTTGAGTGAGTAAAATGAGTAAAGAGTGTAGTCATCTACACAAATTGCTGAACTTAAGTGAGTTGATTATATGATTCTATGCAGTTGTGCCCATAAGTTTGTGGAACTGCAAGATATCATTTAAAAAATAGATTAAAAAAGGACCATAAGTTTTTTTTTATATTATTTTAACAACATATATTGCACAAGACAAAATTGAATTTGCACAAATGATCCTGTTCAAAAAAGCTGACATCCCCTATGATCTTATTATGCTCTGTAACTTCCTTCATGATCAATGGCTATTTGTATGTTAAGTGATGGTTGTTCATGAATCCCTGATTTTTCTGGGGTAGTTAAACAGTGACTACATGATGCTGAGATCCAGCTTTTCACACTGGACGATCACGCTACTATTACGAAGAAAAACAAACAAACAAAATTAAGTAATTCTTCAGTCTTACAAATCAATTTATTTGATGTACTAATATGTACAATATAGCATAAAAAAGATGAAAACAATACTTGGAAACAAAACATTAAATGGATAAATGCATATTAAAACCCTGCCCGTTGTTCTGTATTAAGCTTGTGTGCACTTCTCACCATTTTTTATAAACTTGGCAATAAAAAAACCAATAGTATCAGTGTTGGCGTTTTGTAGGAGACTCTCAGGGGAATGTGCAAAATGAGCTCCTCTCCATGCTAATTCTGGGCGAAATCTCTGTAGTAGCCGTCGTTGGTCACATGACAGACCTGCTCCTTGCATCCCCTCTGATCCTAAATGAGGCACCTGGAAGAGGTGACAAACCCAAGGTTTCACTCACTCTCAAACTGCCTTTGCTCAACCATATTATAATCTAGCCATCTTCAACAAACAGAGCATTGATATGCTGGGTTAACAGAATTTATCACATTGAGAAAAAAAAGAGTAAAATACAGTAGAACATTTCTAGACTAATTCCTAAGTGATTACACTACAGTACAATAATATCCGTTTTATGTAAATTCAAACTTTGTTTAGATATTTTCATAATGATATCAGGGTATGTGTTTAAATTTTTTCAAGAGCTTTTCAAGCAGTGGCAGTCTGCGCTTTTCAAGGGTGCGGAAACTATATAATAAACTTGTCACAGTCACGTTCAAGTTTGCCTTAGTTATCATGGACTTTCAGTTTGTTTTCCTTTAGCATGTGTTCCTTTGTTCTATTTTCCCGCCACAATCCATCACCATGGACACTGCACTAATCATCACAGCTGTTTGTCATTTAAGTTAATCGGCTGTGTATTTAAGTTCAGTTCAGTTGATGTGTCTTTGGTCTCATTTCGGTTTTGGTTGTGTTGGACTGTTTGCCTCTCTGTTGGATCATACCTGTTTGGATTATTAAAAATGACCTGTTTATGCTCATCTTCATCTTCGTGTGTGTTTGCACGACCAGTGCTTTACAAAACTACAGTAATTATGAATTTACTTAGCAGAGTACACTATAGCATCTCACTTTATAATAGCTGTATTTAAGTACTATGTACTTACATTTAAATTAATCATTTGATACAATGCACTTATTGTGTACATACATGTTTTTACTTGTACTTAAACTTAAAAAAATACCTACATGTAATTACAAGTGTAATTAATTTCTGTAACTACATCTCTAATTACACTTTTGACCCTTCCTTTACACCTTAACCCACCCTTAAATCTAACAATACCACTAAACCTGTCTCTAACCTTACCCATATGATATCCCATTTCAATAGCTGCAAAAGTGTTTTGCAATACAATATGAACACAATAACTACAGTAATTGTACTTATTTTCGGATTTAACTACATAGTAGTTAAAGACACTTAATATAAAGTGTGACCCACTATAGTAAGGTAAATTGCTATATGAATGGGGGACAACCAATTCTTTTTTGTCCAACAGTAAAAGAAAAAATCCACTACTCCATTTCCACGACTTTCAAAAAGAGGAAAAAATAAAACAAGGTAGATTATGACAGATTCAAGATTCAAAGATTCATTGTTAGCCACTTGAGGTGACTGTCATGTTTAATGTCCTTTGCCTTAAAGGTGGTACAGAGGATCTTTTCGTCGACTGAGTTTTTGAAATGAGCGCATGCGTAAGAACAACCCCCCTCCATTTCGAGTGAACGCCTCCCAAAACTCGTACACGAGTATTGGAACACGAGTGTTTACCACCGGCATTCGCTGTGTTATTAAGCCGGGGACAGATTTAACGACTAGCTAAAACATTCTAAGACTATGCTCAACATACAGTGATTGTTTCCTGCTCCTGAAGCAGATTTATATACTTTCACATGGAATTTGAACACCGACTGTAATCGCAGACTGAACGCAACTGGCTCTGACTGGACGCGTTTGAGCGCGATCAGTCATAAGTATCAATTTACATTCATAATCGGCCTTACAAACGTTAAGTGTGTGCGCGACTGAAAGCCGCGCACACACTTAGTGGATTCATTATGTCGGACTCACCGCAGGTAACTCATAATCTGCAGTTGTTACTCCTGTCTCCTGACAAAAACATTGCATGCGGCGCCTGTGGAGTGTGGAAAGTTACTGGAGCGCGCAGCCCCGCGTCTCTCACAAGGAACGCCATGGCAGTGATTGACAAGCCAGAGGGCCAATCGTTTACGCGATGATCGCGTAAACGATTGGCTGATGTTTTTAAGGCCCTACCTCGTGCACAGATGATGTATATTAATAATATTCCTTTCAGTGCACCTAATAAATAGTCTTTTATCAGTTAGTAAAGACAGTTTCAAGTAATATTGCAAACATTTATAAAACAAAACAGCCTCTTTAGCACATTTAATAGATCCGATAATAAAAATCATTGTTTACTTTCAGTTTTTGAATACATCATATTTGTTCTGTTTTATCTAGACTCAAAAGTTTTCACTCCTTAAATTGTTTTGACAGTTCTGGGTTATAAAAAAGTTTCTTTTAGCAATGTCTTTCATCCTTACCTGTGGTTCTATTGTTAAACAGGGGAATGTCTTGAGAGCCCAGGCAACCTGCTCTTCATTCTCCGCAAGTGTCACAGTACAGGTACTATACACCAAAACACCTCCACGTTTTAACAAACGTACAGCCTGTAACACAAACGTGTATCAAGAACAGACATGGTCTATAAGCTATAAAAGACTTGCACTGTAACATATAGGTACACAGCACCACCTTCTGTTCACTGACTTTAAGAAACATTTTCAATAGGTAAATAAAATGAGCTTGATGGCTTCAAACAGTGTCATTCTTACGTAAAACTAAAACAGTTTTGTTAATATAAATAAAGCTGAAAATATAAATATTAGATGTAAAATGTAAACTTACACTAAAACGATAATTAGAAATGTTGCTAATAAAAAAAACTAAAAAAAGTTGAAGTTGAAATACTAAAATGAATAAACTGAAATAAAAATAATTTAAAGCTAAATAGAAATATTAAAAAAACTAAATAGTGCACACTATTTATAAAATATATAAAAAATAAAAATAAACTAAAATGAGAAATATATTAATAATTACTATACTAGTATATAAATAATAATACTACTGTACTTAACTTCAGAGACCTTCATTTATGGCGATGATAAAGACACGGCAATGGCAAGAAGTAGCATGACTAAGTATTTTAATAGCTGTTTTTTACTTTCACTGTCAATAAGGGATTACCATAATTAACTGTTTAACCGTTAACCAATGGTAAGAATTATGATCGATTAATAATACTATGTTAAACGGTTAAAAAGGTAAATTAAAGAAAAACGCTACACATATCGGTCAAAATTCGGTTTTGAGACATAGAAAAAAAACATACGTTGCGTATAAGTCACATTTTATTGTTACATTCAGAAATAATGTAAAAGACCGGTAAATAAAGCAAATTATTTACAAATATTATAGACAATATAAACTTATAACCTAGACTATTTTGGTTCCCCTCACTCCACAACAATAAAAGTATTCAGAACAGAGCAAGAATGAAAAATGTAAGTAGCTTTCAAATTATAGTATAACATATTAAATTATAAAATGAAACAAATTATAGTGGCATTCCTTATAAACAACAAAAAAGTCAAGCCAAAATGTACTTAAAGCGAAACTGAATCCAGCTCACATACCCCTCTCATTCGGCACGAAATCCAAATGTTTCCATATTCGAGATGTAAAATTTGGTTGCTAAACTATGAATTATGATGTAAACTAGGCTTTGTTCTTTTTACGTGGTTATTAGAACTTTGTACTTGTGTTCTAATATCCACGTAAAATATCATTCTTAACAAGCAAATTGAGCAGTGTAACTTTTTATATGTTTGGTTGACTATTTTATTTTGATAAACAGGCTGCGATGTCAAGTTAGCAATGCTAGAATGGTAGGCTTGGATTCTGTATAACAGCGGAAAGAACTTAAATACTCCATCATTTATGGTCATACAAATAAGAGTAAGACATCATTCAAAACTCAATGTTTTGTAATGCCATAAATTTGTATGTTGATTTTGCATTTTAAATTTAATAAAGAATGTTATAAGCAGCAAATGCATGTTGCCATGGAAACCAAGGTAGCAAGAAGACATTATATTCTGGATGAGTAGGATCAGTGGATGAGTGTTATTGTATTACCGTAGTGAGGAGTTTTCTCTGTAGAGGCTGGTAGGAGCAGACTTCTTTTAGACTCCAGCTGTAGGTCATGTTGGGCCTTTGACCCAGTCCACTGCAGGGAGCGTCTAATAATATCCGGTCAAAACTCTCCTCAGGATATGGGGGACCATCAACAAATATACAAAAAATTGCAATTAGGTCTACAAAAAGTAAATACATGTTATGTTCAGCCGAAAATCTGATCTAATCTGTAAATAAACCTTTTTATAAATAATACACTTGATGGTCAAAAGTTTGGCATAATTAAGTTTTTTTATGTTTGAAAGAAGTCTCTTATGCTCAACAAGGCTGTGTTTATTTGATTAAAAATATATTAAGAAATGTTTCTTGATCGCTAAATCAGCATATTAGACTGATTTCTGAAGGATCATGTGACACTGAAGACTAAAGTAATGATTCTGAAAATTCAGCTTTGCATCACAGGAATAAATTACATTTTAAAATACATTCAAATGGTGAGCAGAAGAGATTCCATCAAAAACATTTTTATTTTTGAAGAACTCAATTATTCAAAATGTTTGACCACCAGTGTATATAAAACTGTAAATATATATACATTTTATTCTATTGATTTCACTTTGAAAGATGGATTTAAAGCAGAAAGCTGACTATATAACTGACTGAATATTATGTTTGTAACACTGGTTTTAGACTATGGAGGCTTACCTGCACTGTATTCCTGAGCGGGGTCGGAGCTCACAGCATGTATGCTGTTACAGCAATATGCTTTAATACAGTCCAACTTCAGCATCTTTGCATTCTGAATTATCTTTTCCATTTTGGATCTAATTTTTTCCAAAGCCACAACAGTACCCTGAAGAGACACAGCAAAGACATATGAGTTTGTGCTAACAATTTACATTTGTTAACATGAGTTAATTAATTAGCTAACATGAACTAACAATGAACAATATATATTTTTAAAGCATTTAAGAATCTTTGTTTATGTTAGTTAGTTAATATCTAATTGTTTATTGTTTTTTCATGTTATTTCACAGTGCACTATGAATTACAATATACAGGTCCTTCTCAAAAAATTAGCATATTGTGATAAAGTTCATTATTTTCCATAATGTAATGATAAAAATTAAACTTTCATATATTTTAGATTCATTGCA
>RJVU01050164.1:436193-458849 GCA_003731715.1 Anabarilius grahami | reverse complement strand
AAAAAAATATTGTACACAAATATTTTGTACAATTGTACACATTAAATGTTTCTTGAGCAGCAGATCAGCATATTAGAATGATTTCTGAAGGATCATGTGACACTGAAGACTAATGAGTAATGATGCTGAGAATTCAGCTTTGCCATCACAGGAATAAATTACTTTGTGAAATATATTCAAATAGAAAACAGTTATTTTAAATTGTAATAATATTTCACAATATTACTGTTTTTACTGTATTTTTAATTAAATAAATGTAGCCTTGGTGAGCAGACGAAACTTCTTTTAAAAACATTAAAAATCTTAGTGGTTCCAAACTTTTGGACTGTACTGTATGTTTTTAGCATCTTAATGGATCTTGAGAGAGGAAGTACCATTGCTGTCTATGCAGGCCTCGCTAAGCCATCGGATTTAATCAAAAATATCTTAATTTGTGTTCCAAATTTTTGGGTGAACTAACCCTTTAACTAATGATAACAAATGAAACCTTATTGTAAAGTTTGTTTTCATCTAAGGCTACTTTTCCTTGCCAAAATGCAATAATAAAATGAGGGTTACAAGAAAAAAAGGTTGTCATGATCACAGTTATAAGTAACAAAACAAGTTATATGTTTTAATTGTAAGAGTTGTAGTATTTGTTCAAATTATTGTAGATTACTGTTTCTAGGACACTTATCACAAACTGTCCTTACATAATTGCTAAAACACACTTGCCTGGTTTCCCATAAGAGAAGCAATGTGTGTCGTCTTTCCTCCAGGAGCGGCACACATGTCAAGGATTCGCTCTCCAGGACGAGGTCCTAAAACATGCCCCACGACCACTGACGGCAGGTTCTGTATGAAAAAAATGGCAAACACATCAATTCACAAAGACACCTCGATTTGTATGTATACATGGCTGGATGGTGTTATTTAAAACACACACACATCGCTCATATGCAGAGATTGAAGATCGCGCTGCACACACACAGAAACATTCAGGTGCACAGAAACTTATCAATGCTGTCCTGCGACTCTTATTAATAAAACAGCTTTACTAGTGAATCGCTACTGGTGCTACATTATATTTCTCAGCAATGAAGGTTTTTTAAAACTTGCAGTTTCACTATTAGTAGAAAGATGCTGCAAAGATGCAGGTAATTCACACAAGGATCTCTCTCTCTCGATAATTCATTCAAATAAATGTAATCTTACCGTAATACTTTATCTGTCTGATTTAAAGCAGGCAGAATGCTAGATCTAGCGAGGATAAAAGTATCAGGACACCTGACCATTACACCCACAGTTACTTGATATCACAATCTAAATACATAGTCATTTATATGGAGTTGGTCCCCCCCTTTGCAGCTATAACAGCTTCCAATGTTCTAGGAAGGCTTTCCACAAGATTCTGGAGTGTTTCTGTGGGAATTTGCCCATTTATCCAGTAGAACATTTGTGAGGTCAAGCACTGATGTTGGACGAGAAGGCCTGGCTCGCAATCTCCATTCCAGTTCACCACAAAGGTGTTCGATGGGGTTGAGGTCAGGGCTCTGTGCGGGCCAGTCAAGTTCTTCCACACCAAACTCATCTAACTATGTCTTTATGGACCTTGTTTTATGCACTGTGGCACAGTCATGCTGGAATAGAAAAGGGCCTTCCCCAAACTGTTCCCACAAAGTTGGATAAATAGCATTGTACACAATGTCTTGGTATGCTGAAGCATTGATATTTCCCTTCCCTGGAAGGGGTCAAGCCCAACCCCTGAAAAAAAAATGCTATACCATTATCCCTCCTCTACCAAACTTTACAGTTGGCACAATGCAGTCAGGCAGGTAACGTTCTCCTAGCATCCGCCAAACCCAGACTGCAAACCCATTAGATTGCCAAACAGTGAAGCATGATTTGTCACTCCACAGATCACGTTTCAACTGCTCCAGAGTCCAGTGGCAGCGTGCTTTACGTACTTAGGGATGTGCTCGGCCACGGAAACCCATTCCATGAAGCTCCCGCCGCACAGTTTTTGTGCTGATATTAATGCCAGTGGAAGTTTGGAACTCTTCAGCTATGGAATCAGCAGTGCGTCGATTCCACACCATGCACCTCAGCACTCGGTGACCCCGCTTTGTGACTTTATGTGGTCTTCCACTTCGTGGCTGAGTTGCTGCTGTTCCTTTCCAATAATACTACTTACAGCTTACCGTGGAATATCTAGCAGAGATTAAGTTTCACAAACTGACTTATTGCAAAGGTGGCATCCTATCACAGTACCATGCCTGAATTCACTGAGCTATTCAGAATGACCCATTTTCTTTCTTAAATGTTTGTAAATGCAGACTGCAAGGCTAGATGCTTGATTTTATACTCCTGTGGCAATGGATCTGATTGAAAAACCTGAATTCAAGGTGTGTCCCAATACTTTTGTCCATATAAGTATATAATATTTGTTAAAAATGGTAATGGCTACAAGGAATGGTAGTTATCTGAGACACAGAAACATGAAGGGTACCTGGAGAAAGACCTCGTCTGTAAGAACACCATCAAAGGAAGGACTTTGATAGAGAGGCTCTGTCATTCTAATCGCAACACCCCTGAGTGACAGAGACACACATTCATACAGGTTAAAGTGAACTGGCTTTCAACAGGGTAAAAAAAAGAGAACTTGACTCACTTGACAGGTCCATCTGAGCAGAATAATTCTGAGCGATCCACCTCAGAAATCCCATTACCCAGAAATACTTTCTTGCCTTTGAACTCTTTGGCTCCACGTGTGCACTTCCCCTCAACATCAGAGAACACAGACACCATGTCGCCCGCTTTCATGTCTGAGACAGATGGATGCAACAAGGAAAACACATTGAAAATGTAACATTTTATTTAATCTAAATCAGGTGTTCTCAAACTAAAGTATCATATGGCCCTCCAAAAAGCAAGCAAGTAGTGATTCCAACTGCCCTGCACATCCGGTTGGTGAGGTCTGAACGCGCTCTGACAACGGAAGTGATGTCTCGCACTCATTGAAGCAAAGCGCGAGAGATCACTTCCGTCATCAGAACGCATTTTCTGACCCCACCAACCGGATGTCCAGGGCAGTTGTACATAGTGGTGTTTTAGAGGTAAAAAAAAATTATATACTGTTCGGTTTCTCGCACAAACCGATTGTTTCGTATCTTAGGACATCAATGTGTCGTCACGAGCCGCAGGGTTTAATTTGAATTTGTCTGTGCATGTTTTTTTGACTCTTATAGATGGAATTCCCACTGCATTATACGACTGACAAACCACAATGGTTGGAGTTAAAAATCATAATTTGTGTTCTACTGAAGAGGATGCCCTGGGGGTAAGCAGATAAACATCAAATTAAAATTTTTGGGTGAACTATCCCTTTAACAAAGATTAACAAATACTGTAACAAATGTATTGCTCAGGGTTAGTCCATGTTAGTTAATACATTAATTAATGTTAACAAATGAAACATTATAAAGTGTTACCGATGTTTCTGTTAAAGGGTTAGTTCACCCAAAAATTTAAGTTACTCACCAACTCGTTCCAAACTCGTAAGAACATCTTTGGAACACAAATTCAGATATTTTTGCTGAAATCCAAGAGTTTTTTTTTTATCCTCAACAGAAAGCAACGAAATGACCACATTCAAGGTCCAGCGCTATTTATGTCCAGCGCTTCTGTGTTTACGGCCGAATGTAGTCACGTTGACTATTTTAACAATGTCTTTAGTACCTTTCTGGACCTTGAATGTGGTAATTTCATTGCTTTTTATGGAGGATAAAAAAAACCCTCTCAGATTTCATCAACAATATCTTAATTTGTGTTCCGAAGATGAACAAAGGTCTTAAGGGTTTGGAACGACATGAGGGTGAGTAATTAATGATAAATTTCATTTTTGGGTGAACTAACCCTTTAACATTAGCTAATGCACTGTGAACTAACATGAACATTTTTATTAACTAACATTAACAAAGGTTAATAAACTCTGTAAAAAATATATTGCTCATTGTTAGTTCACGTTAGTCAATGCATTAACAAATGAGACCACGTTGTGTTACCAATAATACTTCAAGTACATTATAAAGATGCAAAGTGACACGTGTATGTGCTGCTCACACTTTGGCGTGCTGAGGATGCCAGGCGTGAATACGTGAGCACCTCGAAGAACAGCATTGCCACACTGAGCGCCAACTATAACTTCAGAGGCCAGCAAATCCACATGCCTGCAGAACAGGGTTGACAGAAGCATGTACACAAATGAAGAGCCACTATATACAGAGTTAGGGGCCGTTCACACAGAATGCGTTTTTCAATTTCACCGCACTACTTTTCCATTGTTTTTCTATGTAAACACGGGCTACATGGACATGTTTGACTGTTGCACTGGCATCTTGAGTCTTTTGCAGTGTCTCACACGATTAAAAACAAGGCACTCAAGTTAAAATAAGTTCAAACGCGTATCTAGACCTTGCTTTTTCGTTCCATTGACCTGCATCTCAACTTTTTAACTGCAAAAACACGTTCTGTGTGAATAGCCCTAAAAGCTTTTGAGAGAAAAGATGTCATGCCAATGATCAGCTCATCATCATCATCATATTAGACCTTAAATACAACTACTATTTTAAAAACAGACAGAGAATACAAGCATTTTCTAATATTTCACTATATTCTCAGCATACCTCGGGCCGTGGACTGGAAGCAGTAGAACATCTGGAAGCTGTGGGTGAGTGTAAACAGCTGGAGCTCTTTTCTGCTGCAAAGAGACATGACATTGAGATCATTAAAAAAAGGTCCTGAAAATCATTCAGAATCAAATATATTTAAATATACATTTTAATCAACCCTTCACACAAGACTCATGCTTAAAGTTACACTGATTGATTCACAGCACCGTACAGTGACTCCAAAAGTATTCACTTTACTACTTAATGTAATTACTTTTAACCAACCAAGTGGATATTTGTGGATGTTTAATTTTCAAAAACTTGCATGTTTACAGTTCTCTGATGTCAGTTAATGGTCACATGATATGCTGGTAAATAAATAAAATACTTAATCTTTTATTAGTAAGTTTTATTTTAATCGTTTTTAATTAATTCTGACTTTTTTTTCTCACAATTGCGAATATATATCTCACAATTCTTTTTTTCACAGAATTGTGTTTATTTACAATATCTCATAATTCTAAGAAAAAAGTAAGAATTGCAAGATATAAACTCACAATTCTGATTTTCCCCCCACAATTGAGTTTATATCTTGCAATATCTTTTGCGTTTACATCTCACAATTCTGACTTTTCCCCTCCGAATTCTGAGTTTACATCTTGCAATTCTCTTTTGTTTCTTTTTTCACCACAAAATAACAAAAAAAAAGGGTAATTGCGACTTTATATCTCATAATTCTGAATTTTCTTCTCAGAATTGTGAGTTCATATCTAACAATTCTGACATTTTTCTCAGAATTGATTTAAAAAGTCGCAATTACCTTTTTTTTTTATTATTATTCCGTAGCGGAAACAAGCTTCCATAGTAGGACGACGTGTATGTGCACAAACAAACACGCACCTGTGCTAAATGTTGCTCCAGTCTATGCTGAATCTCCTGTAGTGGGTGCAGGTGTGTGCTGGCTCTCAGACAGGTGAACAAGGGTGGATGAGACAGACAGGACAGCAGAGCTTCAAACACCTCATCTTTATCAAATTCAGACTCCACCTAAAAACAAACACACAAGAAAATATATGAGAACAAACATGCCACTGTGTTTTTTAAATGGCAAGTATTGTAAACTCGTGTCACGAGACAGAACATTTCGATAACACTTTATTTTAAGGTGATGTACGTTACATGTACTTACTATAGTAATAATAGTAAATTATGCATAATTGCAAGCAACTAACCCTAATTCAAACCCTAACCCTACAGTAAGTACATGTATAGTAGTTAATTAATATGACTCAGTACTTGTTTGTGTAACTACACTGTAACAACTTCACCTTAAAATAAAGTGTAACCAACATTTCCATAAAATTCATTTGAAAAAAAATAAATGAATAAAATTGCTTGACCTAAGAGGTCAATTAACATGGATTTGACTTAAAAGTGCCAACCTCTTTTCCTCTATAAACACTGCTAAGATGTTCTCGCACTTCTGGCTTCATGGAAAGCTGAGGGAAAACTGACATCGTGTCTCATGTGGGGAAACATAAAAAGTCATTAGTATTTGTTGTAAAACAACTCAGTCAGTCCTACAGTCTTTCATTGTCATGTAATAAAAACTTACAGTATGCGCGCTCCTGTTCAAAAACAACTAGATAGAAATCAACAGGAAGCAAGGGTCTCGAGCAGTAAATAAAGACCACGTGCGAGATATTTTAGCGGTATTTCAGAGCAAAATATGAAAAACGTGTTTTGACTCAGACATTTTTGTATGTTTCTTAAACAAACGGTCATAAGCTCGTATACGTTTTGAGCTCTAACCGGCTAATTTTAATCAGAACAGAAGTAAACAAAAATTTTTTTAGCTTTTCTTCTTCTCCTTCTTCTTTTTATTTTGGCGCATTTGCGGCGTATGCACATACCGCCACCTATCGATTGATCCAGTCATGTGAGTTATCATACAGTGCACAGCATAATTGAGTACACCCCCTTTTAACAAATACAAAAGATGTATTTTCTTTATGATCACTTATACAATTCATGGAAAGATGGCAAAACTAAAATGTATTAAACTTATACATAATAAAAACTGAGAAATATATGTCATAAATAGCCATAAAATAAGTAAATAAGCCAATTTTGTTTAAATTAAGGATTGCAGAAATGAGTACACCCTAGATTTAATTCAACAAACGTATAATATTCTAGCACTTAGTATGCCCTCCATAATTTTGAATATACTGCTCTGACCCTTCTTGGCACAGAGTGTACAAGTTCATGACAAATTGTCACATCTGTCCTGTTTAACTCCTGAATGATGAGCTCCTTAAATGCCCTGATCTTTAATGAGGAGTGTTGCTCAACTCTTCTCTACAGAATCCCCCACAGGTGCTCAGGAGTGTTAAGATGCAGGGAATGAGGAAAGGGTAATATCTTCTGTTTCAAGTTTGTGTATTAAATTACACAGTGTTGTGCGAATTCATGACAGCATTGATAAAGCACAACTCCCTCACACCTTCAGCACTCATACATCCCTATATAAGAGCTTTACTGCCACTGAACTTTACTGTGGGAACCAGGCACTTCTCACTGTACTCCTCCTCTAGCAACACCATAACATTTTGGATGCTGTTATATCCAAAATGATTGATTCGGTCTCATGAGACCAGAGTATTGATTACCAAAATCTATATTTTGTAAATATGGGCTTTGGAAATGGTTACCTGACTTTATTGTGCTTTGGCTACAGCTCTGAGACACTCGCTTGGTATTTCTCCTGCTCTTTGTCTAGCAAAAAAATCCCTCATCACTAAATGAAAGCTTAAAATGAAGGCCTGATTATTTCAAGGGCCTTGTCACAAGTCCATTGTTTTTGAATTTCTGTGTTACTTTTGCTATATTTTCACACTTAAAACAATGATTTGGTAATCCTCTTGTAGCACTGTCCTCTTTTGTGCTAAGAAATAAGTCTCCTGGCAGTTCTCTCCCAAGTGGTTGCATTGTTGTGCTATTTAACACATTTAATTGTCAAGAAATTACTTTTCTTTAAATGTTTTGGTTCAGCATACTTACCTGTTGATCAAACATTGCCTTAAACTTACACCAGAACATTTTTATTTCATTTTATTTAGTAACTTTTAGGAGGGTGTACTCATTTTTGCTTCACAAAATTTTATCACCTTGATAGGCGAATCTTATTTTCCTGAATAATTTTGACATGCTTCTTTGGTAATTGATTAAGCAGACTTGCTGGAACATTATATCTCTAAAGAACCCTGACATGTCTTCTAAGTAATTGAGTAATTGCTGACTTTCAGAAGTTTCAGAGGGGGTGTACTCATTTATGTTGTGCACTGTATATATCTGCATAAAAGAGGCAAATCGAATAACCTTAACATGTCCTGATACCAGCTCTCTTTCTTGTCTCATTATTAGGGGTGTAACAATATAGTGTCACAATATATCGCAACACAAAAATGCAGCAATATGTATTGTGTATAGTTCACCCAAAAAGAAAACTACTGTGAAAGGAAAAATTCAAGTTTACAGAATTTTAGTGTCAGTACTACATTAAAGTACTATTTATAATGTTGAATATAATGTATAATAATGCATTGGGGGAATATTTGTGGTTCCTGTTAATGCAGCATGCCAAATGTCTTATGTTACTTGTAAAAAGTGGCCTATATTACTTTAAACATACTGAATCTAGTCAGTGAATCATGAATATTTTTATTCTGGTCTCACCATTATCCTGTGCATTGGGTTACCAGTACCAAGCCTATTAATTTTCACCCCCAATATACAGGTCCTTCTCAAAAAATTAGCATATTGTGATAAAGTTCATTATTTTCCATAATGTAATGATAAAAATTAAACTTTCATATATTTTAGATTCATTGCACACCAACTGAAATATTTCAGGTCTTTTATTGTTTTAATACTGATGATTTTGGCATACAGCTCATGAAAACCCAAAATTCCTATCTCAAAAAATTAGCATATCATGAAAAGGTTCTCTAAACGAGCTATTAACCTAATCATCTGAATCAACTAATTAACTCTAAACACCTGCAAAAGATTCCTGAGGCTTTTAAAAACTCCCAGCCTGGTTCATTACTCAAAACCGCAATCATGGGTAAGACTGCCGACCTGACTGCTGTCCAGAAGGCCATCATTGACACCCTCAAGCGAGAGGGTAAGACACAGAAAGAAATTTCTGAACGAATAGGCTGTTCCCAGAGTGCTGTATCAAGGCACCTCAGTGGGAAGTCTGTGGGAAGGAAAAAGTGTGGCAAAAAACGCTGCACAACGAGAAGAGGTGACCGGACCCTGAGGAAGATTGTGGAGAAGGACCGATTCCAGACCTTGGGGGACCTGCGGAAGCAGTGGACTGAGTCTGGAGTAGAAACATCCAGAGCCACCGTGCACAGGCGTGTGCAGGAAATGGGCTACAGGTGCCGCATTCCCCAGGTCAAGCCACTTTTGAACCAGAAACAGCGGCAGAAGCGCCTGACCTGGGCTACAGAGAAGCAGCACTGGACTGTTGCTCAGTGGTCCAAAGTCATTCGGAAATCAAGGTGCCAGAGTCTGGAGGAAGACTGGGGAGAAGGAAATGCCAAAATGCCTGAAGTCCAGTGTCAAGTTCCCACAGTCAGTGATGGTCTGGGGTGCCATGTCAGCTGCTGGTGTTGGTCCACTGTGTTTTATCAAGGGCAGGGTCAATGCAGCTAGCTATCAGGAGATTTTGGAGCACTTCATGCTTCCATCTGCTGAAAAGCTTTATGGAGATGAAGATTTCGTTTTTCAGCACGACCTGGCACCTGCTCACAGTGCCAAAACCACTGGTAAATGGTTTACTGACCATGGTATTACTGTGCTCAATTGGCCTGCCAACTCTCCTGACCTGAACCCCATAGAGAATCTGTGGGATATTGTGAAGAGAAAGTTGAGAGACGCAAGACCCAACACTCTGGATGAGCTTAAGGCCGCTATCGAAGCATCCTGGGCCTCCATAACACCTCAGCAGTGCCACAGGCTGATTGCCTCCATGCCACGCCGCATTGAAGCAGTCATTTCTGCAAAAGGATTCCCGACCAAGTATTGAGTGCATAACTGAACATAATTATTTGAAGGTTGACTTTTTTTGTATTAAAAACACTTTTCTTTTATTGGTCGGATGAAATATGCTAATTTTTTGAGATAGGAATTTTGGGTTTTCATGAGCTGTATGCCAAAATCATCAGTATTAAAACAATAAAAGACCTGAAATATTTCAGTTGGTGTGCAATGAATCTAAAATATATGAAAGTTAAATTTTTATCATTACATTATGGAAAATAATGAACTTTATCACAATATGCTAATTTTTTGAGAAGGACCTGTAATGCCAAATGTAGCATTTTAATCAAAAGTAAAAAAAATTGAACCGTTTACCATGTCTTGGAGTATCGCAATAATATTGTGTGGTGAGTTCAGTATCATGTTATGTATCAATTCGTGACATGAGGGTATTGTTACAACCCTACTCATTATTCAAAACATTTTGGCAGAATAAAATATTTTATAAGATGTATATTTAATAATAATTTAAAATAATATTGATATAAAAAAAACTTACTGTATACACACTCAGTTTTTTAAAATCCAAAAGTCCCTTAGACTTGGAGAAGCAATAAAACTTGTTTAACTCCATGATTACTGCAGATGAATGCATCTAAACACTGCACCATGCTTGCAAATGTAAAACGAAAAACAGAGGAATCACAACGCATAATGATTTGCTTTTGTCATTTGCAGTGCTTCTTAAAGTTACAGTCTTGTACCTTTGTGTTTTGTCTGATTTTTTTATACTTCTTGCTTCAAGTCAGTTTATGTTCTCAGCTAATGTGAAAATTCTTAAAGCATCTGCACATGCAAATTGACTCAACAGTGACATTTTTCATGATTTATTCTTCAGAATAAACCTAAGTTAACTGTCTAAACAGAATAAATAGGTATCAGCACTGAAATTAAAAAAAGCAAAATTATGACTGTACTCATAATTACATCAAATCCAAAAACACTGACATATATATATAAAAAAAGAAACTGCACATCAAAATGCTTTATTAAGAGAGATTTATTCAAAATACTTAATATTTATCAGATGTAAAAATTCAGTTAGGCGATGAAATCAAATGAGATCAAATGCATCTAAATATATCAACATGTTCACATTTTTTACTGTCTGATTAAACAAAAACAAGACTGTCTTAGAGGTCTGAGATAACTTACCTGTGTGCGACTAGCTAAATGTAACTACAAAGTTACACTTGGTTATAAAAACCTTAGACATGGACAAAATATACCAAAACATGATCCATGAGAGCCCTATACTTACAAAATACTTTCACCAATTAATTGTAAGGTGTGACGAATAAAGTGGAATTTGTTCCAACTGGCATACAGCAAAAAACAAAACACTGGCACACTAATGTTAGAAGAAAAAAACATTTAAACCTCAAAAAAAAAAAGAAAAAAAAAGTGATTTTGACAGCCCAAACCATGAGGATTTAAGTATTAGAGTGGCATGACTTTATCTGTGATACTGTATCATGACCCATTCAAAACATGAGGTCTAGTGAGTTGTGTAGAGTGAACACTTAATTTCCATACACACATACAGCAAGAACAGAGTTAAAGTTGGGTTCTCAAGGGGACTCCAGATGAACGGGACAGCACAGGATTTTACTAGGCTAAAAAGGGATTTTTAAAACGGATGCAGGGTGTTTTCTTGGTTGGTTGTTTTTTTTTTAATCGTCCTTGTCTTTGGCTCCATGTTTAAGAATACGGGTGAACTCCACGTAGTTGAAGTTGCTCTTTTTATCGATTGGCGCTTCTCTGAAGAGCTCGTCGACTTCTTCATCTGTGAATCGATCGCCCATAGTGGTCAGAAGTTCTCTCAGATAGTCCTCCTGAATGAAGCCTACGGGGAGAAAGAATCAAATGATCGTCTTAAAAGGAAAGTCTGTAAGTGCGATTTTCTTTTCTCAGTTATTTTAATATTTTAGTTTCTCTTCATAACTGCATAACTGAGTACAACTCTACACTCAAAAAGATTTATATGCATTTGAACTGCATATAAAATTTCCAGAAATTAATTGGAGTACAGTTAACAAACAAAAACTAATAATCTAAATGTGACGCGTACTTGTCAGCAATACATTAAAGGGTCATGAAACCCCCTTGTTTTAGCCTGGTTGTTCACACCTCTGAGCTGGAAAAAGTCTGTTAAAATGGGCGTGTAAAGCTCTGGAAAAGTGGGAGTGTAGAGGGGGGGGACAAAATGACAACAAACTCCCAAGCACAAGGGAGAAATGCGAAAGAATATTTAAAAGGGCTAATAATACTTTCATAACGTTTACGAGCACTACAGTCTCATGATAAACGACACAGTTTAACACAGAAAGAATAAAGACATAGTTGAATTTTTGTCCACAAGTCTTTTGTTCATCAGAACAATCGTGTCGTCACGTTCAGATAGCCTACACCACTGTATCAGTGTCCAGTTTGCACAAATAATTCATTTGAAGAAGACTTGATGAAATATGTGTGCATACACCGCGCTGGTTAATGTTTGGTGCAGGAGAATATGTGAAATATGTCTATAAAAATAATTATAAATAAAATTAATGAGTACCTTTAGTGTTTTCAATTATGTGCAGCCTATACATATCTGCTCACAGCCCAAAAAATGTGTTCTGGGGTTTCATGACCCTTTAAGGTAAGATTTCTACAGTAGTACTTATAAACTGAATGGGCCTCATTCATTAAACTTTTGTAAATATATGAGTAATTTGCAAGTAAAACTCGACTCTGGATTCACAAATGCTTCGTAAACATCAGAGTTGATAGCGTGTGTATGTTAATGAATTCCAATCATTTGTAAATAGGGCATGCTCATTCACAATTAGCATTATCCCTGCCTATGAATTACAACTATGCAAATTATGTGTCCAGGAATGCTGTGGAACCTTCTGGACTCCTTTCTCAGGTTTGGCTACATTATATTGCATAAATGCAAAAGAGACTAATAGGTCATATACCAAACAATAAATATTCAATTAAAGTGTGTCCGCCAAAGCGTTTTTAGCCATCTGTAAAAATGCCAGGTTCTCTTCTGGAAACGGCCAGCTGGTGGCGCTTGAGAGCGCTTTGGAGGTGCAGTTTTTTTTCCAGCTGAGACGCTTTGGTTGCTATGATTTGGAATGTGTTACTAGCAGTGTTGGGGGTAATGCATTACAAGTAATTTGAGATAAGTAATCAGATTACTTAGTAAAGTAACATTACTTTTTCAATTTACAACAAAACATCTAAGTTACTTTTTCAAATAAGGAACGCAAGTTAATTTTTCACATTTACTGACTGACAGCGATCCTGTCCATGGTAACACTGGTTACTAGTATCTCATTTTGAAGAATATTACTTAATATAAAAATGCAGTAACCAGCAATATTAACTTCATTGTTATTCAGTCGCTGTACAAGCAGGATGAGGCAGTTGGTCAGTGTAGTATTTGTCCCGCCCCTCCTCCACTGTGATTGGACAGCTGGGTAAAGAGTGACAGTGACAAGCACTGCATTTTACCCAAAGCTGAACAGTTTTCAACTCTTTAGGTGCAAAAAAAAAAAAAAAAGGCAGGGCAAAAAAAAAAACCCTCATGAAATATTATGCTACATAGTGCATCAAAATGCAGTATTATCAGTTTGCCTAAAAGAACTCACAACGTTCAAATGTTTTATGTGCCATATGTGCAATGCGAAAACATCATAATGGCTTTATGAATGATTTACACAATTTTGTTCTGCTCGTTTCATGAATGAGGTCCAATGTGTTTTAAATGCACACTAACCCAGGCTTATATATTTACCAAATATTGAAACAAATTGGATTTATTGTTAAGTATTTTACAATTTTACAATTAACACTTATGTTGATTCTTGCAATTTAAATGCATTTTGAAAATATGATTTTATGATTTAAAATCAAATAGATGTAAAAATAGTTGTTGTTAAACTTTTTTTTTCTCATCTTTTTTGTTTTTTTAATTCCAGAAACCCATTTCATTTATTTATGACTGACAAATATGCATTACATTAAGTTTATTAGTTCATATTAAAACTGCAAAATCCAAATTCATGGATATTTTATATGCAAATCAAATGCATGCATCTTGAATATCGGTCTACATTTTTTTTGAGCAGAAGCCAGCTGTAATATTTAGCAATTCATTTTAAAGGGATTCAGTGGTGCCGAGCACAGTAATAAGAGACAATCTTTTCACCTGTTCCTTCCTCGTCAAAGCAGGCAAACGCATTGCGAATGACTTCCTCTGGGTCTGTGCCGTTAAGCTTCTCTCCAAACATAGTGAGGAACATCGTGAAGTTAATAGGCCCGGGAGCTTCTGTCATCATCGCCTCCAAATAATCATCTGTTGGGTTCTTGCCTGAAAGACAGTGAAAAACAGATTAATTCCACTATGCTGTGAAACTACACAGTCTACATAATGTCATTTACTTTTTAGATACATTTTTGTTGGCCAGGTCAATTTGCTCTTATACACACACATACAGTTGAGGCCAAAATTATTAGCCACCCTTATGAAATTAGACAAAACTCTTGATTTCTCCATGGAAATGACCATTAACAACAAGTGTTTTATAGTGTATTTGTTTCCAAAATAACAAAGACAAAACATCCACTAAGTTTGATAAGGATATTTAATTGAAATAGTGAGTTGAAACAAGAAAGGGCAAAAATGAAACGTCCAAAATTATTAGCCCCCTGGTCATTAATAGTCAATAGTGTACCCTTTCTGAGCCACAACTGACAACAACTTCTTACGAGTAGTTCTTTACTAGGTTGGCACAGGTCTCCTGAGGGATTTTAGCCCATTCTTCCATTGCAAATTGCTCCAGCTGGTCCAAATTACGTGGTTTCCGAGCATGGACATTCACTTTGAGCACTCGCCACAGATTCTCAATAGGATTTAGGTCTGGGCTCTGTGCGGGCCACTCCAGGACCTTGGTTTTGGTATCCTTCAGGAACTGTTGGACCCATTTCGATGTATGCTTTGGGTCATTGTCTTGTTGGAAGACCCAGCGATGACCTAAGGCTAGACTACGAGCAGATTTCTGCATATTATCCCTCAAAATGTCAACATAATTTTCCTTTTTCATGATGCCATGTACCCGAACAAGGCTCCCTGTGCCTGAGGCTGCAAAACAGCCCCACAGCATGATGCTCCCACCACCATGTTTAACTGTGGGAACTGTGTTCTTAGAGTTGAAGGCCTCACTCTTTCTTCGCCAAACATAAGCAACATCCATGTGCCCAAACAGTTCCAGTTTAGTCTCATCAGACCAAAGCACAGACTCCCAAAACTCGTCTTTACCTTTCAAATGTTCACGGGCAAACCTCAGTCTGGCTGTGAAGTGCCACTGTTTGAGTAAAGGGGTTCTTCTGGGACGATGGTCTTGAAGCCCACCACGATGAAGAGCCCTCACAAATGTGTTCCTTGAAACATCAACTCCAGAAGAGGCCAGGTCAGCAACAATCATCTTGGCAGATGTCCTTGACTATTTTCCTCTCCAGAGTTCTTGAAATCTTGCGCTTACGACCACGCCCAGGTTTGTTTCTTACAGAATTTGTCTCCTTGTACTTGGCAATGATGCAACGTACAGCGGTTCTAGACACTGTGAAACGCTTGGAAATGGCAGTATAGCCTTCCGCCTTATCATGAGCCTCCACTATCTTCTTTCTGAGCTGAAGACTGATTTCCTTTGTCTTTGGCATGGTGAGTAAAAGTAGTCTCTCCCAATAATGTGTTGAAGTGCCCTATTCCTTGGAGTCCTTTTACGCTGATTGAATGCTCAGGTGTTGTTAGGAAGCCAATTGACTGCACAGGTG
The DNA here is from genome assembly GCA_003731715.1 of Anabarilius grahami. Taxonomy (NCBI): domain Eukaryota; kingdom Metazoa; phylum Chordata; class Actinopteri; order Cypriniformes; family Xenocyprididae; genus Anabarilius; species Anabarilius grahami. Next base: position 443,259 of record RJVU01050164.1, on the reverse strand, counting down.
TGGTTTGAAAGCTGTTTGATTAATTAGGTGTGTTTTGAAAGCAAAAATTCACATAGGGGCTAATATTTTTGACCACCCCATTTTCACTATATTTGATATAAAGCAAGCCTAAAAATGTATTTTATATTCCAAAATGTACCAAAAGCTACTAAATAGCCCTGGTGAATGTTTGATTATATCAAGTTTTATCAATGCTGCAAACATTTGAAAGATCTTTAGGAAAATGCTCCAAAATTCCTGGGGGGCTAATAATTTTGGCCTCAACTGTATGTGATGTGAAAAAAAATTAGGGCTCTGAATACTTTCTGAATCCACTGTATATCAGTATTGTGATACAAAATTATTCATTATGATAGATTTTGTTCATATTGCCCAGCCCTATGAGCAGTTTGTAATTTACCATCAAGTATCTTTTATTATATTGGCTTTTTAAGATATTTTGAAGAAGGTTTGTAACCACGCTGCTTTGGGGCACCGTTGACTTCCATAGTAGGAAAATAAAACACTGTGGAAGTCAATGCTGCCCCAGAACTGTTCAGTTTCCCACATTCTTCAAAATATCTTCCTTTGTGTTCAACAGAACAAAGAATATTATACAGGTTTGGAACAACCTGAGGGTGATTAAAGTGATGACAATTTTCATTTTTGGGTGAACTATCCCTTTAAAGGAATAGTTGACCCAAAAATCATCCCATAAATTTACTCACCCTCAAGCCATCCTAGGTGTATTTGACTTACTACTTTCAGTCGAACACACTCAGAGTTATATTAAATAATATCCTGTATCTTCCCAATAGCAACGGCCATACATGCGGTCGTATGGATTACTTTTATGATGGATGGATGCACTTTTTGGAGCTTCAAAACCTTGGACACTATTCAATGCCATTATAAATTGGGAAGAGCCAGGATATTATTTAATATAACTCTGATTGTGTTCAGTTGAAAGAAGAAAGTCATATACACCTAGGATGGCTTGAGGGTGAGTAAATCATGGGATAAATTTCATTTTTTGGGTAAATTATTCATTTAAGATGTTTTGTAATCTGGATCAGTGCAACAACAGTCATAAAAAAAAAAAAGAACTGTCTCCGACATTTTATTTTCCAAATGTCATCAATTCCTCTCACATCTGCATTCTGGAGAATATATGATTAAACTGAAAACAATAAAATGGTTAATGAAATGCAAGAATTGTAAACCATCAGGGGAGTTTAAAGAGCACAGATAGTGATCTTCAATGCAAGTAAAATCTTACCAAGAGAAGCAAGCATGTCATGAAGATCCTCCTTATCGACAAAACCGTCACGGTTCTGGTCGATCATATTGAATGCTTCCTTAAATTCCTGAATCTGTGACTGATCGAACATAGCAAAGACATTGGACGTCGCACGCTGAGGGCGTTTCTTGGTTATCTTTGCCTTGGCACGTTTGCTCGACATTTTGGCTGTTTTTTTGGCTTTACCTACAAGCTTAAAAAAAAGAAATAAAAAGACATATCACACATACACACCCCAAAAACACCAAGAGATTCTTTTGCAAAAAGAATTGTGCATTCAAAAAAAGTACAAGCACCAAGCTAAACTAAAAGACATCTACAATGCGATGCAATGCAATGTTTTAGTGGCTCTGTAAAAGCAAACATGGCGTTTACTAATAATTGAGCAACTCTAAAGGCAATATGCCTTGCATATGCCTATTGGAAATATGAAAACAAGATGGTATCTTCTAAAATGCCTACATATTTGTTTGGCGTGCTGAGGCAAGTCCACTGCATTACATAATCCATTTTAGACTTTGCTTATACTAGGACCTTAAACTAAATTTTAAGAAAATTGTAAAAACAAAACAATAGCTGTTCATTTTTATTTCAAAGGACAACAAAGAACTGATGCGTCGCAATAAAGACTGCGAAAAGAGGCCGGGCGTCTTCCGCATCATCACTATAGCCTACATTTGTGACCCATTTGATTTATTTATAGCTCATTTACTTACCGGGGACAGATCTATTTACAGTAATGGTCAAAATAATTTTAGCATAATTTCGACGACAAGGTTAAACTAACAATAATATGAGACAGAAAGGAAGTAAAAGCACTTTGGCATTAGCTTACGTGTTTTCCAATGTTAAATCAGGTTATACTGCAAGTGGATAACATTTTTGAGGTAATAAGTATAGAGATTTTTAATCAGAACCGTCGGCAATCAGGACACATCGTGGCTCGTTAAATCTCCCTGTCCGCATATAGGTTTAAGTGAACATTATGGAAATACACAGAATTTAAAAAATGAAATCTTATAAAGTAAACAATCCATGCGAACGGTCACTTCAGATCAAAGAATTTAAAAGAAAGACAAATAATCGTCTTACCGAACACCCGAGATCGACAGCTGCGTTCAACCAACACCCAAACTTCCGGATTTCAGTGTCGCTTCCGCAAGCCTCGACCAGACCAACACAAAACTGTAAGGGTGTCACGGATGAAAGACAAATACTCACAAAGTCTGCAGTAGCATGCACTAAACCTTAAGGGAGTTAATTTAAATCTTTCTATACAATATCTGAAGCTAAAATCTTTAATGAAGTATCATAAACAACATGCGGTTCCCGTTCTGCTTCAGCGTTGGTTTCTCCAGACACGCCCACAGACACGTAATCGCTCTTAAACATGACCATATACGGTCTGAAATCAATTTTTTTTCCTGTTCAGCGAGAGCAAACGTAATATTTATTGCACTGTTATGCTAATTTGTTTTTTGGTCTAATGTGTTATCACACAAACCTGAAAAACCTAATGGTGATTTTACAAAAAAGAAAAAAAAAAAGGGTAAAAGTCTGTGTAAAAGTTTGGATGGATGTGAATGTATAAAACGTTTATGATAAATACTGCAATATTCCGTAAAAAATAATAATTGACAATTTTCATTTCATGGTGACTTTACAACTTTATTGAAAAAACGGCACACCATAGCCTATAATTGTAACACTAGTTGTACTTAAAGTGTTAGTTCACCCAAAAATGAAAATAATGTCATTAATTACCCTAATGCCGTTCCACACCCGCAAGACCTTCGTTCATCTTCGGAAAACAAATTGAGATATTTGTTGAAATCCGATTGGCTCCGTGAGGCCTACATAGGGAGCAATGACATTTCCTCTCTCAAGATCCATTAATGTACTAAAAAAATATTTAAATCAGTTCATGTGAGTTCAGTGGTTCAATATTAATATTATAAAGTGACGAGAATATTTTTGGTGCACCAAAAAAAAACAAATAACGACTATAGTGATGGCCGATTTCAAAACACTCCTTCAGGAAGCTTCGGAGCATAATGAATCAGTGTGTCGAATCAGCGGTTCAGAGCACCAAAGTCACATGATTTCAGCAGTTTGGCGGTTTGACACGCGATCCGAATCATGATTCGACAGAGAAGAATCATAACACTCCGAAGCTTCATGAAGCAGTGTTTTGAAATCGGCCATCGAATAAGTCGTTATTTTGTTTATTTTGGCGCACCAAAAATATTCTCATCGCTTTATAATATTAATATTGAACCACTGTACTCACATGAACTGATTTAAATATGTTTTTAGTACATTAATGGATCTTGAGAGAGGAAATGTCATTGCTGGCTATGCAGGCCTCACTGAGCCATCGGATTTCAACAAAAATATCTTAATTTGAGTTCCGAAGATGAACGAAGGTCTTACAGGTGTGGAACGGCAAGAGGGTGAGTAATAAATTACATTATTTTCATTTTTGGGTGAACTTACCATTCACCTTAAATTATAAAGCACCGAGAATATTTTTTGTGCACCAAAAAAACCAATAATGACTTTTTAACCCATGATTTTCGGATCGCGTATCAAACCGCCAAACTGCTGAAATCACGTGGCTTTGGCGCTCCGATCCACTAATTTGATCCGTAAAGCTCCCAAGCTTCATGAAGCAGTGTTTTGAAATCGGCCATCACTAGATATTGTTAAAAAGTCGTTATTTTGTTTTTTTGCCGCACAAAAAATATTCTCGTCGCTTTATAATATTAATATTGAACCACACGTGTACTCACATGAACTGATTTAAATATGTTTTTAGTACATTAATGGATCTTGAGAGAGGAAATGTCATTGCTGGCTATGCAGGCCTCACTGAGATTTCAACTAAAATATCTTAATTTGTGTTCCGAAGATGAACGAAGGTCTTAAGGGTGTGGAACGGCATGAGGGTGAGTAATAAATGACAGAATTTTCATTTTTGGGTGAACTAACCCTTTAAAAAATTTGTGTGTTTTTTTTACCCAAACCAGTTCAGCAGAAATCTCACCCTGTAGATAATTTCATTGATTAAAGGGATAGATCACCCAAAAATGAGAATTATCCCATGATTTACTCACCCTCAAGCCAACCTAGGTGTATATGACTATCTTCTTTCAGACGAATACAATCAGACTTATATTAAATAATGTCCTCCAGACACCTCTAATCTTTATAATGGCAGTGAATAGGAGATGAGATTTTGAAGCCTAAAAATGTGCAACCGTCCATCATAAAACATATCCACACGACTCCGGGGGGTTAATAAAGGCCTTCTGAAGCGAAGCGATGCGTTTGTGTAAGAAAAATATCCATATTTAAAACTTTAAAAACAAAAAATGCATGCAGAAATCGGCATAACATCTGTTAGCGGTTTTACCCCCTGAATGTGCATGCATCCATTATTGTTTGTATACAAGAAACCCGTCTATAGGCTACACCTAGGATGGCTTGAGGGTGAGTAAATCATGGGTTAATTTTCATTTTTGGGTGAACTACCCCTTTAAGGTTAGGGTTAAGGGTAGGATTAGTTTTTTTTGTTTAACTATCAGATTAAAATATCTTTGTTTTTAAGGCTACAAGTGCAGAGTGCTCTTTTTTTGTAACTATATTTACTACTAAACTTGCATTTTGATAATAATGATGTTTGTGTTAAACAGGAAAAAGTCATGCGAGTTTGGAGGGAAGAAGAAGAGAAGATGATGCCAGTGGAAGGCGAGACTCAACTGGATGAAGTAAATTCAGACCTGGGAGTGTGTAATTTCTGTCACAGTGTTTTAAACCATGCAACTTCAATGATATAAATATATATTTTTGGACGCTACATCCAAAATTCACTTACAAATCACCAGATCTGAGTAGGCACATGCTCAAGGGCACCACACTTGTTAATGTTATGCACTGCCATTCATAATCAGGATAACTATGCAGCTTTGTATTCTACTATTTGGCCACAAGAGAGCATACTTGTGCTGTAGTATAAGCGCATGTACTCTCTCTGTGCCACACTTTTGAGCCATTATGACGTATTTTACGGCCAAACTTTATTTTTCCAGTAGTTGCACATTAGGTATTACATGTAAGGAGGCATACAAAATTATGACCTATGAAAAATATCCCTTTTTGAATAGGCTATACTGCGAAACAGGAATGAACATTATAACAATGGAATATATATAGTGATTTAATGAGACAAAGGCAAAGTATGACATCATGTTGAAAGGCTTAGTTTCACTGCATATATTCAGCAGAAGATGCAGTGCAGCAGCTGTGTTGAAACCCATGCTACAATCCCAGGGTCAGCCAAGCGTGTGTTCTTCCAAACACTATTACAAAGCTTCTTTGGTGAGGGACGAAAATACACAAGCATATTCATCACAACAACAGAGTCTCATAAACAGGCAGCTGGCCTGAACATGCGCACACTTTTCCAGGATGAGTATTCTCTTTTGGTTTGATTGGCATATATATAACTGGAACGTCATGCGTTCCTATCTAACAGGGAACTTTCTCAGAACAATAACGCTCTGGCAAGGTTCTCTTAAAGTTTTGAACTACATTTCTTCCATTCACTCAAAGTTATCTGGTCTTTAAATTGACCTATGTTCTTTTTTTCATTCAGGTAACATTCAGTCATTCATTATGTCATACCATAGTTTGTAGAGTATACTTGCTAATACTGACTTTGCACCATTAAGTATGTGTGTATCGGCCATATTTTGGGGACAAATTTGTTCCCAGAAGTAAGCTACTTGATAAAACCTCCAAAAAAATCCTTCTTTTTGGGAAATCCTCATTCATAAAATATAAAAATAAAGTAAATTAAAAATAAAACAATGCAGAATGTTTTCTGTTAGGGTTAGGGTGTTGTATGTAAAGGTTAGGTTTTAATATTTATGACTATAGCTGTATATAACAACAATAGAATGCAATGTAATGTCATTTAGATAGCTAAGAAATGTGTGTGCGTGCGTGCGTGTGTGTGTTTGTAACCTTGTATTTATTACTTTTTAAGACCCCACAAAGTACGAAAGATATGAAATGTTTGACTTTGTTTGTCTTTAATTGGACCCCACAAGGACAAAATCTTTTATATGAGACTAAATGTTGACTCAAAATCCTTCCCTACACTATCCCTAAACCTTCCCGTCACAGGAGCCTAACGTAATTGTAACATTCTTGTATATATGTGTATATATATATATACAGTGCCCTCCACAATTATTGGCACCCTTAGTAATTATGAGCAAAGGCGGCTGTGAAAATAAATCTGCATTGTTTATCCTTTTGATCTTTCTTTCAAAAAATTCACAAAATTATAACCTTTCATTGAAGGAAAATAATTGAAAGTGGGGGGAAAATCACATTATGAAATAAATGTNAATGAATGTTTTTCTCCAAAACACGTTGGCCACAATTATTGGCACCCTTTTATTCAAAACTTTTTGCAACCTCCTTTTGCCAAGATAACAGCTCTGAGTCTTCTCCTTTCAAGATTCAAGATTCAAGAGTTTTATTTGTCACATGCACAATTATATAGAGCATATATAACCAGCAGTGAAATGAGAGTCAGGTCCGCTCCATGGACAGTNATTTTCTTTAGGGTTCAGGTCAGGGAACTGGGACGACCATGGCAGAAGCTTCATTTTGTGCTCACTGACACATTTTTGTGGTGGTTTTGATGTTTGTTTTGGATCATTGTCCTGATGTAAGATCCAACCACGCCCCATTATTGGATTTCTAGCAGAAGGT
>RJVU01050164.1:389496-435214 GCA_003731715.1 Anabarilius grahami | reverse complement strand
TATATATATATATATATATATATATATATATAAGAAACTTAAGACACATTTTTTAAATATATATAAGAATGTTAAAATTACGTTAGGTTCCTGTGACAGGTAGGTTTAAGTATAGTGTAGGGAAGGGCCATACTATAGTGACTTAAGATTTTGTCAAACATTCTTATGAATTTTACGATGTTGTCTTTGTGGGGTCTGACTAAAGGACCCCACAGTGTCGTAAATTCCTCATCTTACTAGCGTGGTCATTTGGACCCCACAAAGTAGTATAAACAAGGATGTGTGTGTGATCCTGGTAAACCCTACACTCTGGGGACCAAATGTCCCCACAAAGATAGTAATACCAGAAATGTTTGGCCTTTTGGTCACATTATTTTAGTCCCCACAAGGAAAACAGCTTATAAATCATACTAAATTATGTTTTTTGAAAATGTAGAAATGCAGAGTGCAAAGATTTCTGTGAGCGTTGCGTTTAAGGGTAGGGGTAGAGTAAAGGGATAGAATATAGCGTTTGTACAGTAGAAAAATCATTATGTCTATGGAAAGTCCCCATAAAACATGCAAACCCAACGTGTGTGTGTGTGTGTGTGTGTGCCATGTTTCTGTTTTTTTTTCTGTAGTCTGGCACCATTTATGCATATCTGTTAGACCTGCATGACACACTGGGTCCCCTCCCTCTCTTTCTATTTATTTATATGTACCTATCTNATTTCACACACACACACACACACACACACACACACACACACGCACACACACACACACACACGCACGTTGTTGGTATGTGTTGCATGTGACGGAGGATAACAATAGCATGGCTATTGTTAGCGCAAACCACAGCTGAGATGAAGACCTTTGAAAGGAAGAGAACTATAAGGTCAGAGGCTTAGGAAGATAATCTAACCATTTCTAAAATTCTATACCGGAAAAATCTAGTTTGCTTGTGTAATATGAATACATACAGTGGGCCCAATAAGCAGGGGCTTACACTGGGGAGGGGCCTACTGGCTGCACGAAAATTATATTTTTCAAATAATTATTTGTATGGGAGTTTATAGCGGTGACAACAGCATTCTAGAAACAAACTCACACAACCCTTAAATTTTCAGAACTCGCAACTGCATTTTTGGCGAAGCCCTGCTGTGAACCCAACCAGACTGGACAACTACTGTAGCTATAACGTCATACAGTGCGAGAGAGACGCTCTACGCTGAAGACGGGTTCAGTAACTTACAAAAGCATGGATATAATCTGTGTCATCTGAAGCCAATTGGTTTCAGATCCAGTCAATTTCAGGAGGGGACAGAAAAACAGGAATCACAATATTGCTTGTGATAAATAAACTTCAAAAGGCATATATGATTTAATTAAATAAACCTGAGCACTGCATGTTTCCAAGTAAAAAGGCGGTGCTGTTGTGAGTTCTACATAGGCTACTCTTTCAGAGCAGGTTCCCAGAATAGCCCACGTTTATGCCAGGTGATTGTTTTGATCTACTGCTGATGAATAATGAATACTTTGTTTAATTTATAGTGTTTATATCACATTTTGGCCGGGAAAGTTTTGATGTAATTTTCTTTTCACATTACCTGCCTGTAATAACCTAGTGTTTCTACAAATTGTTGCTAGTGTTGTAACACCGATTTGTTTATGTAACTGCTACAATTCTACTGTTCCATAAACAAATAAACAAGTGTTAACTGGTGTATCAACAAGATAAATTTCAACATAAATAATTGGCAGGAAGCTAAAATAACATTTTTATCTGGGGTACACTAATCCCTAATGCTCAAAATAATTAATTGGTTTGAGTAGGACAAACTTAAATTAAACAAATTAGGTCAGTCAAATCAACTTTTATGAGTATTTAGCACTTTCTTTTTCTTTCAAGTTAACAGAACTGATATATTTTAAGTAAACTGAACTGTTTCATTGTTTTATGAACTTATTTCTTTTAATTTAGATGAACTTAAGCTTAACTGAAACTGGGCTGGGATTTCTATGTCCAAGCATGCTTTGCCCATGGGACTCGAAAGGGAGAGTAAATGCTAATTTAAGTGTTATATATTTTTTTTTGTGTGTGTACAAGATTAATGTTAAGTGGAAGATTTAGTAATTAATGTTTTGTTATGCTAATTTAGAAGAGTTTCTGTTAATGTGGGTTTTTGACAAGTGGTGCATGCGGCTTGGTTTGAGAGCAAATATGTTGTTAAATGCTTTATATTGCTGCATTCATTCAGCAAATAGTACACCATTGTTAACATGTTAGCAAATTAACAAGTTAGCATTTTCTGAATTAGCTTGTTATAGCTAGCTAAGTTTACACTAATGGAAATGTTTACATTGAGGTTAAATTTAAGTTAAATGTATGAATTTGTGTACTCAAACATTTCAAGTTAAAAATGATTCAAATGTATGAGTACAAAATAAAAATCTGCCAGTTCTGCTTACTTAAAGTTTGAATTTCTTAAAGGTGGTACAGAGGATGTTTTGTTTTATACATTTTTGCAATATTACTTGAAACTGTCTTTACTAACTGATAAAAGACTATTTATTAGGTGCACTGAAAGGAATGTTATTAATATACATCATCTGTGCACGAGGTAGGGCCTTAAAAACATCAGCCAATCGTTTACGCGATCATCGCGTAAACGATTGGCCCTCTGGCTTGTCAATCACTGCCATGACGTTCCTTGTGAGAGACGCGCGGCTGCGCGCTCCAGTAACTTTCCACACTCCACAGGCGCCGCATGCAATGTTTTTGTCAGGAGACAGGAGTAACAACTGCAGATTATGAGTTACCTGCGGTGAGTCCGACATAATGAATCCACTAAGTGCGTGCGCGGCTTTAAGTCGCGCACACACTTAACGATTGTAAGGCCGATTATGAATGTAAATTGATACTTATGACTGATCGCGCTCAAACACGTCCAGTCAGAGCCAGTTGCGTTCAGTCTGCGATTACAGTCGGTGTTCAAATTCCATGTGAAAGTATATAAATCTGCTTCAGGAGCAGGAAACAATCGCTGTATGTTGAGCATAGTCTTAGAATGTTTTAGCTAGTCGTTAAATGTGTGCCCGGCTTAATAACACAGCGAATGCCGGTGGTAAACACTCGTGTTCCAATACTCGTGCACGAGTTTTGGGAGGCGTTCACATTTGAAATGAGCTGTGAAGGAGGCGCTCATTTCAAAAACTCAGTCGACGAAAAGATCCTCTGTACTACCTTTAACTTAAAAATTTTGAGGCAACTGATTATGCCTCAAATTTTTAGTTTTGCCAACTTATTCGGGTTTACATTTTAGGGGGGCCTACCATAATGCTGTAGCCCAGGGACTTCTGGTTATCGTAAGGTGCCCTTCCAATAAGTATCTAGGGTGCTTTCACACTTGGTTTGATTGCTTGATCCAAAACTTTAAGTTAATTTCTTCTCCCATCCACGTTTGCCTGCTGGTCTCTGAGCTCAGTACTTGCCTGACGCTCAAGAACAAACCTCATTGGTTCTCACACCTCAGGCAAACACGGTTGAGCTTCAGATTATCATATTTGATGTGCTCTATGTATGTCGGTTGATCAATATTTAAATGTTATTAAAAGCCTAAAGAACCTATGTGCCTGGTCACTTCATGCGTTTTCTCTAATCGGATAGCTATCCGATCGTGAAAAGCAGTGTCAGTTGCGTATGGCAGGTATATGGCAGCTGCCATACCTTGGCTGCCTGGTCAGGTCAATGCAAAGTAATATTTTTATTGCAGGATTAACGGAGTTATATTACTACATGTAACATATCATTTGCAATTGTTTAATAAAAGAGAAAAGCAAGTAAATTAAAGCGATCTGGTTGTTATATTCATGTCACAGTTCAATGGCGCTGCAAATGTGCTTATTTACAATGTGATTTTGCAGTGTTGAGTATTGTAGCCAATCACAGACCTTTCTGTTGAATATAATGACCAATCAGATGTGTTTTAGTTACCGAAAGTGAGAATTGACTCAGTATCGCTCAAAAACGCTGAATGAGTTAGTTAAAGGCACTCTAAGCGATCTCACGCGTTTTTAGGCCAAAACATTTTTTGTCACATACAGCAAACATCAACTCACTATCCACTAGCTGCCTGTCCCCTGAACACACAGTAAAGAAAAACGCGGTCTCTGTAGTCGCCACAAGCTCCGAAAAGCCAATAAAGTGCTCCTCTGCAGCCATCTACTGGTTATAGTGGTAATTTCATGCCTTTTTTAAATTTGAAAATAAAAGTGTTTGTATTTCACCAAGTGTTAGTTTTCCTACTTTGTGAAACTTTTAGTTTTACCAATGTGGAAACTGGACAATCTTTGAAGGATGAACAAAAGATGTTTTTGGTCATAACATTAAAAATAAATGTGAATTACTTTGAAGTCCTTGAAAAGTCATTCACTCTTATAATAGTGGTCTATAACCGTCTAATGTATTGAAACAATATCTATTGTGAAAAGCACTATACAAATAAATGTGAATTTAATTGAATTGGGTTAATCTGGGTTATGATCAAAGCTATATGTGATTCTTCTTTGGACGCACCACACACACACTACGTTCAGACTGTCAGTCCAGATTTTTGTGCATATCCGATTGAAATCCAGTCAGATTTAGCAAGTGTGAAAGGCAAAAAAAATCACATGAAATGCAATTTTTACAAATCCGTTTCGAGCTACTTTTGTCACAGTTCCCGTCAGTTCTGGACTCCATCTCCCATAATCCTCCCTAGCCCTCACCTGCACTCACTCCACCACTCAGTTATCACCTGCACCTGCAAGCCATCCACTCATCACCACAGCAGTACATAAACACAACACTCACCTCCCTCAGTTCTCATTTGTACAAGGACTTAGTTACTTACCTCTTATTTCTCCGAAGATGCGGACTGTCTCCAGTGTGTTTCCCTCATCCTCCTGTGGCTTTGTGTGTGTGTGTGTGTTTTTGTGACATATTAGGACACAAATGTGTATAATGACATGGGTATGAATAGGTATTACAAAAAGAGGTGACTTATGAGGACATTACCCATGTCCCCACTTTTCAAAAGGCTTATAAATCATACAGATTTATTTTGTGAGAAAGTAAAAGTGAGCAGAGTTTCCTGTGATGGTTAGGTTTAGGGGTAGGGGTAGTGTAGGGGGATAGAAAATACGGTTTGTACAGTATAAAAACCATTACGCCTATGGAATGTCCCCACAATTCACAAAAACGAACGTGTGTGTGTGTGTGTGTGTGTGTCTCATGATTACCAGCATTCCTCCATCCAGCTCTACAACCTGCTTCATTCCACGATCTCCACTCCTACAAGACAAAGGATTCATATTCATATTATCATCCGTTAAAGACTCCTTCTGCTATCCACTTACCTGCACTACTGTTATTATCTGCTGTGTGTTTAATAAATACCAGCTACCTGCATTCCTGTTGTCTCTGACCCTTCTGTCCGTAACAACTTTCATGTGGTTTAAAATCCTATTTTTTTTGCCGTTCACACTTGCTAAATCTGACTGGATTTCAACCGGATATGCACAAAAATCGGATTTGGATTGATAGTCTGAATGTAGCCTGAAACGCATTCCAGATGAAACTAAACCCAAAGACTTAAACTGTTTGATATGGATTATTTTTACAAAATTTTTATGAACTTTTTAAAGCATCAAAATTTTGGTTGCGTGGACTTTCATTGGAGGCACATAATTCTCTCAGGTTTCATTAAAAACAGGCTATCTAGCCTAGTGGTTAGTGCGCCGACATATGGCACAAATGCGTTCACAGCGACCTGAGTTTGACTCCCGTCTCGAGGTCCTTTGCCGATCCTGCCCCCCTCTCTCTGCCCAATGCTTTCCTGTCCTCTCTGAATAAAGACACAAAAGGTCCATAAATATAACTTGAAGGAAAACATCTTTGAAACACAAAGGTCTTGTGGGTTTGATACGACATGAGTACAATGCAAAAAATGATTTTCTTAGTATGTTTTCCAGTACAAATGTCTAAACATTCTTAAATCAAGATACATTTATATGAGACACAAAATTGTCTTGTTTTCCCAAAATTATGTCTTGTTTCAAAATTGAATTAAGAGTTTATGCCTAAAACATCTGCCAATAGGGTAAGAAAAATAAACAATTCAAAGGGGAAACAAGATTGCTAATGTAATGGGAACACATCAGTGATTACGAGGTCTGAATCCATATAGATTGATGCTAACTCACTGGATGATGCCGCTAAAATGACGCCCATGCTGGATTACCTTCAGGTGCATCTTGAGACAGGAGCAAGTTCTTCAACATCCAAAGTTTATGTAGTCTCTATAGCGGTGGAACATGTGCCTGTGGGTAACAATCTTTTGTCTCTCATTTTATGGAGGGCACAGGCTTCGGCATTTTCAGTCAAATCACATTCTTGTTTGGGCTCTGTCACTGGTTTCAGAAGTGCTCGCTAAACTTTATCTCTTGAATTGGCCCAGCTTTTGGCTTTGGCTTCATTTAAGAGAGTTGGTGACCTGCATGGACTTTGCTCCAGGACTTATTCAAGTATCAAGTTATTACTTTACAGTCTCTCCTCCCCCGTTTGAGTCAGAGGAACAGTTACAGTTACATACGGTTGCATAATCTCTGTCCGGTCAGGGCTTTGAAGGCTTATATGCAAGTCAATGGCGCAAGTCTGATCAATTTTTGCATGCTTTGGTGGTAGCAGCAGAGGTTCTGTGGTCTCCAAACAGAGAATATTGCATTGGCTGGCCTGGTTGGAAACTTAAAAGAGGAAATTGGAAATGCATGATGTGCGTTCGACTCGGCATGAGCCCAGAAATAAGAGGAAAGAAATTTAGTTTTTCAGGCTTTATGGTTTTAAATCCATTTGCATAACCATCATTGCATCTTTGGCCCATTGGTGGTGCTTGGGAGGTTTAAAGACCGACATTTTTTTTGGTTGAAGCTCCAAACCCTCCTCTATCTCTGTGCCAATTTTCACAACTTCTTACCAAATGGTTCTATGGGCTGCCATAGACTTTCATTAATTCATTAATTCAGAAGAAATTATAGTTATAGTGTTGAAGATCCTTCCTTCTTAGAGACTCAGGCAGCTCTTTTGATTTTGTAAGACAGTACAATTCTTTTACTGGACCAATTCTCTGCTATTGAACAAACCAGACTTTATTGAGGTTTTCTAAGGTGTAGCATGTCGCTTGATTCAAATTTTAGGCACTTTATGAAAAATGTTTGTGTTTACTAACTTTTTCCATACAATGTGAAAATAGGCATTTCTGTTTAAGCATTACAAAGCTTTAGTGGACATATTCAAGAAACCACAGGTGTAGTGTTGACATGTTTTGTTTGAAAACGGTGTTGCGCCATCAATTCCTTAAAATAAAATACACTTGGTTATGTGTTTTCTAATGTAAATACCTTCACACATTTTTAAGTGTTAGCTATAATGTGGCAGTCGTATATAAACTAACGATATAACTCGTCAAAAGTCGTCAACGTTATGAGGCACAGAACGTCCATGAGCGTAAAATGCGCCGGTACTCCTGTTCACTATGGCTATATTTAACAGCCCCTGTCGCCATAAAAGGTCGTGAGAGTCGCCTGGACATTCCTGCCATTGCCAATATTATTTTTGTTGTGTGGACAGCAGCTCCCGTTCACAGCGTCGTGCCAGTTTGCGTCTTTGCTTGGATTTGGATCTTGGTTGAGTATTCCTGACGCGCTGCTCTCCGATCAGGCTCTGAGCTGTTTGCAGACCTTTGGCAAGGTGAGATGATCCGCCGCATGAACGCATGAGATTTGTCAGGAGTTTTTGTTCTTGTGAACTATACAATTGATACTAAATCCGTACTAGTACTGTATAGGGAAGGCTGAGGTTAGCTGTCAAAAAAAGAAAAACGCTATCGAAAAGATTTATTTAACACAGGCTGACCTTTTGTGGGGCATGTTGTCACACGGCAGGGTGGGAGTGGGAACCGGATGCTTTCTTGAATTGTTTGAAATATTAAGTGCTAATAACTAAAGAAAAAAAACATCTACCACAACATATATCTATTTAGAATGTGGTAGCCTGTAGACCGTCTTTTTAACGATATTTAAACTATAAAACAGATAAATTGTATTACACTGAAATATCAATAGGCTATGTGACATTAAAATACCCATGTCCTGAGAACAGTAGCCTTGCAGTCACTATTTCATTATATAGTTGACTTACTTGCAGTGTGGTTTTAATGTATTCACTAAAAAAAAAAAAAATCATTTCACTTATTGTAAATAAGGCTGATGTTCTTTATGGTTTAGAAATGATTTGTGACGTGTAAATTGTGATTTATGAAGTGAAGAGTTATGAAAATGTGAAGCCTATTTTTCAATTCACTGTCTATGATGGTAAAGTCAGCTCTTATTGTCGTCAAAAAACAGACAAACGAAAAACCCATCCAATTATAGAGACAGATCTTTTTTTATATATATAAAAAAGGTTAATGAAGTTTCAAAATAAATATGAAAGTAACTAATAAACAAGAAGTGCTTGGAAAAAACAGTAATCTACAAATTGCCATTAGCCTAAACCAAATTTTGTAAAAATTGACTGTGAAGTTGAAGCACTGATACATCTTTCCTGTGAAATGATGACTGATAAATCACTGGGTGTAATATTCATATTTAATGTGTTGGTAGAAAGTTTTGAATCTTCTGACTAAAAGAGCTTCATATTTGAAGACAGTATCTGAGCTAAAGAGGACACAATGTCGGGATCGATACCGTTCTACCAGAAACACCACCGCCATTATGATCGTGGCTATCGTAGCCGGGAGACGGAGTCTGCTATCAGCCAATACCAGCAGAACTCTAGTAGTTATTCTTCCCAAAGCAGCAAAAGCACCAAGGGGTAAGAGAGCATGGCAAGATCTATCACATCAACAGTAAAATCCTTCCCAGTCCCATAACTTTAACTCATTCTAGCAGCCAGCTCTTCATTATTCCCTTATAATACTTGTCTTAAGGTGCGGTCACTGTAGCATTGTTCGGCAAACATTTGCGGGCAAAATCCAGTCATTTCAATAGGGATCAACGTAAAAAAGTTCCCCTTGCAGATTTTGTTTGTGTTCAAGTTGCTCATGCAAATTCGTGGTGTTGACCAACAGAAAGCTGCCTCAGATAGCACAGGTACGTCTGTAAGACATCTGCTAAAGATCTGGAAAACATCTGCTATGTAAAAACATCTTCTAAATATCAGTTTTACATACCTTCTAAATCGTAAACATCTTAAAGACATCTTCTAAATGTCTATGTGACGTCTGACAGGAAACGTCGCAAAGACGTATTGCAGATGAGCAAACACTCTAAAAAACACATCTTGCAGATGTAAATGCAGACATCAAATAGACGTCTCCAAGATGTATGTGTGCTATCTTGAAAGTGACTTTTGTGTGAACTGTTCATGCATTGCTAGATTCGCTATTGATAATATACCTTTTTGCCCGTGAAAATTTCACCGCAATTTCGCTAATGTGACCGCAGCTTCATCCTTCACATGAAGACCAAAATTACCCACTACTGTTGCCCCTCTTGTTTTGTGTAATATTTATATATATTTATATTTATATTTATGCATTTGGCAGACGCTTTTATCCAANCACATCTTGCAGATGTAAATGCAGACATCAAATAGACGTCTCCAAGATGTATGTGTGCTATCTTGAAAGTGACTTTTGTGTGAACTGTTCATGCATTGCTAGATTCGCTATTGATAATATACCTTTTTGCCCGTGAAAATTTCACCGCAATTTCGCAAATGTGACCGCAGCTTCATCCTTCACATGAAGACCAAAATTACCCACTACTGTTGCCCCTCTTGTTTTGTGTAATCTGTGCTAATCGGTATTTCCCACTCAACCTAAAACATCCTTAAACCGTGCAAATGTATTCTGCATGCAGTGTGCCTGTTGCTGACACTTATAATGTTCTTCGGTTGACTTATTCAAGGAGGTGTAGGCTACTATATTAGCAATTCTTTACAGAATAGTGCCACTGGAGTAGGTTCTGCTGTGCTAGTGTAAAAAAAAAAATCACTATTCTAATTTTAGCTGAGTTTTAATGATAGACTTGTAACATTTATCTAAGACTTAACTTTGGTTCCTAGATAGAGCGCTTCTTGATTCAAAACTTGCTGTGAGTCTTTTTAGGCCTTTCTGTGGTTTGGATCCATGCCTATATATTTTTGTTTGATTTACTCCGGGTCATGTGACTTGGCTTGTTTTTGTCTAGGCAGTTGCTTACTGGGTCACTCTGAATGTCAGAATGTAAGGTTATCTTCTGTCTTGTTGGGGACTAATGTAACTCTACCTTCAAGAATCGTACAGCAATTTGCACAAATTGAAATCTTTTAAGGCTCATTCATGATTTTGTTGAGTTCTTGGTGTCTTGATATCAGTTTCATGCCCTAATTAGATAACATTCATAACATAACTTGGCACTTCATGTGGTGTTCTTGACGTCATGTTTTATTTATAGAGGTTACAGAAGTAGATGTTGTTATGAGTTAAAATTTTAATTTTAATTTACTAAATTAAATTAAACACACGCCTGTTGGCTCACAATGCACAATTTTTTACTTTAAGATGTCTTTTCCACTATATGGTATCTATAAAACTGTCAATTGATTCTATCCAAAGGATTACAAATAATAAATAATGCAAAAGAAACCATCTTATTTTTCAGAGTTATAAAAACAGTCAAAATAAAAATCAGTTTTATCCATATTGTTCATTACAGGTAGCCTTCAATTTAGTGTGTCTGCTTACAAATTGGGAACAGAATATAGAATACTAGAATCTTAATTTCATATTTCGACCAACTTAAATAATAAGAAAAGATAATAAAATTTTAATTAATTAAAATAGATCATTAATTATTGAAAAGTTTAACAAATTTATGTTTTTATTTGTTTATTTATTATCTTTTCTCCCTATTCCAGACTCTAGCTAATACTCTGAACAAATGTAAAAGTTTGTATATTAGCACTTCTCAAGCTGCTCCCGATGAATCCCTCATTATATTTCTCGTTTGTAAGTCACTTTGGATAGCCTAAAAGCTTCTGCCAAATCAATAAATGGATAGGTTGTGTCACTGCTTTCCAAATCCATCAAACATTCCTCTATCCCAAAGGCCAATCACTGAGAGTGTTGGTCAACCAGGATACAGACATATCTGTTCTTATCAGCTTGTGTTCCGATTTGGACAAATGCTCTAAATGATGTGCTGACCCTTCTGAAAAAGATTTGTACTAAAAAAATGTCATCATTACAAGTGTTTTATTACATGTATATGTTTAAATACGTGGCACACAAGTTTCAGTAAAATTACTTTTAGTTTATCAAAAATGCTTGTCAGTACATTAGGCATAAGACATTATGAAATGACATATAAAGATGTTCTACTCAAGCGTGTCAAACAAGTTAATTTTAAGTAATTTAATATGAATTTAAAATACATTTTCATTTAATTGTAAATCTCATGCAAATTAGTGTCCGAAAACATATTCATTTCACACTTAAGGATAATCTATTCTTTCCATAATAGTACTCTTTTTAAAAGTAGGCTATGCTAAAGTGTACTTTTTCACAAAGGGATAAGCACACATACCTTGTTGAAACATATGTTTTTAGCCTAGATCCCTTTTTTATGAGCTGTGCTGAAGAGGATTTTAAGCAGGATTTGCGGTGTGTCACAGGATGGCAGGTTGTCAAAGATGCTCTCTGTTTCAACCCCATTTATCATGCTATCAAATGTATACATGCTCCCAATTGGCTTTGCTAAATGTAGCAAACTAAAATCTTTTCCATGTTGGGAGATATAGTTTTTGTGGATCACTTTAGCTGTCCTAAGTCCCCCCCCACTCAGTCTCTTCTGAACCCTTGAATGTCTATTTATATACACACTCATGAGAGGCATGGATAAGATAGTGATATGTGGAGGGTATAGGAAGGGTATATGTCATTTAAAGCAGTGGGTCTCAACCAGGGGGCTGGGGACCACTAGGGTGCCTCAGCAAACTTCCAAGGGGCCTCGAGATGACTTAAAGGATTAGTTCACTTTAAAATTAAAATTAGCCCAAGCTTTACTCACCCTCAAGCCATCCTAGGCCAGGGACGATTTCTTTAAGACTGCAAGGGAAGCTCGGCTTCCCTTATAATGTCACAAAATTAATGGTCAAATATGTACTATTGTNATGTCATTTAAAGCAGTGGGTCTCAACCAGGGGGCTGGGGACCACTAGGGTGCCTCAGCAAACTTCCAAGGGGCCTCGAGATGACTTAAAGGATTAGTTCACTTTAAAATGAAAATTAGCCCAAGCTTTACTCACCCTCAAGCCATCCTAGGCGTATATGACTTTCTTCTTTCTGATGAACACAATCGGAGTTATATCCTGACGCATCCAAGCTTTATAATGGCAGTGAACGGGACGAGTATGAAGCTCAAGAAAGTTTATCCATCCATTATAAACATATTCCACACGGCTCCGGGGGGTCAATAAAGACCTTCTGAAGCGAAGCGATGCGTTTGTGTAAGAAAAATACCCATATTTTTCATTTTAAAGTGAACTAATCCTTTAAAATTATTTAAAATAATACCAAAACTAAAAACCAAGATTTTTCTTATTAATTGATTATTTTTATAACAAATATACATCTTTCTAGTTATGCCAAGCTCTCAAATATTTTATTGGGTAGAAATTGTGAATGAGGTGGGGGCCTTTATATATTGTTGTGGAGTCGTGGACAGTGTGTCCACTAAACAATGCTCAAAATTGGGAAAACAAGGTTTCAGAGACAACTGAGGATATGCCAGTGTTTAAATACCCAAGGGATAAAGTAACAAATGAAAGCAGGTGTACTAACAAGCATGAGAGTCAATACTCAGGTGTTTAGGACCTCTGGTGGTGAACTTCAGGGATTGCTGTGGGCGTGTCAATGGATATGCTTTTTCACTTATGAACACTTTTTTGTGTATGCTATTATACAGAATAGAATACACACAGGTCAATGAGGAATACTATAACATATAATATTAGTATACTATAAGTACCACATGTGCTTTGGTATGTTAGTCAAAGATTAAAACACAGTGATTTAAAACGTACTTAAAATAAAAACTTTAAATTTTACATTATTACAAAGTCCACTTTTTAAAAACATACTTAAGGTGCGGTTTCACAGACTGGGCTTAGATTAACCCAGGATTAGGCCTTATTCAATTAGGACATTTATAAATGTGCCTTAGAAAAAACATTACTGGTGTGCATCTTGAGACAAAACAATGGCACTGACATATTTTTTTAAGATGTATCAGTGCAAGTTGCTTTAACTTAAGACAGCTCAAACATGCATTTTATTCTGGGACTAGGCTTAGGCCTTGTCAGTGTAACCGTGAATAAGAGTGTTAAGAAACATAGTCGTGTAAGTGTACTCTCTTTAAGTGGCCTTTTATTTGACTAATATTACATGATCTGCAAGTAGCATTTAAAAAAATATACACTTTAAAGATTTTAAGTACACTACAAGTGTACTTTCAATAAAAAAGTAGTTTTTTTTGTTGGTTTTTTTTTTTACAAATGTTGCATTTCCTGTAACTATATCCTGGAATATTTCACATTATTTAAGTAAAATGGGTTGCAAATGTTGTTTCGTGTTGAATCTTTTAGTAGAGAGTAGAAAAGTATATTCTTCAGATATTTAGTGGAGATTGGACCACTGAAAAGCATTCCACCATTGAAAGACAGTAAATGTGAAAGTTCATAGACTTGTAAGAGTGAGTGTTAGGGGGTTCTGCTACTTTATATTCGTTACACCATTGATCAAGTTATTTATTTATTTATTTTTGGTGCTTTAATGCATTTCAGGTCCTGTTGTAGGACCACTGAGGCGATTAACCTCCTTCCCACTCACTTCCTTAACATTCTTCAATCTTAAACCTTTTTCAGCCTAACAGTCTTTCTTCTTGACACCACACCCCTTCCAAAAATAATAACAATGTGTGAAAGAAATGCTGGATACTCACGATATGTGTGTATGTTGCCATTTCTACATTATTGTAGCATTAGAGCTGCCACATACACGTCTCTAGAAGAGGGGGGGATTAGCCCACTGCCCAAGAGGGCCAAGCCAACTTATCTTGCCATGGACAAGGAGAACCAGATCATCGGTTATGTGGTGCCCATCTTCAGGGGCAGGTAAAGAAACAATTTGGGTTTTATTAGTGTTAGAACAAACACATGATGCAGCTGTTCTATACTCCATGTTTTCTGTTGTTAGCATTCATTGCGGTTAATAGCAGGCACTGCAGTAATATGCACATGCCTTCAAACCAACACTCACAAAAAGGCTCCACACATAATTTTACAGTCAGATGGCATTGAAGAAATGTTTCATCGTTGTTTAACCCTTGTGAAAAAGAAGTACACTTTAGCATACTTATAAAAAGAGTAGCTACTTATGGTAGAAATAATATACATTAAAGGCCCATTCACACCAAGAACGATAACTTTAAAGATAACACTAAAATATAGTTCTAAAAATCATTCTAAATATAAATGAATAGCACTGTCCACACCACTGCTATATACGATATAGATAAACTGTATAGTTGGAATCACTTTCAAAACGTTTTTTTTTCTTTTTTTCTAGCTGTTGAATGATTAAACCCTGACAGCCAATCAGAATCCATTCTAATTTAAGGGCTCACGCATTTAAAATGACAGACAACAAGTGAGAGAAGTTAATCGCTGAGGTCCAGAAAAAGCCACCACTGTTTGACAAGTCAAACACCCTTTTCAAGAATACTTTAAAGAAAATGGATATATGGAAAACAATCGGTCATACCCTCTGAATAAATGGTGAGAAGTATTAATGATGAGATCATTATGCCAGGTTAGCAAACAGTGTAACATAAAATTACCTCAGGTATCCAGCGCTAGTTTCGACAACATGTTGTCTTGCTTCCATTGAAGCTGCAGTGAAAAAGACTAGGTGTTGTTTTTTTATTCCACTATATTGACTTTGTCAGCTAAATTCACTGTTAGATTAGATCGATTACACTAGCTATTCACTCGAAACATAGCATGCTGAGGACATCTGCTGGTTAAAGCAGTGTAAATGCAACAAGAACAGTAAAAACATGTTGTACACACTTTGAAACCACAGCGCGTGAGCTTCGAATAAACAGACCGTTATCGTTCGTTGGTGTGAACGCAAATATAGTTATCGTTATAGTTATCAAAAAGTTATCATTCTTGGTGCGAACGGGCCTTAAGTGTGAACTGAATGTAATCTTTTCGTACACTTAATTGCATTTTAATATCAATTAAATAAAAATGTATTATGATTTTTAAGGTTTGAAACACTACAAATGCACATTCAGTAAAATTAAGTGCACATCTTTTTCACAAGGGAAAACCTTTCTTTTAACATTGAGCAGAGAACCATTCAGCAAAATTAAGACAAAATGGTTCTTGGCAAGAAAAGTTGTTTCAAAGAACCATCGAGAACCTTTATGATATTGGAAGATATTGTAAGTTCTCCTAAAGAACACAAATGTGACGTGGCATTCAATTGTTTTGTTCAAAAACCCTTGTGTATATATGTGACAGAATATGTGTTGTATTGTGCTGTATTGCTTTGTTTAACTCAAGAGGTGTGTGAATGTGCTGCTACGTGATTTCTCCTTCAGTCGTGAGTTTGAAAGTGGCCTATCAGACACTGAGGAAGCACGTGCTAGAGAGAGTGCTGGCTATCTGGCACGGCGTGACCTCTTCACTAGCGGCGTGGAGTCGGAACGCATCGAACACAAGTCCCGCAGAACCGTCATGAGGGAGTCTGCAGAGCGCATCTCTCTTAGCAAAAGGGTCAGTGGAGATCCTAGTCCTGTTCCTAAACACATAACTTATGATTACGGTTGTGATTAGAAATGTAAAAAACTAAATTCTCTTGATAACTAAACTAAATGAATGACTATTGTCAAGTAGGCCTAACACTTCTCTCTTAAATTTATAACAACTACAAATTGTTGAACTGAGCTGCACCACAGATCTGACAGCTCCCTTGCTTAGTTCCCTTGTGAAAAAGAAGTACACTTTAGCAT
Source organism: Anabarilius grahami (assembly GCA_003731715.1). NCBI lineage: Eukaryota > Metazoa > Chordata > Actinopteri > Cypriniformes > Xenocyprididae > Anabarilius > Anabarilius grahami. The sequence continues at coordinate 419,068 of RJVU01050164.1, read as the reverse complement.
ACTTTTAAAACTTTTTTTTTTTTTTTTTACTTTTTACAGGAGTAATATGCTTTAAAGAATATACTTAAGTGCAAATTTAATGTGCATGTAAATTGCATGAAAATCTATTAGTTTAAAGTTATATTAAATGCGAATAATTGAAATTAGTAGTGCAAAATTTGAATTGAAATTTTTGACCCAAATAAAGTAGGTCTTAAATATGTCTTTATATGTAATTTCATCATTACATTTAAATATAATTAAAATTTACTGCCTTTATGATAAATTAAAATATACGTTAATGTCATTTCTATTGACACTTGTATCATGTATTTAAATATATTTTTTATTACACATTTGTAATAATAAAGTTGCAATTTGTTACATTTAAAATAATATATTAACTTTAAATATAATATTGAATAACACACTGCAGTTAAAATTCTAATCAAATACTTTACATGTGCTTTATGTTAGTCAACACATCAAAATAAGTGCACTTTTTTTTAAAGCACAACAAAAGATTATTAAAATGATTTAAAATTGTACTTAAGTATGTTAAGAAACAGAAAGTATACTCTCTTTAAGTACACTTAAATTGCCTTCATTTCAGTAATATATTATCTGCAAGTACCATTCTTTTAAATATACTTTTAAAATACACTACAAGTGCTTATTCAATACAATCAAGCACACTTCTTTTTCACAAGGGTAAGCAAGCATCACTATTTGAACAATCCCCTAACCCATGTAAACATTAGTCTATAACTCGTTCTGCACAGTTTGTGCCATGGACTTGCAATGTTAACTCAAATTCTTACATCTAACAAATGACAAAACTGTCAAAAACATCTAATACTGACGAAGATTGAAAATGTTATATAGCAACCAGAATAGCATAGACTGTGAGGTGGGCTCTTTTTACTGCCAGTAAGCAGTAACCCTATAGCAAATGTATAGCAAGCACCAATAATTTTATTCAGAAAACATAAAGATTTACTTTATCATTATTTTTAGTAGGGGTGTAACGATATTCAAACCGAACCGAAAAACTGCGATACACCACCCACGGTATACCGCGATACTCTCATGCCGTGCCGAACGCACCCCACTCCCTGCTGCTCCGCCTAGCACTGGCCCATTGGATCTACACAATGAATACAGCGTTGTATCCTAACCACCATTAATCACAATAAGCTCCGCCTTTTGTTACTTTCCATAAGAAACAAAGTGCCATCTTTCAAATTTCATTTTTACGCTCTTTGATGTGGCGTGACAGAGCACTGTACAGGCGCAGAGCACGAGTGAACGCGATCATCTCTTCCTCTTCAAAACTAATTACAGAATAAACATACATGAACATCTGAAGGTATGTTGAAAGATACAGTACAACTTACTGAGATGTATAATATCTCGTGTAATCCCTCAATCAGTGTTTCAACGACGGAAAGAAGTCAATAAAACAGCTTGTAAACACTGTCACATTGCATTTACCTCAGGCAAGTCCTCAGCTTGTTAATTCGCCAGAGAAATGAACTAAATATATGCTCTATATTAATTATATTTAACTTAAATTGTTATGTCGTGATTATTTATTCTATATTTAAAAAAAAATCTGTCATGAAAATGACAGCCACTGTGTAAATGATTATATTTCAATAACGAATTGGAGTAAAAACATAATTTTATAATGAGATAATGCAAAAACTGCCTTATGCGCAGTTTACAAGTTTGCATACAATTTGTTATTTGAGTGTTTATTATATCTAAAAAATAAACAGCAACTAAATTTATGTTAATAGTTTGGGCTCTGAACCTTTAACGTTTTTATTCTTAAGAAACGTTTAATTATAATTGAATTAATTTAAAGACAGACACATTTTGTTCAGTAAACTACTGTTTAATTTTTTTTTAAAAAGCAATTTTGCTTAGTTTTCTCCCCCTGCTGTAACGAACCGTACCGAACTTCAAAACCGAGGTATACGAACCGAACCGTCAGTTTTGTGTATCGTTATACCCCTAATTTTTAGTGGCGCTGCAACATTTTATGTTTTTAAATGTGTTCAACAACAAACTCTTACATTTGCAAACTGATTTTGCCCATGCTACTAAACATAAAGTTAAAATTACACACTCAACAAAAGGGTGAAAATTTAATTTTTTTAAAGCAATTGTGCAACAGGAGATATGCATTAGGGTTAGCTTTAATTGTAGGCTTTGAGGAACACTATTAAACTCCTGTATACGTTCCCTATTTTTAGATAGGAGAAAGATCAAGAAAGTATCAAGACACAAACTTTATTTAGTTCTGATCCTGGTGCCAAGAAATCATGCCACCGTGGTGCCAGATTTCAAGGGTTGTAATGTTTTATGTGAATGTGTGGTGGTGTGCGTTAATCTGTGGTGTGTTAAAGTGACTATGAAACAACTGTTGTCGACAAGTGATGTGCTGATAGCTGAGGGAAGCCTCAAGGAGATTATGATTTCACTGACATGACTGGACAAATAGAACCATTGACTGCAAGGAGGCATTTGATCCTAATGCCCATTCTGTAAAACAGTCTGAGTGTTGATGAACAAATTATATATGCTCCATACATTTTGTGCAGGCATAAATATTTTGTGAATCTGTTATGAATGAAAGATGCCTCATTAGAAAGATTCCAAGCTCTTTGTTCTGACAGAATTCGTGGCAAGGAAAAGGTTACCACTGACAATAACTGTAACTCATCCCTCAGTTTGTAAAAAAAAGAAAAGAAAAAGAAAGAAAAGTCACATTTACTGTAATGCACTTTGGTACTACTTTATATGCGGATGAATTTCTGTTTACTATTCATTACTATGCATATGTAGTTTCTTCTTGGTGGATTTTCTTTTTTGTAAACAATTCTTTTCTGGTAAACCAGCTTAACACCCCTTTTGAAAAAGAAGTGCACAAACTTTGCACAAACAAGTTTAGTAACGATTGTATCTAATCACACGTAATGAATGATGTTTAATTCTCTTGGTTATATTTTCCAAACAGTGTATTTTAATGTTTATTCCATTGCAATGTCTTGCCTTTTAGATTTCCATAAGTTAATTTCTGTATACATTTTTTTTGTTTTAACAAATCAAGGGGATTAAACGAAATCTTCTCAGCTTAACTTGAACGCAGAACATTCCTTTAGGCAGTTCGCATCTTGAAATATAATGTGTTTGGTCATAAATGCATTAAAAAAAAATTTTTTTCCAGCATCCTCATAATGCATTTATGACCAAAGAATGTTACCATTTTCTAAACAATGTATGAATGGCTGCATGCCCTCAGATCCATGAAAACGAAGAATACCATAAGCGTCTGAACGAGGACAGCCTGATGCACACGCCCGAGTTTGTGACCAAGCCACGTTCGCACACTGTTTGGGAGAAACAGTGTGTGAGGCTGCACTGTACCATCTCAGGATGGCCTGAACCACGTGTCGTGTGGTGAGTTAGTGTGCACAAACAAGCATGCACATTACACAAACACACATGCTTACAGACACATGTGTGCACATATGTGCATACTTCTAATGCATTATGTCAAGAATAATATGTGACAAACAGTGTTAATTTAGTATAATTGAGATACTTTTAGTTTTTAATATCACATTTTTATATTTTCTGTTTTCATTTAAATTTTAGTTAGTATAGTATGTGTATTTGTCATTGTTTTTATTTCAGTTAGTGTTTTATTTTATTTCAAGTAACAAAATAGTTTTTATGGTTTTAGATTCAGGGGCCATTTACGCGAAAATTTCTATGCATTTTGGCCGTTCATTTACACGACAACTGTGTTTTTAATCGTTCTCACAGATCTCTATGAATGGGATTGTTTTGATAATGTTGTCTCCTGTACGTGAAAAACGCAAAGGAAAAACTTTTCCTTTTTTTTAGTACATCGTTTTTTGTGTAAACATATACCTTAGTTTAGTTGACTGTAATAACCCTGGAGACAAATGACAAACTCTCTCTTCTCCTCCATTTGTACCAAAGACAATAGAATAACACAAGACACGTCACTCGTATTGTTTTTAATGGGAGAAAGTGCAACACGCAATATGGCAGAAGTCCCGCCTTCAAAATAAGAGCCAATCGCGATTGGTCAAGTCATCGCATCACTGCAGCGGCCGTTAGAAGCTCCGGTTCCTATAGAAACAGTTAGATACGCGCTTCCTATAGAGGCATACACTTGGGACTGCGAATGCGCACTAGCTTGATCCAGCCTGAAAAATTGCATTTTTTGTCATGATTCGAGCGTTTAAGAAACAAAATTTATGAGACAGTTGTTGTGAGATTTCATTGGTTATTTTAAATATGAAATTTAATCGAAAGCTTGGCAAACAGCTTTGGAGAATTTGATGTTTCCCCATTCAAAGAGATAGGAGCTGCACTTGCATGCCCAAGTGGCATTTCAAAGATGGCCGCCGAGTGAAATGACTTGTCTTAAAGGGACTTTGTTTGTACTTAATTTACTGCTCCTTTTTGACCTTTAAGTCAACATGAAATCAAAACTGAACCTATTTACTTTCTTAATACACATTCAAGCCCTGTTATGCACATTATTCCAAAAATATATATATAATAATAATCTTAAATCTAATCTTATCTATGTAATCTTTTATCAAATTTTAACATGATCTACCTCTTAAATGTCTTTACTTTTTATCTGATATCACTTAGGCCAGTGGCTGTGGTATTTCTTCTTCTTCTTTTACATTGCAAAATTTTTTCTCATACAAAAGTAAACAAAATTTGTTAATATTGCCATTAACTGCATACAGGCAGAAAAATTTGCAAAATCATTAACACATTGGGGCAGATTTACCAAACAGGGCAAATTAGCGTAAGACCGCAATCCCATAAACTTCTGACGGGAGTGGAAAGTTCTGTGTGATCTACTGACAATGTGCAAATTAAAGAACACAGATGCAGCCAGATCATTTCCATAATGACCAACGCAATATACCAAGAGCAGAGCAAATTAGCATATGGTCGCAAACAAGCAGAGTTGATGATAATCATGTGCGGGTGATCAACTAACAACACAGATGCAGCAAATTACAAATAACCTGGCTTAGCAAACATTGGCTGTGTCCGAAAACCTGTTGACTCGCTGCCGTATCAGTCAATGGCTTTGCAAGCAGCATTTGAACATGAAGGTACCTCACAAAGCTGATTTCTGACTTCTAAGGCAGTATAACGGTTTAATTATCTATAGCAAAATAGAGAGAGTTTTTGTGATAACTAAGCGAATATTTAATACTACAATAGAAATTTCTTGCTAGAAGTAAAGTGAAGTATGGCCAAGTATGGTAACCCATACTCAGAATTTGTCCTCTGCATTTAACCCATCCAAGTAAGTGCACACACACACATACACAGTGAGTAGTGAACACACACACACACCCCAAACCATAGACACACACAGGGCAGCCATTTTTGCTGTGGAATCTGGGGAGCAATTGGGGATTAGGTGCTTTGCTCAAGGGCACCTCAGCACCTCCTCATTTCCTGCCGTTATTGAGAATGAAGGTATCTCAGGAGACAGAAAGTGAAGCTAACATTGGATTCAGACGAGCCTCGATGCTTTCCTACCTTGGAATTCAGCCTCCAAAGGCAGCATGGCCCATTTTATTTTACTTTGAATGAATGGGACATGCCACATTGGCATCTGCATATTTTCATAGAGTTTGATTAGACAAACTGCCTTTGATGTCAACAAAATATGAAAAGTTTATTTTGTTATTCCAGCTATGCATAATAGTATGGTTAATTGCATTTTATTTTCAATTTTTTTTTTTTTCATTTGAACAGATCAGTGAAAGTGAGCCTGGCCTTTAGGCTCCACTGTCCAGTCAAAAAGCTCTGATGCGCTACATTATCCTGCTCCATTTCAATCTATCCTTCTCCTCCCTTAGGTACAAGAACAATGTTAGTATTGATCCTATGTCCAAGCCAGGGAAGTACAAATTGGAGAGCAGCTATAATGTCCACTCCCTGGAGATTAACAGGTGATCGCACATGGACTTCAAAGTGTGCAGTCAAAGTGATTTGCAATGGTTGTGTATGTAACACATCTGTCTCTAATTCCAGGTGTGATTTTGATGACACTGCACAATATCGAGTATCAGCCATGAACAGCAAGGGCGAGAACTCTGCTTTTGCTTCTGTTGTCGTCAAAAGTAGGTCTGAAATAAATCATCCTAATACCGTCCTAGAGAACACTAAACAGTGATTGCAACTACTTCCAGTGGTTACCTGGATGTTGTGGAGTTATGGTTATGATAACTTCTAATGAAATTATGTTCAAGCTACATTAAGTTAGAGGAACTTAATAATTTGTTGCATAAACACAAATTTTTAAGTTTAACAATTAAGTTGTTCCAACTAACTTAAGTATAATTTACTTAAATGAAGCGGTAGACCTGAAACCTGTTGATCTTCTCTATTTAATTTCAAATTAACAGCTAGCATAGCACATTCCAAATTGTAAAATGTGTTTGGTGGGAAGGCAGTTTGCTAAATATTTCAAATGAATCATTCCCAGTTATATGATAAAACAGAAAAAATTCTTGTCTTTTTTTGTGATATGATGTTTAGGATTCAAAGGAGAATTTGATGAGTCTCTGCCATCTCCCAGACTCCGTAAGTATTTCTGAAAAAAATCTGATACAAGCTGATTTCTCTTCTTTTACAGTTAATTAAATGTGCTTTGCTTAAGTGTGTAAAGCTGTGAGCATGAGACTAAAGTTTTTAATGCTAGCTGGCTAATGGCTATTTTGTCTCCAATTTGCTGGGTGCAGAAAGCAGAAAGTTCGGCTTTGAAGGTAACCTTGGTGAAGATTTTTCTGTAATTTTCTTGTGATGTTTTAGTTTCGTCTGGTTTCCCTGATCATCTTAAGTGCATGATCGTCCCTTCTCATTGTTTTACTTTTTCATCTTTGTTTATTTGATGAACATGTTTACCGATTGAATTGAAAACATTCAGGATTGCTTTGACGAGTTAGACACAACGTGCTGGAATTAGCAACCTGTTTCGAAAATTAATTGATCCAAGTATCCAAATCTTAAAGGGGTCATGAATTGAGAAATCAAAATTTCCCTGATCTTTTGACCTATAAGAGGTCATTGTACTATAAAAATATCCTGTAAGTTTCAGAACTCATAATCTTTCTTGTTAGTCCAAAAACAGCTTTTATAGAAACCAAGCTCCCAAAACAACTTGTTTCGGATTTAGTCACAGTGTGACATAATAGTGCAATGAAAAACCACATCTGCTGAAGAAGATCAACGCCTACTTCTACATCATTGCCTCTTTAGCGTCACCCACTGATTCGCGCATGTCATGTAGTAGTAAAATTCTCACTTTACTTTCACTTTACTGAAAATGATGAACGATGAATGTAACTATAACTGTTGTAACTCTAAGTAATTAAACTTTATTTGCCACAGCCAAGACTTATAAAGCATATGTAATACACATGAATGTTTCAGAGTTAGCAAATGTAATGAGATAAATACCTTTCTGTAGCATCTTTATTTCAACACTAATGTAATGTAATAAAATACAAGACTACCTCATAAATATATAAATATGGATTACTAATTTTTTAAAATTGCAAATTAAGTAAATACATTAAATCAATTCTAAATTGTTTTTTTATGTAAAAATCTTGCTAACATTATAAGTGAACCTCTAAGAACATAATACATTTTTGTTTTATAGTTTTTCGGGAACTCTACAAAATTCGACAATATGTAGGAACCAGTTTTTATTTTCTTGTCGAACCACAAGAATAATGATTTATTATTTATTTTTGATATGTAACAATTATTTTAAGTAACTGCTGTATTGACAGATTGTAGGAAAAGATGGTTTTGTATATCGTCATTTTTTTTCGTACATTTTGCTTTTCATTTCAGATACTGCACAGATTGTTGATGCCGTTCATGACCCCTTTAAATGTTTGTAAAAAACAACAAAACAGAGCTATCAATGAAATATTAGATGCAACTTGCTTATGATAATAACAAACAAAAAACAAAAGCATGTTTACCGTAATGCACATGTAAACCTAGAGGCAATCATATACTTAGACTTTCATTATAATGCATTACTGTAAAGATGTTTTTGTTTACTATATTCTTTCAATGCAAATAATGTGTATGTCAGTGAGAACATATAATATCTTTAAACATCTTGTGTTTATTCTTTCCTTTTCCAGTTTCTGTGTGTGTGTGTGTTTGTATATGACTTCATGGAAAGTCTCTGTTTTCTTCATTTGTCTCAGCATTGTTAATGTAAATATCTTCCTATACTCATTAACATTCAATCTTCTCTTGTTGTGTCCTGTGTATTTTATGAATTTGGTATTCCTAATTCATGTGAAAACCTTTCAGACCCTTCTCAGAGTAATAAATCATTGTACACATTGTACAATATGCATTGTTTGTGTGTTTCATTTAACAAATGTGTGTATTTGTATATTTGCTGAACCCTGGAGCCAATCTTATCCATCGACATTGCATTTTCATGAAATAAACCTACATTTTATATGTGTGTGTACTGCAGTACCTTGTCTGGAGTATGGTGTGACATTCGAGACGCACATTGTGGAGAAGTTTGGTGTGTCTTTTGGACGTGAGGGTGAGACGTTGAGTTTGGGCTGCTCTGTTATCATCTACCCTTCACTGCAACGCTTCCAGCCTGAGATAGAGTGGTACAGAGATGGTACGTCTGTGAGAAAATAATAATAATAATAAGCCATGATAAGAAATTGATGTAATCAGATAATTTTGCTAGTATTGGCTGATCCTGATATAAATTTATCATTGCATATCTAATCTTTACTTCTTGCAATTTGGTGTATACACATACCAGTCAAAAGTTTGAAATAATTAGGATTTTAAAAAAAATGTTTTTAAAAGAAGTCTCTTATTCTCACCAAAACTTCATTTATTTGATACAAAATATAATTACAACAACAATACTGTAAAATTTTCAGTATCATTACACCAGTCTTCAGTGTCACGTGATCTTTCATAAATTCTAATATAATGCATGGATGTGTTTGTGTGTGTTAGATAAACTGCTGGTGCCATCAAAATGGGTTCAGACTCACTGGAGCGGTGACAGAGCTACACTCACTCTCACACACCTCAACAAGGAGGATGAGGGGCTGTACACACTTCGTGTCATAACCAAGTCTGGCTTTGAGACACATTCTGCTTATGTCTTTGTCAGAGGTGAGGACAAATACAGTGAACTCTTTCTAATTCAGCCTGCTACATTATTACAAGCCAAATGATTCATGCTGGTAATATAGTAACTGTGATAAATGAAGAGCATTATAGGGTAGACTAAAAACTCTGTTACAACAAATAGAATATGTAAGTATTAAAATGTGCTGTTTTGGCAGAGATACTGGGTATAGACACACACACACACACAAACATAATGGAAACTTAGATTCTACTTTGTTATATAACAGTATGAACTACAAGTTCATGAAGTTACAAGTAAGAAAACAAGTGCAAATTTCACCCTTGAATTATTGGAAACATTTTTCTAATTCATTTTGATTTGATTCTTCTCAATAAGCAAAATTATTTAAAAATATGTAAGCAATAAGGTACATATCGTGAATAAGTCTCGGCTGAAGGGCGTTGTTAGGTACGACGTGAAGCAGAGCCTCGAGTACCTTATTGCTTTTATAAAACGGTTACCACACAATACAAATATTAAAGCCAAAAATATGTATCAATGCAACTTTCATGAAGTAAACTTTTTCTTAAAGCCTTCCTTCCACTGGAAAAAATAGTCCCTGACCGTGACCAGCAACAGAAGTTACATTATTACGCTTTTAGATGGCAGCAAAAACTGTCTTTATGAGTGTGTCAGTCAGTAGCCAAGACTTTTACTTTGAAAAGACTGAATTGTTGTGAACACGGAACAAGACGCAACTGACAAATGCTTTGACTAGCGCTGTCAGTCACGGGAAAACCCCTTAACTGTTAAAAGGACAAGATATTGCAGTGGACATTTAAACAGGTTTTTTTATTATGAACATAGGACTGACCTGAAGGAAAATGCTAAATCTGAATGCAGGTAATAAACTCTCTTTCTCACAATACTCTTCTAGTTCTACAGAATACAGTAAGCTTCAATTCAGTTTACGTTGCTAAGAGTGGTTGCTAAGGGTGTTGTGTAGTGATACACAGAACCGATGGGTGAAGCCGTCATAGCCGTGTTTTATCGTGAATAAAACACAGCTATTGACCAATCAGAATCAAGGACAGGAACTAACCGTTTTATAAATTTTATTATATTATTTTGCAGATTTTGTACTTTTCTTTTATATTCTTTTTTTAATATTTTACCAACGTGAATATCTGGGATTTAGTTGTTTTTGTGGTTGGTCTGTTTCAAAATATTCTAAATGATTACAGATTACTGTAACATATTTAGTTTCGTGCTAATTGTTTTACAAGAAATAGAGCATTAGACAAACTCTTTTGGCTTGTACTATGTGTGAGTTTTGCATGTCTCTCTGAGCCTCCCTTCACAGCTCATGTTTCATTCTAAATTTATCCTTGTGGTCCCGTGTCTATGCTGTCATGACATTCAAATGAAGTAGCTGTGAGACTGTCTGATCAAATGAAGTTCTCAACACTCTCCCCAGTATTTAAAACATTGCAATACACTTTTTAAAACTTGAATTGCATTTTAGAACTTTATTGACACACTTAAGTATAACTTAAGTACAAATGTATATGCAATTAAATAATTACTGTCATTTCTATTAAAACTGTATGTCATTAAATATATATGAAGTTGCAATTTAGTACATTTAAAATATATTAACTCTAAATGTAATATTGAATAACTTATTATAGTTAAATTATAATCAAGCGTATGTTAGTCAAGACATCAAAATAAGTGTTCTTCTTTAAAGCACAACAACAGATTATTAAAACATAATGATTTAAAATATACTTTAAAGTAAAACTTTTAATTTTACATTATTACAAAGAGCCCCCTTTTTTTGAAATTGTTTTTTTTTAATAAAGTGTGTTAAGAAACAGTCATGTATACTCTCTTTAAGTACACTCAAGTGGCCTCTTATTATCTGCAAGTACAGTTTTTTGAAAATATACTTTTAAGACTTTAAGTACACTACAAGTACACATTCAATACAATTAAGTACACTTCTTTTTCACAAGAGATTGCATGATGTGACATTGTGAATGTAAACTAATAGTAAATGTTTAAACGATTCATTCAGACTTTATTTTATTTGTGTGTTTGCTAGATACTGATGCTGAGGTTGCGGGTGCTCCTGGTGCTCCTTTAGATGTACACTGTCAGGATGCCAATAAGGATTATGTCATCGTTACCTGGAAACAGCCTGCTGTGGACGGCGGAAGTGCCATTTTGGGCTACTTTGTTGATAGGTCACTTCACTGTATAAAAACATCACACAAAATCATATAAAAAAACTCTAAAGTAGACAGAATGAAGATGATAGCCATGAAACATTTCTTATGTATAATGTAAATCAGGGGTTCTCAACTCTGGCACTTGAGGTCCAATTTCCTGCAGAGTTAATGCTGTGTCCATGCCATGTTATAATTACCGTAGTCTCGAGATGACAACACGCGACATTCTATTCAAGTCCTCAGACTGGGAATTATGCGTTTCTATGGCACCGCTATCAACGCCTAAATGAATCTGCAGCAGTCATCTGGTACAGCGTATACATGGTACAAGTAGGAGCTCTCAGAAAATTTCCACCTTCAAGCTATATTTACGAGCTCTACGAGGATGTGAAAGCTTTTTACAAGTTGAAATCTCGTAATTATGGTAATTTCAACATAGGGTGAACGCAACTTTACTTCCAACCCTAATCAAACACACCTGAACAACCTAATTAAGGTCTTCAGGATAACTATAAAGTTACAGGCAGGTGAGTTTGATCAAGGTTGGAGCTAAACTCTGCAGGAAAGTGGATCATTTAATAAACATCATATAGGCCAGAACCAAAGACTGAGGGCCCGTTTACACAACACCGTTTTCCTTCATTTTCTCCGTGTAAACTAAAAAACATGAATTTGTGAAAACGGTGACGTCATGCACAGGCATATTATATGTTCAGCCTGTAGACTTGCAGTGTTTCTTTAGAAAGTGGCATCGCCAGCTACTGGCCTGACATGTATAATACAGTAAAATATGTTTTTAGTTGTTTTTGCGGATCCGTGTGAACGGGGATCATTTAGACAACGTTGTTGTCTGTACACAAAAAAGGCAAAACGCAAAAAAAACTTTTCCATTTTTAGTACAACGTTGTCGTATAAACATACCCTAAACCTCATATCACTGGAAAATCCAGCTAAAACCACCAAACATGGACTTTTAGCTGGATTCTCTAGCAGAATGATGATTTTGAACTTGTTCAAATGTAATAGGAGTGTCGTACAAGTTAAAGTTATTACTATGCTTCCATGGGATCTAGACCATTTTGTTATTGCTTGTTCACAAACAGCCCTGCTCTCTGATATTTTTGTAACATCAGATTATATTTCTTTATGCGTTAAATTTTATTTCCCTTTATGAATTTTCTCCTCTGCAGGTGTGAAGTTGGCACTACACACTGGGCACAATGTAACGACACTCCTGTTAAGTTTGCACGTTTCCCTGTAACTGGTCTTGTGGAAGGGCGAAGCTATGTGTTCCGTGTGCGTGCCGTGAATAAGGCTGGTATGAGCCATCCATCTCGTGTATCTGAACCAGTAGCCGCTATGGACCCTGCAGACCGCACAAGAAAAGGTAACCAGACTGACTCGGCAAATACACAAAAACAAAATGAAAACAAAACAAGCTGTACAATATATTTTTATTTCCTTAGGTGCCTCTGCTCCTTGGACTGGACAAATAATTGTAACTGAGGAGGAGCCTGTGGGTGAGAAACTTCAAATTATTTTTTAGAGTTCTCACTATCATTAAAAATATTTAAATTGTAGGTAATCCTATTCAAATTGGTTTCCACCACAGTTGAGCTTTTATGACTAAGTAGCTAGCTATATCATTATAGAGAACATTTCTCATAATGGCTCCCTATATCATAATAGTGAGAAACTTTCATATGATTATGGCTAGTATCTCATAATAATGAGAAACTTTCGCATCATTATGATTAATATATTATAATATTTAGATAAAAAAAAATTTTTTTTAAAACAACAACATCTACTGTATAAACACTTAACATCTTTCTCAATAATGAGAAACCATCTCATAATGGCTTAGTATCTTGTAATAATGAAAAACTTTCTAATAATTATGAGCTAATATGTTATGTAGAAAAAAATCAAATTTTTCCTGCCGGTGCGACTAAAATTAGTTAGAGGTCGCACTGGTGCCACCACCACGTTGCCCAACTAATAAGAGCTGCCATTTCTGTTGCATTTGAGAAACATCAAACAGCAAAAATAAACGATAGTGGAATGAAACCGTGCTACTTATTTGAGCAGCGCAGACTATTTATCAGCTAATTACTTTTAAGACCAAATGAACGGGTTCGATTGACACACATCCGATATTTTTTTAACTGTTTACGTTCACTTAAGACATAACCGACTGTGTTTACGTGGATACTCCTCAACACGGGCACTTTGACATAATTTTGTGTGCATTTGCTCAAGAAGATGCGAAAGAGAGCTCAATTCAGTACTGGCATGCTGTTTGGTTGCTTTCTGTGTGCACGCTTCAGGTGCGTGCGAGTACTGCATTGAGTTCTCTTTCTCTTTCCCCGTTGCATGTTCATATAGACAGTATTCGAAACACAACTGTAAATTGCTGTTTGAACGGGACATTTTGAGACTTTCAGTAAATGCAGTTGTCAATCCCAAAAACTGACAGTGTTAACATTCAAATTCAATGCAGAATTGTCTGTTATAAACCATAGATATAAGCTCAAACAGCGCTGACGTGGAAAACGGGAACCATTGTATTATGGCAGAAATAGTCACATTTTTACATTATTCATTTCAGGGTTCATACAACCTTTTGAGAGTGAAATTCAAGCACTTTTCAAGGACTTTCAAGTGCTTCACACAACTTTTTCTAGCATTTCAAAGCTCTAAATATCCAATTTATTCATTTTTAATATGATGACCAAAACATTATTTGTTCATCCTCCAAAGAATGTCCCCATTTGTAAAACTAAAAGTTTCAAGACGTAAGAAAACTAACATCTGGAGCCCTATTTTAATGATCTAAGCGCATGGTCTGAAGTGCATGGTGCAAAAAATGGTCGGCGTGCCAGGCTCATGGTCCAGAAAGGTTGTACCTAGTGTCTTAATGAGTCATCATGGGTGTGTTTTGGGCGTAACAATCCGAGTGTCATCTCCCATTCCCTTTAAAAGCCAGGTGTGCTTGCACCATGGTGGATTGCTATTTACATGGCGGAATATAGACACCCTCAACCTGACAAGTCAGTTTAAATACATGTGTGTATTGCCAAGATTGGTCAAATAATTTGCCAATTTCATTCGTCATTACTGCATATAGGTAATTCTGATACAAGCAATGACCACACACCTGAACACACCTTGTTTTCAGACCAGCACGCCCATGGGCAAACAGATGGGCGCGAGTGCATTTGCTATTTAAACAACGTGGGTGCTGGATGTGAAAATGATAACTGCGTTGGGCTGAAACTAGCAAAAAACACTTGCGTCACTCCTGGTGTCGCATTGCATCGGGTGTATGATGGGGCCCTTGGTGGCAAACAAACACTTCTCATAATACTATAGATCTCGTAATAATGAGAAAGTCATTATTATGTTTCTCATTGAGATGTTAATAATTTATGACAAAGCTTGTCATTATTACAAGAAAATCTCTCATTATTATGATATGTTTAGTCATTATCTCATTATGATACGTTACGTCAGTATTATGGCTTACAGAATTTTTTTTTTTTTATTCAGTTGTGGTGGAAACAGGCTTCCATATGGAATCTCTGTAAAATGATTTTAGAAATCCTTATACAGTGATCACAAACAACTGGAAATGTGTGTTGGTCAAATACTATACCTGTATTTTTGACATGTCCTTTGCATTTTCATTGTACTTTCCTTGACCGTCCCACAGTTTATTACCTAAAACAGATCAATTAACCTACAGTACCAATATAATATGATATATTTTATCTTCAATACAATTAGAGGGAGTGGTTCCTGGCAGACCTCGTGACCTCACAGTCATTGAAGCCACTAAAAACTATGTGGTGTTGAGCTGGAAGCCCCCAGGCGATAAGGGCCATGAAGGGGTTATGTATTACGTGGAGAAGGTCAGTGTACAAAACGGAATCTAACTGCATAGACACTGCCAGTGGCATTTGATAAAGCTTTAATGATTTTTATGGTAATATGCCATAAGTGATACAGTATGTTGTATTTTTTGTTTGGTTTAGCAATAATATCTGTGTGTATGTGTGTGTGTGTGTGTGTGTAGTGTGTGTCTGGCACAGACAGCTGGCAGCGAGTGAACACTGAAATCCCTGTGAAATCTCCACGTTTTGCTCTTTTTGATCTGGCTGAGGGCAAGTCTTACTGCTTCCGTGTTCGTTGCTGCAACTCAGCTGGTGTTGGAGAACCATCAGATCCGACCGAAGCCACCACGGTTGGGGACAAGCTGGGTATGATATATTCAACAACAGACTCACAACAAAAGCAAAAGATCAAGGAAAATGTGTTTTTTATGAGTACACTTTTAAAAATAAAGGTTCTTTATTGGCATTTATGGATCCATGAAGAACCTTTAACATGCATAGTATATTTCCATTCAAGTTTTTTGATTTATTACAAATTTCTTCACACTAAGAATTTTTTTTTTATATTATGTTATATTATATTATATTATATTATCAAAGTAATTACAGCATGTAGATAAAGGTTGGTTGAACTTGAATATAATATAAATTCTATTATAGCATAAATAATGTGTAATGGTGTAATCAACTTTTTTGTCACCTGCCACCAGATATCCCATCAGCCCCTGGCCGTGTGGTGCCTACCCGCAATACAGACACATCTGTGGTGGTTTCATGGGAAGGGTCACGTGAAGCTAAAGAGCTGGTGGGCTACTACATTGAGGACAGTATTGTGGGGAGCAATACTTGGGAGCCATGCAACAACAAACCAGTTAAAGGCACAAGGTATAACGGCACATACTGTACAATTAATAATTCATCAAATCACACACAGAGTCTTGTTGTACTAAATATCACAGCTGTAATTTGGCTACAGACACACAGGTAATCACAGCCTAATATTCACTACAACAGCATAATTGCAAAAGCAATATTGCTGTTATACAACAGTTCTATAAATAAGTAATTAATATTGAGTAACTTACATTTCTGACACAAACTGGTCAGTTTCTAGGTTTCTTCTCTTCCAACTAAAATATATCCAAAAGAAAACAAAAAAACAATAACTATAACAATATCATTCTAAATGAAAAAGAATAGCAGAGTCCAAACCACAACGATAACAATAATAGCACAGATAAACTATTGTGATATGAGGCAGGAATGGAGGAGAAGCAGGGACAAGCAGATCTAAATGGAAGGGGTTTCATTAAACAAACAAACTAGTGTTGCTTACACTGACCACTATATATAGGCCGGCGTTGCAGCCACCCGTTGCCTTTTTATGCGTTGTGTTGCTTACACTATCCGCTATATATTCCGGTTCTGCCGCTGTTCGTTGCCTTTCTATGGCTGAAGGTCTAATTATCTCAGTACATATGGAGAGTGCCTACTTCTATATTTAGATAGCCCTCATCACGGGTGTTTCTGAGAATGCTTCTTGGGCACAGCTTACCACTTTTAGTCTCTCCAGTGAGTGTGTACATTCGTGGAGTGTGGGAATGGTGCTCTCGTCAAGCTGTGGTGTTCAACTAGGTCCGGTAGCTCAGCGTTGCTGTGATGTAAGCAATAGCACCGCTGCTACTGCCACTTGGTCCTCAACCAGCCGAGAGGCTCTCACTCGTGGTGCCATAAACTTTAAGGACATCAAGTTCACTTGCTGCCTAATATATTCCTCCCCCTAACAGATAATCAGTGTTATCAACTTCATCTGTCAGTGGTCATAATGTTATGCCTGATCGGTGTATATATATATTCACATACAAAGTGCATCAGTATCAGGACTCTTCCTCCAGCTCTTCCTCACTCTCATAGTATATGCACCTCCCGTTCATATTGGCCAAGGGACTGGATTATATCAGTGGACCTAAAAAACAGTATGTCTACTCTCATGTTCAGATAGCCCCTCATCACAGGCATTTTCTATAATTGCTTATCTTGTCACCATCATATTTATATCCCCTGGTCCATTCCGATGAGGAGCAACCTTCTCTCTCAGGCAGGGTGCTCAATCTGGCTTCACAATCCAGAATTATGGAATCTGCATGTCTGGCCGCTGGCATCAGCTCACGGTCATCAGTTACAAGTTGACAGGAATGACCTGGTGGTCAAATCTTTACATGGCTCGAGACGGCTAAACCCTCCTCACCCCACAATTCTCACTTTGGAAGCCCTGATGTGTTCACCATTCCGCTCCAGTCGGCTTCGCTAAAACAGCTCTCTTTCAAGACGACGCTTTTCCTCGCACTCATATCAGTTAAACGAGTGTGCGACATACATGCTCTTTCAGTCAGTAAGTCCTGCATGGATTTTTGGCCTGATGACTGTAGAGTTGTCCTCAGACCAGGAGAAGTTATGTTTCTAAGATGCTCTCAACTCCATTCAGAGCCCATGTTATTATAACCCTTTCAGCCTTGGCTCAGAGCGAACCAACTATGGGGAACACTTCCCTTTTTTCAGTTGCCTTGCCCCGTACATGCTCTGTGACAGTGGAATCTGAATGGCAGCTTCTGCTGCGATACGTTATGGTTTCCTCATAAGCGGTGGGATTCACTGCTAATTTCTTATTTCTGTTGAGCCCCTGAATGAGCTTTAAAGGTGCAATATGTAAGAATTTACGATACAATACATTTTAAAATTAATTGCATCCGTTTATCAACACAAGCCATCCAGCATTTATTAATATATGATATTCTAAAATCGATCTAGCTTACTGCAGTGTGTCTCAAACCAGTGTCTCACAGCAGCCGCCGAGCGAACGCACAGAGTAACGTTATAACATAATTTTCAACACACTCAAATGTATCTAATATGATAAACAGAGCTGCATTACCTCATACTCATAACCGGAAAAGCGGAAGCAGCGCCGGCGACTGCGACATAATAAACGTTCTGCTGCTCGTGAGGCATGTGTTGCGCAATCGCTCCAGCGGCCTCGTTCAGCTCCCACAACACTCGGTCCTGCTCTGCTTCATACTACAGTAACGTTAATAATCGCATCCATGAACATGATTTGTTCCCGAGTCTTATCCCAATTCTTTTCCACCGACCGTTGAGATGAAGACCACATATCCCAAGATTCCGCGCTTAAACTTGCCGTCATAAAGCTACGCCTTTGTTTTGAATAGACCTCTAGCGGCAGAAAATATTACATAGTGCACCTTTAATTACAGCTTATAGGGGCGGTTTCCCGGACAGGGTTTAAATTAAGACAGGAGTAGGCCTTAATATAGAATAGTTAATCATTACTTTAAAAATGGCTTTCTGAAACACAGATTAAGCACAGATTACTAACACCTGGACTATGGAACTAAAATCCTGGACTAAAATAAACAAGATTAATTTAAAACCAACTGTGCTAATCTGAATTAGCACAACTCAAGTTACCTATAAAACATGGAACGAACCAAGAAAAGCTTAAATCTGGCTGATTTTTTTCATGACAAATGCTCATATTTGGAGTGAAAATGCTATTAGGGTTTGTTAAATCAACTAAAATATGAACAACAGTACTATTATGTTTGTTTTAGTGAGCCCCACTAATAAATGCCATAATTGTTTGTGTGAGATTTTAATTGTTATAACATATTAATATTTGTCCATATGTGTTTATGCAGGTTTTTCTGTCATGGCTTGACCACAGGCGAGAGTTACGTTTTCCGAGTGCGAGCAGTCAATGCTGCGGGAATCAGTGAATTCTCACAAGAATCAGAAGCCATTGAAGTTAAAGCTGCTATTGGTGAGTCATCTGTGAACTCCTACTGATATGACTTGGATATTATTAAGATCTTTGAAATATGATTTCACTTAAAATTCCAACTTTCACTTTAAATTCTGACCACTGCACTTGACTTACGCATTTCACACGTCCTAAATGGCACTTCAGTGTCAAGGCCACAACCACCAAACTCCAGCTCCGTTCCCTGCATTTCTCCCAGCAGACGGGGTCAGGACTTGTAGACCTCCTCTAATTTGGGTCACAACTGATCCAACGTAGTGGTGACTACAAACCAGCTCACCCTCGTACACCCCTGCCCCACTCCCTCAGTCTTTTCACAACTGTCCCTTCTGCATGTCTTTCACATTTTCTAATTTCAGGCACCTTAACAAGCACAAGACTTTGTGTTGAGAGTCATGTTCACTTATCCTTTATGAAACACACATTTATTATGCACACCTTTTTCTAAAATCAAAACAGTATTTTTTTAATGTTTTATGGCACAAAATTACAGATAAATGTACACTAAATACAACAATAAAGGTTTTTATAGGTTTTGTTTTTTATTTTACACTGCAACTGTATATTGCAATTGTAATATATTTATTTTATTTTATTTTGTTTAGTTTATATAATCTAAATAATAATAAAATAAAATATTTTGAATAATATAAATAATAATAATTATTATTATTAGCAGTGGTAGTAGTGTATATTCATATTGACATATATTACATGCATATATATATACATTTTTTTACACAATATTTTATTTTGTCTTGCATTGATTTTTTTAAAATAATATCAGATAAAATAGATAGAGAACCCCAAATGCATTTACACAAATAGACAAAAATAGAAAGTGTAAGGCTGTGTCCTGCTCTTCCCTACTTTTAGTTAATACTGTAATTACCTAAAATTAATATTAAATATTAATGCTAAAAATAAAAGTAAAAAAATATAGATACTCACAAGATAATAGACATTTGGTTGCTGGTCAACTGGTCAGCATGCAAACATGTTTGTAGCATCTTGTGTCTTTCATTGTGTTTCATATGCCTTTACGTAACACTAGTATGATGTTGTGTCTTTTTTCATAAAGGTTGAACACAAAGGCAGCACAAATCCCCTCTGTGACATTCATTGCATAAACTACACTAAATAACTGCATCCTCTCTCCCAAATGATCTTTCTAAACTTTCTCTTCATTTGTCCTTGCTCATTTATACTAAATAAAATGTTGTTGCTTGTTTTCATTGCCAAAAAAAGTTGATTTCCTCTTGCATGCATACATATTTCTGCTTAAGTTTTCTACTGAACTTGAATAGTTAGATTAAAGGAAATAAATTTGAAGCATTTTGAATGTGATAGTGTTTGAATTTCATTTTTGTCTGCTTTCTCTTGCTGTTTTTTCTGCTAACTCCTTTAGGGGGCGGTATTCTTCATGGTGTGTGTCTGGAGTCAGGGGGTAATGGGGTCGGACTAACCCAGCACAGCACTTGTGGAGTGGGCAGGCATGTGGCGCCTCACTCCTCTGCTGACACGCCTCTAACATGCCTAGCTAATGTTAGTGAAACGGTTGAGGGAGGGGGTCAAAACACTGTCCACAAAGGGCATCCAATTGCATTAAATGAAGGAAAACAGGGCAAGAGGGCCAGTCAGGGGGCACCAGAACCTGCTCGTGGGCAGGATACCGAAATGTCTAAACAGGTTGCAAACTCTAGCAATGAATTGTTAATGCCCAACTGCATCCAAAAGGAGTCGGCAACAGAATTGCCAGAAAATCGTAAGTCGTCAGTAAACTCTTCCCCGGAACAAGAGAAAGCAGGAGAGCCAGAGAGAGGACGAAAAGGCTCAGGTGAGAAGAGAGTTAAAGCCAACTCTCTGGAACGTCGTCCATCAGCATCCCTCCTCAGTGTTGGCCTGTCTCCATTTTCATCTTTCCTGTTTTGTTTTTTTTTCACTCATTTTTAATTCATTTCTTTTATTGAATTTTTGCATCTTGAATTTTTCACTCTCTATCTTTTTTAAACACTTAATTAGTTTATTGCAATTTATAAAGTTTACTCATTAATCATTTATGTGCCTATTATTTTCAATTTGTCATATTGAACCTTGTGAAAGAAGTACACTGTAGCATACTTTTAAAAATATACCTTTTTTAAAGAATAGACTTAAGTGTGAAATGAATATGTTTTCAGACACTTAATGGCATGTTAATTGCAATTAAATGGTGATACATTATAGTTTAAATCTATATTAAATTCATTTAGCTGAACTTTAGAGTGCTTTTTTACCCACTTAAGTAGGACTTAATACAAATATGGTTAAAGTGAACTGCCGAATGTGCTAACAAGCTTTTATGTTAAACTAAACTTCATGTCATTTCTACTGAAATTTGTATGTTATGTATTTTAATATATTTGTAATCACACAATTGTAATGATGAATTTCCAATTTAGTACATTTAAAATATATTACCTTTAAATGTAATATTGAATAACACACTGCAATTTAAATTATAATCAATTACTTTAGTTTGTTAGTCAACATAAAAATAAGTGTGTGTACTTATTTAAAGCATGACAAAAAATGAAAACATAATGATTTAAAATGTACTTTAAAGTAAACCTTTTCACATTATGAGAAAGTGCGCGTTTAAAAGTGTACTTAAAAGTGGCCTTTTATTTCATTAATATTATAGGCTATTATCTGAAAGTACGTTTAAAAAATATATATATATACTTTTAAGATTTAAAGTATGCTACAAGTGCACAATCAATACAATTAAGCAAACTTCTTTTTCACAAGGGGATATAAGACCTTTCTCATAAAATTAGCATATTGCAGTTGTTTTAACATCCTTTTAGTCACGCTGTGGTTATACAGAATATAAACACGCAGGAAAAACTGCAACAGTTGACTGGTCAGTCAACCCCATTTGAAAATCCAGCTAAAACCAGTTTCTTGCTGGTACAAGCAAGATTTTTCTGATTTTTCTAATGGGGTGTCTTCTCAGAGAACTTTTATATATGGTAAGTCTTCTCAACTACAGCCTTTTTAAGCCCTTAAATAACAACACTATTCTCACAAATGCAACCAGGGATCCTTTTTGGCTTCTTTTATGCCACCAGCCACAACTGGCAATATGCTGGACACCCTCCCTACTACACGATACACTCCTTGGGCTCACCAATGTCATAGTGCCAGTCTGTATTTTTACAATTCTGTGCCTGGTTTGGATATTTTGCTTCACGTACGCTGGTACACGCTCAGTCTATGATTAGTTTCCTTGTGCTTGTGTAAATGTGCTTCACTGCTAACTGTATTGTTTTGTTATGCCAGCTTCACCCACTCCACCCTATGGCATCAATGTGTTGGAATGTGTGCGGGACTCGATGGTACTAGCCTGGAAACAACCCACTTTCATCGGTGGTGCTGACATCACTGGTTACTTTGTTGATTACCGTGAGGTCATCGGTGGAGTCCCGGGAAAATGGCATGAGGCGAACATTAGGTCTGTCAGTGAGAGAGCTTATAGAGTAAGTAGCACATTTGTGTAATAACAGGCAAAATAATAGACCATGAGATGGGCAATTTTTGATCTCCAACCTCCTATCTGTCTAGGTTTCAGAGCTGAAGGAAAACATGCTGTACCAATTCCAGGTACGTGCTGCCAACATGGCTGGTGTGGGCATCCCGTCTCTTCCCAGTGAGACATTCAAGTGTGAGGAGTGGACTATTGCTGTACCGGGTATGCACAAACTAATATGAATAATAAAGATTTATTTTTACTTATCAGAGCTGTAATGCTTGTACACAATAAAGGTGACCCTAATGAAAAAGAAGTACAATTTAGCATATTTTTTACTTAAGTGTGAATATGCTTAAGTGTGCACTGAATGTAATGTTCTCCAACACTTAATTGCACATTAATTGCAATTAAGTTAATTTTAACATTTTAGTTAAAATTTATATTAGATGAAATTAGCTGAACTTTAGAGTGCTTTTTGGACCCACTTAAGTAGGACATCTTTATATGTAATTTCATATTTATTACTTCTAAAGTCTTTTGAAATATGGTGTAAGTGTACTGCCCAATACACTGACAAGAATTTACAGTAACTAAAATATACTTTAATGTCATTTCTATTGAAATTTGTATGTCATGTATTTAAATATATTTGTAATATATTAAATATTAACTTTAAATGTAATATTGAACACACTACAGTTAAAATTATGATCGAGTACTTACATGTGCTTTAGTATGTTAGTCAACACATAAAACTTTTATATAATAATGATTTAAAATGTACAGTACAACTTAAGTAAAATTAACAGTAACAATTTTAATTTGACATTTTTACAAAATGCACTTTTTAAATGTGTACTTAAGTGTGTACTAAAGAAACAGTCATGAAAGTATACTCTCTTTAAGTACACTTAAGTGGCCTTTATTTCATTATTATTATCTGCAAGTATAGTTTTTTTTTTTTTAAATATGCTTTTAAGATTTGAAGTACACTACATGTGCACATTCAATACAATTAAGCACACTTCTTTTTCACAAGGGGATAGTAAACACACTGATAATCTGCAATCCTCAGGCAAAAATCTAAATAAAAGTCTAAATAAATCCTATTAAAACCATAAAATCCACCAATACTTAAGTAGTAACCAATACTTAAGGATCCTACAGATTCCAGAAGCACAAAACAAAAACTAGATCTTTTAGAATATATAATTCACAATAGGACTATTATAACTCCCATAGAATAAAATACACTTACTTGTAGATCTAAAGCACATCCTTTAGAATTCTAGACTCTACAGCATGTTTTTGATGACAAAGTACAGAACATTTTCTTGTTCATCACACCAGCTCTGACTGATATGCTTGTAAACTATGCTACAAAAAATTTTCAGGACCACCCCATGACCTCCAAGTACAGGAGGTGCGTAAAAACTCTTTGGTCTTGCTCTGGAAACCACCTGTCTACCAGGGTCGTGATGCTGTCAATGGATTCTACATTGACATCAAGGAGGCTGAAGCAGACTTTGAAATGTGGAGAGGGGTCAATGAGAAAGCTACTACTAAGACATTCATGAAGGTTTGTATGTATGTGGAAGCTGCGGGGCAGTGGAGTTGGCTTGTTAAGGTTGTGACATTGACATACCCTTGTGAAAAAGAAGTCCACTTTATCATACTTTTTAAAAATAACACTTATTACAGAAATAATATACTTGAAAAGAATATACTTAAGTGGGAACTTAATGTAATGTTTTCAGCGATTGCAATTAAATGAAAATGTATAATAGTTTAAATTTATATTAAATGCAGTTAGCTGAACTTGAGTGTTTTTGACCCACTTAAGTAGAACTTAAGTACATATTTATCTGTAAACACTACAGTTCTTTAAATGTGCTTTAGTATGTTCAATACATCAAAATAAGTGTACTTCTTTAATGCATGTCAAAACCAGATTTTTACTTTAAAGTAAAACTTTTAAGTTGCCATTATTACAAACTGCACTTTGTGTACTAAAGTGTTAAAAATAGTCATGAAAATGTACACTTAAGTGGTCTTTTATTAATATTATCAGCAAGTACAGTTTTTTTTATAAATGTACTTTTTAAGATTTAAAGTAGCAAGGTCATATTCAATACAAGCACACTTTTTTTTTTCACAAGGGTAGGTTTATGGTATAATGTTGTTCCTCTTCATTGTTCTAGATCAAGGATCTAAAGGAGGGGGAGTCGTATGTTTTCCGTGTACGCGCTCAGAACAAGGCTGGTGTAGGAAAAGCATCAGAGCCCACAGAACCAGTGGAGGCAGTGACTAAACCAGGTACTAAACTGGACTAAATGAAGCTAAACGAGAATTTGTCAAATAACATTTTATTGTACTGCAAAATAGCTATGGCAGATTTCTTAAATGCATGTTCCAGGTCCTGTTGTGTACAAGTCATACTTTTCTCATGACCTTCTTCAAAATGTAATAACTTGATCTGACTCTGAAATGATTTCTTTTTTGGATGACACCACCATTCTTATTTTTCTAACCATATCCTCCAAACACTTTTCATGACCCAATCATGAAAAACTCAGAGAAATTACGAGTTATTACTAGGGGTGTAACGGTACACAAACATAACGGTTAAGTATGTACCTCGATATTGAACTCACGGTTCGGTACGGGTTCGGTACAGCAGGGGCAGAAAACTAAACATAAAATTGCTTCTTTTTTCTTCTTTTTTTATTAAACAGTGGTTTATTGAACAAATTGTTAAAATATATGTACAATATATTTAGTGAAATGCTCCCCTCTAGAGTTCATTTCTCCAGTAAACTAACATGCTGTGGACACTAAATGACTTGCCTGAGGTAAATGTAATGCTATGTGAGATATTGATGTCTTTCCACAGTTGAAACACTGATTGAGAGATTACACGTAAACATATCTATGCATAGATCGTCTGTTTTCCTCTTCTGCACTTTTTCCTGTAGTAGCGGTTAGCAAACAGCATTGCATTACCGTGTGCACCCCTTTCTGGATTGGATTGTGGATCGCCTGTGACTGACTGTATTCCTCTTCTGACTGTATGCACCTAACCCTGACGTCCGTACCAATACATGTACCGTTACACCCCTAGTTATTACAGTGGTGACATGGATTGTGAATAATGTTGACTTTAAGCTAAAGCACTCCATGCTGAACTTGATTCAGATTAGGTGTTGAACAAAACCATATGTGGGTATATCAGAGTAAACAGGAATGGACAATACACAAACAGGTAATAATCTGTAATAAACTGTGTGCTATTGAGGAATCTGTTTACTAAAGTGCTTTTTTTAAATCCAGGCTAAGCTTAAAAAAAACCAAAATAAACAAAACTTTAAAAAACAATTTCTTTCTCTCAGGTACTACCGAGATAGTTGTGAATGTTGACGACGATGGCGTCATTTCACTGAATTTTGAGTGCTCTAACCTCACTGCTGACTCCAAATTTGTCTGGTCCAAGAACTATGTGGAAATGACAGAACCTGAACGCATGACCTTAGAGACCAAGGGTAGCAAGTAAGTATTTACATGCTAATGAGTTATATAACAAATTCCTCCTGCAGTCAATAATTTTATCCATTAAAACTCAACTTTGATAATCACTATGACATTTAATGTTTTTCCTGTGAAAATAATTAATGCCTTAAAATAGCTTGAATAAAACTCTACACCCTTGCTTCATTTAGAATATGCGGATTAGTCACTGCCTCCACTCAATCACACCAGCTCGGACTACTAAGCAAGAGCACCCTCAGTTGATACTGTAATAATATCATATTGACTAAACAGATTTGGTAAGGCCCAGTGCATAATTATGTTTACGCTCTGGAGAACGTGTTTTTGCAACAGCGAGCAACGTAGCCAATCACAGACATGTTTGTTGATCTCTTGAATACAGTGGCCAATCAGGGGTGTTTAATTTAGTCAGAATGCACTCACCACTCAAAACGCTGGAGTTTTTGTTCAGCTCGGATTTATTTGTGCTCGCGAATCCTTAGATTTACTAAAGTGTAGAGTCAAAGTAAGTAAGAGATTCATTGTGCAGTGTCGACAACTTCATTAAAGCACTTTCTAAGCTATATATTATCCATTCAGAATTTTAATAAAAGTCGACGCATAACAGTTAATGATATTATTATATATATCTAAGTTTTTAAACAGCTAATAATGTGTTGCTAATGTTACCCAAACCATGTTCCCATTCACCATCTCAGTCAGACAGCTGCATTAAAAAATCAGCATCCTGGAATTAATCATAGTAAAAGCCACGTTGACAGGATTGGTTACAGGTTTGTGACGGTTGGAATTAGTAGCGGTTTCAAACCGCATTTTTGAGACTGTCTTTTGGTATACTGCAGGAGCAAATACTCAGCAATGGTGTTGACTGATGAATTTGCACATGGTTTGTCTTAAAGCATATTAAAAACACCACATATAAACAACATTAAAACTTTTTCACCACAGGGGTCTTTAAAATAATGGTTTAAATCTGTCATCATTTACTTACCCTCATCTCATCCTAAACCCATAAGACTATTGTTCATCTTCTGAACATAAATGAAGACATTTAAAAAAAAAAAAAAAAAAAACTATTTTGTGCATCTTTTGGAAGTGTAATCAAAAATTCAATAAGTACATAACGACATCATAAAAGTAATCCATACACTCTAAAAAATGCTGGGTTAAAAACAACCCAAGTTGGGTTGAAAATGGACAAACCCAGCGATTGGGTTGTTTTGACCCAGCAGTTGGGTTAAATGTTTGCCCAACCTGCTGGGTAGTTTTATTTAACCCAACAATTGTTTACAAATTACTATATGTCTGGCTTAAAATGAACCCAAAATAGGTTGGAAATTAAAAATCAGACTCATAATTACTAGAGGCAACAATAATAATCAAAAAGATGAGCATTTATTAATAAGCAATTTAATAAATGTTTATTGTTTAAATATTATTCAAAAAAAGTATTAATAAATGTTTGTTTATTAAACATATTAATAAATGTTAATTTCCAACATATTTTGGGTTCATTTTAAGCAAGAAATACAGTAATTTTTAAACAATATTTGGGTTAAATAAAACTACCCAGCAGGTTGGGCAAACATTTAACCCAGCCGCTGGGTTAAAACAACCCATTCGCTGGGTTTGTCCATTTTCAACCCAACTTGGGTTGTTTTTAACCCAGCATTTTTTAGAGTGTATGAATCGAGCAGTTTAATCCAAGTCTACTGAACAATTTGCTCATCAAATGAATATTTAAAATATCTTCTTTTGTTCTGAAAATGAATGAAAGTTTTATGGGTTGGAACAGCATGAGGGTGAGTAAATGATGACATAATTTTTATTTTTGAGTGAATTATATCCCTTCAAACTATAGCTTGTGTACCTTCTGATCAATCATATTTATAAATATTTGACCGTTTACAGAAACATATTATTTATTAAATGTAATAAACAATTCCATCACCTTTCTAGGTGTAGATTAGCATGGCATCATTTTGTAGTAACTCTTCAATATTGGTCTGTAGGTCCAAAGCCATATTTAATACACCTTCAGAAGATGACCTGGGCATCTACTCTTGCTTCGTGACGCACACTGATGGAGCTTCTGCCAGCTACACGCTCTCTGAAGAAGGTGAGTTTATCTCCCTTTTTCATTTGTGTATGTTTAAATGTAGCAAGTAAACCTTGTTATTGATTCTGACAATTTCACTGTCCTGTTCCTAACAGCTCTAAAAGAACTCCTGAAGGTCAGCCATGACCACAAATTCCCCAGTGAGTACACATCACATGCTCAGTTGTAAGGTTTCACACTATCAACGTTTTATTTTGTAGGTGTGTACACTTGCTCTGTCCTGTGCAATTTAGCATATACTTTTCAAAGTACTATTATGGAAATAATATACTGTAAAAGAACAGAGTTATGTGTGAACTGAATGTAACGTTTTCTGACACTTTTGCACACAATTGCATGTTAATTGTCATTAAATGAAAATGTATTATAGTTTAAGTTCAGCTAATAACATCCAATATAAATTTAGAGTGCTTTTTCAACCCACTTTAAGCAGGACTTAAGTGCGTCTTATTGTATATATAATTTAATTACTTTTATTGTCTTTGAAATATCTTTAAAGTATACTTCAGAATGTACTGATAATCATTTATGGTAAACTGAAATATACTTTAATGCTATTTCTATTGCAACTTGTAAGTTATGTATTCAGATATATTTCTAATAATGAAGTTGCAATTTAGTAGGCCTACATTTAAAATATATTCATTTAAATGTAATATCAAATAACAATACAATTAAAATTCAATAATCAAATACTTTACATGTGCTTTAGTATGTTAGACAACACATCAAAATAAGTGTACTTCTTCAAAGCAAAAGATTATTAAAACATAATGATTTAAAATAAGCAAAACTTTTAATTTGACAATACAAGTGCACTTAAGTGTGTTAAGAAACATTATCATTGTATATGTGGGCTGTATGTATGCATTTAACAATTGCTAACATGCAAGTTTAGGAATGTGCATGTTTAAAGGTGTATGTGAAGGTATAATGAGATTGTATGTACTCGTACGTGTGTATATATATATGTCTATATAATGAGTGTGTGTATATGTATGAGTGTATGTGTATATGGAATGTGTATGTATATATTGTATATTCATACAGAGCATTTGTCTTATGTAGTTAGTTGATTATTTAGTTGTTCACTTTGTGCACAAGTATATTAATCTTTAACAACGGCAGTATATAATACCTTGATTTGTATACTTACAACTGCATAACATATTCAAAGTCATTAATGTTCCCTGTTTGTCAAAAGCCAATAAAAAAAA
>RJVU01050164.1:269974-389175 GCA_003731715.1 Anabarilius grahami | reverse complement strand
AAATTCAATAATCAAATACTTTACATGTGCTTTAGTATATTAGACAACACATCAAAATAAGTGTACTTCTTCAAAGCAAAAGATTATTAAAACATAATGATTTAAAATAAGCAAAACTTTTAATTTGACAATACAAGTGCACTTAAGTGTGTTAAGAAACATTATCATGAAAGTATGTTAACACATCAAATTAAGTGTACTTTAAAGCATGACAAAAGATGATTAAAACATAATGATTTAAAATAAGTAAAACTATTTTACATTATTAAAAGTGTACTTAAGTGTGTTAACAATCATGAAATGTTAAATGTCTTTAAGCACTCTCTTTTTTTAAATATATACTTGTAAGATTTACACAATTAAGCACACTTCTTTTTCACAAGGGTAGTTCTATAACACTATGGAAGCTTGTTTCCGCCACTGAATAAAAAATAAAAAAGGTAAGTGACTATTTATCTCACAATTCTGAGTTTTTTTTCTTTCAATTGCGAGTTTACATCTCAGAATTTACAAAGTCAGAATTGTTTGATGTAAACTCGCAATTGCGAATTATAAAGTCAGAATTGTGAGATATAAACTCGCAATTCTGAGAAAAAGTTTTTTTTTCACAGAATTGGACTTTATATGCTAACTCGCAATTGAGAGTTTATATCTCACAATTCTGAGAAAAGAAGTCAGAATTGCGAGATGTAAACTCGCACTTGTGAAAAAAAATAAAGTCAGAATTGTGAGATAAAAAGTCACTATCACCTTTTTCATTTTTTTTATTTAGTGGCGGAAACAAGCTTCCATAATAACAGTGTCGTAAACAGTTTTTGTTCTGACCTATAAACAAAAGCAAAATACTGCATGAAGTGCTCATCGGAACATACAGTATGATTTTTTTTTTTTGTGATGTAGGATTTTTCAAATGAGATAGACAGAGAAACCCTTATGAGTGGCAAAATGTCCCATCATGTGACACTTATTCTTTGGTTAGGACTCTTGGTTAGGTTTAATATGAAAGATGCATCACTTGTCACTTTATTGCACAAAACAGAGCATAAGTATCAAGGTTTCCATTCCATCATAGGCCTCCAATACAATGAACATTATTCAGGACCGATTTCATGTTTTGTTCTATTGTTCTCAATCATCTGTTTCTATTATCCACTTTCATCCCTCTTCTCCAGTCATCCCTCTGAAAACAGAGCTGGCCGTAGAGCTGCTGGAGAAGGGTAGAGTTCGCTTCTGGTTGCAGGCTGAAAAAATCTCTGCCAATGGAAAAGTTGAATACGTGTTCAATGACAACATGATCTCCCAAGGAGAGGTGAGACGAATACAGAAACAGACACACAGTACATGAAATATTACACATTAAAAATTGATTGTAAATAATCATTTGTTTTGCTTCTGCATTAAGGGTTTTTGTGTGTTGTAGAAATACAAGATGAACTTTGATAAAAATACTGGCATTATTGAGATGTTCATGGAGTCTCTGGGCAAAGAGGACGAGGGAACATTCACTTTCCAGCTTCAAGATGGCAAAGCCACTAACCAGTCCAGTCTAGTGCTAATTGGAGATGGTACATCTAAAAGTCCATATACACGTACAGTACAGTCCAAAAGTTTGGAACCACTAAGATTTTTAATGTTTTTAAACGAAGTTTCGTCTGCTCACCAAGGCTACATTTATTTAATTAAAAATACAGTAAAAACAGTAATATTGTGAAATATTATTACAATTTAAAATAACTGTTTTCTATTTGAATATATTTCACAAAGTAATTTATTCCTGTGATGGCAAAGCTGAATTTTCAGCATCATTACTCCAGTCTTCAGTGTCACATGATCCTTCAGAAATCATTCTAATATGCTGATCTGCTGCTCAAGACATTTAATGTGTACAATTGTACAATATATATTTGTGTACAATATTTTTTTTCAGGATTATTTGATGAATAGAAAGTTCAAAAGAACAGTGTTTANCAGCGTGTTAGCTACATTTGGGATGTTGGTTGCAGTTTTAGGGGGATGGGTTCACAGAACTTTGATAGTGGGAGTGAGTTTATGGGTAATTCATTAAATACAATGAATAATTGTGTGGCTGATTGATCCAGACGCTACAATTATAAATGTCTTTACTGCCACTTTTGATTGATTTAATGCATCCTTGCTGAATAAAAGTATTCATTTCTTTAATTTCTTTTCAAAAAAATAAAAATAAAAATTCTTACTGACCCCAAACTTTTGAACGGTAGTGTATAATGCTACAGAAGCTTTGTATTCAGATAAATGCTGTTCTTTTGAACTTTCTATTCATCAAGGAATCCTGAAAAAAAAAGTACACAACTGTTTTCAACATTGAAAATAATCATAAATGTTTATTGAGCAGCAGATCAGCATATTAGAATGATTTCTGAAGGATCATGTGACACTGAAGACTGGAGTAATGATGCTGAAAATTCAGCTTTGCATCACAGGAATAAATTACTTTGTCAAATATATTTAAATAGTACACAGTTATTTTAAATTGTAATAATATTTCACAATATTACTGTCTTTTACTTTTAATTAAATAAATGTAGCCTTGGTGAGCAGACGAAACTTCTTTTAAAAACATTAAAAATCTTAGTGGTTCCAAACTTTTGGACTGTACTGTGTATATATATGTATCTCATTTATAGAGTGTGTACTAATGACAGCATCTCATTTCCTTCAGTGTTCAAGCAGTTACAGAAGGAATCAGAGTTCCAGAGAAAAGAATGGCATAGAAAGCAAGGTACGAGTATATGTGCAGTACTGTATATCCACTAGAATCATATTTTTAGTTATACTAAGTATATAGTATGCAATGACAAACTTTATGTTGGCTTGAGAAAGTAAGCAATGCCCTAGTAGGGGTGTGACGAGATCTCGTGGTGAGATTAAAATGTGACAAGATTTCTCGTCAAGGTGAAAATCTGTCTCGAACGATATTGCCATGATGGAGTGTGAAGGTGAAATTAGGATAGAGTATGCGACCGCTACATTTACATTACACCTCCACTGTCGTTTTGCTTTTTATAGACATAAAAACCATTTAATTCAGTTGGATAACAGTCGCTTTAATTCCTTCCAGCTCATCCAACAAGAGCTGCAGAGTCGTACGTAGTGTCTTATCTTGTAGAATGTGTGCACTGCCGCTCCCTATTCATGGAGTACACGTGATCGCAAAATCGAAAGCGAACGTAAAATGCGAGCGCACATTCGAACGTTATTTCAATACCCCGCATTATAAAAGCGGCTCTCTGATGCATGCAAATATCTCCCAATATGAAAGCTATCTTAGTCTTAGCTCTGTATCATGCTTGAAGACAAATTTGGTCTCTATTTGATGACTTTGATTATGGTTGCACTTATTGTTTGCAATTAATAAGACTAAGAGAAAACTGTTATTCATTTTTATTTAACCTGTTAAAACATTTCAAATGCACCTGCATACTATTTTTGTAGTCATGTATTTCATAAGTGAGGATTTCTTAAAAATACTGTGCAAAAATCTTGTCTCGTTCTCGTGAACCCACACTCTAAAAAATGCTGGGTTAAAAACAACCCAGGTTGGGTTGAAAATGGACAAACCCAGCGATTGGGTTGTTTTGACCCAGCAGTTGGGTTAAATGTTTGCCCAACCTTCTGGGTAGTTTTATGTAACCCAAATATTGTTTAAAAATTACTGTATTTCTTGCTTAAAATGAACCCAAAATATGTTGGAAATGAACATTTATTAATATGTTTAATAAACAAACATTTATTAATACGTTTTTTGAGTAATATTTAAACAATAAACATTTATTAAATTGCTTATTAATAAATGTTCTTCTTTTAATTATTATTGTTGTCTCTAGTAATTATGTGTCTGATTTTTAATTTCCAACATATTTTGGGTTCATTTTAAGCCAGCCGTACAGTAATTTGCAAGCAATATTTGGGTTAAATAAAACTACCCAGCACGTTGGGCAAACATTTAACCCAACTGCTGGGTCAAAACAACCCAATCGCTGGGTTTGTCCATTTTCAACCCAACTTGGGTTGTTTTTAACCCAGCATTTTTTAGAGTGCAGTCTCGTGTTTTGTCTCGTCACGTGAGCTAACTGTCTCATCACACCCCATGCCCTAGTAATTGTCGTTAACTAAACAATTGAACATTTGTACATTATTCACTGCTATTTATGCACTCAAAGGTCCACACTTTGTGGAGTATCTTGGTTATGAAGTCACACCTGAGTGCTGTGTAAGACTGAAGTGCAAGGTGAGCCATGTCTCATATGAACTACATAGGCAGCACCCTACAGTTAAGTAGATTGTTTGTTTCTTTATTACTGACATATTAACCTGTGATCTAGGTTGGTAATATGAAGAAAGACTCCGTCGCCCTGTGGTATAAGGATGGACGAGAGGTTAAGGTCAATGAGAAACTGGATTTCTCTGAAGGAGTATTAACTTTGGAGATCACCCAGGTGAGCAGCATTTCACTCATGCAGAGAAAAAAAATGGTGTAGAAACGATTTTTACTCAGAAACTGTTTGTAAATTTCAAAAGAAACGGCAAATAACATACAATTTTTAAGTGTTGAAAAATGCCATAGTATTTTCTTGTAAAGAGTACTCCAGTAATCATAGTTTTACTTAAAACTTCAAAAAAATATATTTTTACAATGGGTTACCCGGATGTTACTTTTCATAAATTCACAAAATTAATGTTAATATGTATATAAAGTATTTAGTTAATGATTCAATTAGAAATTTAGTTTGACTTAAATTTGACTATATATATATCGTATTATTCCTATAAGTTACAAGCATGTTTTAATAATTAACTCCTTCATTGTTAATTCGTTGCCACATATTACTTATTCATACTCTCGTTTTAATTAAATCGTGACATAAAATATTTATAAAACATGCTCAATGATTACTTAAAGGCTTTTTTATGTAAATAAACGTGATTAAAAAGAGGGACAAATAACGAGCAACAAAGTACATGGCCTAAAATGCATAATCTTTTGAATTATTAAATGTAAAATTGTGATAAAAATTTAAATAATGTGGTTACAATTTTGACATAAAACATAGTATTATAAAACTAGGCTACCACTTTTAATGCTCTAATATGCACACCTGTTTCATGTTTAAAAATATAAACATTTACATTTACATTTATGCATTTGGCAGATGCTTTTATCCAAAGCGACTTACATTGCATTATACTATACATTTGTTTCGGAGTATGTGCAATCCCTGGGATCGAACCCATGACCTTGGCATTGCTAGTGCCATGCTCTAACCACTGAGCTACAGGAAAGCTACATGCTACAGGAAAGCTACATAAAATATGGGATATTAATGTAAGCACAGGCTCACTAATATTATATATTTCACTTTATCATGTCAGAATAAACAGGCTTTTCCCTCTGCGCTGGATGCTGTAGGCCACATTATTAAATTATGTAACAAGCAAGATGTAAACTTGAAAGAGAAGGAAGACAGACGCACAAAACAGCAACAACAAAAACAAGCATGGCAAACACAGAGACAGATATCGATTTAGTTAAAATGATCATGGGCCAGAAGGACCGAAAATCCGAACTGATAATATGGGATAGAAAAGGTGAGCAAAATAATTCAACAAAGCACAAACAGAGATGACAATGAGCAAAACTGAGATACTGTATAATGAGGTGATTATCAATACTATGGTACGAGAAGATAAAGACAGTGAGAGAAAATGTAAAAAAAAAAAAAAAAAAATTGTTAAAAACATTTTAACAAACTTTTGTTGTGTACAAAAGTTTGGGGTCATTATGATTTTTTTTATTTTATTTTTTTTGAAAAAAGCCTTAATCTCACTAAAGCTGCATTTATTTGATACAAAATAGAAAAAGCAGTGTTATTATATATACTGTAGTTGACCACCTCCGTCAATAATGAGATAATGATATTGAGCGAGTGCTCTTATCACATAGTATACGTTCTTGTGTTCCTGTAGTGTTAGATTGGAGATCGCACACATGCTTAGATTTTTAGGCATGTAATTGTTTTGATGAATTTTGTGTTGTGTGTCAATGACAGATCTCGAAAAAGGATGCTGGTATATATGAAGTAGTTCTGAAGGATGACAGAGGCAAAGACACCTCCACCCTCAACCTTACTGACCAAGGTAACAGCAGAAATATGCTTTAAAAGTACTTTACTATTATAAAACTCTCTACTCTACAGTATTCTCTACTTATTCTAATTTGTGCTGTGATTTTAATGTCATCATATATATTTTACATACAAATTGTCCCTTAACTCTCAGCTCTGGTTAAACATTTAGTTTATTTTAGGTGCCATTGTTACAGTGTAATTATCAGTAAATAATTACATAGATTTTTTTTGGTTACACTTTATTTTAAGGTGACGTAGTTACATTGTACTTACTCAAATAAGTACTGAGTAATATTAATTAACTACATGTACTTACAATAGAGCTACAGTTAGGGTTTGGTTTAGGGTTAGTTACCTGTAATTATGCATAATGTACTGTTATTACATAGTAACGTATATTAAGTCACCTTAAAATGAAANACATTTAGTTTATTTTAGGTGCCATTGTTACAGTGTAATTATCAGTAAATAATTACATAGATTTTTTTGGTTACACTTTATTTTAAGGTGACGTAGTTACATTGTACTTACTCAAATAAGTACTGAGTAATATTAATTAACTACATGTACTTACAATAGAGCTACAGTTAGGGTTTGGTTTAGGGTTAGTTACCTGTAATTATGCATAATTTACTGTTATTACATAGTAAGTATATTATATTAAGTCACCTTAAAATGAAATGTTACCTTTTTTTTTTCACTAATTTTTTACTTTAATTTACTTCCTCCAGTAAGTACATGTAAGATGTGAAACAGGGACACTGTAAAAAAAATTGTTTCCAAAATTGTTTATCCTATTTAAATCTATACCTCAGAATTGCACAGATTTCCCCCCACAATTGGTGCATAATATGTGTGAAAAAAAAAAAAAAAACAAGTTTTCATTTGGACCTACCTTTTGTCTTATTTCTTCTTGATATTATCTGTCTGTTAAAGATGCTGATCATAATTGATCTTTTGTCAATAAATGTCTAACTTCTGTTTTCCAGGATTCAAAGACCTGATGAATCAGGTTTTCAGTGTTATTGGTAAGATTTACAATGTCATTTTCAAGCGTAAATAATTTTTATGAGGACATAGTAAACACAATTTAATGTCTTTTAAATCTTTACTGTCCATCTTTACATTTAAACTTTTGTTTTGTCCAGCGAACTCGTCCACTCCGCTGAAGATCCAGAGCACAGAGGAGGGAATCAGGCTCTACAGCTTCGTCAGCTACTACAACGACGAGCTGCACGTCACCTGGCATCACAAGTAAGAACGCGTGTCTGTGTTTCTCTTAAACTTATTCATGCATGACACATGTTTCTAGCATCAACAAATGTGTCTGTCCACACTGAGAGCAAATTATATTATATTATATTATATTGTTTTAGCAGTGACTGGATTTTTGTGGAGGCTTTTATGTATTTACGTTTTTTCCCAGAAGAAAAAGTAGTTTAAATTCAACATTAGTATGTTAGCTTTCTAAAGCCAACATCAATATTACTTTCTCAGTACCAAGACATGAAAAGTTACAGCTTGTGTTCATTGTAGTTGGACAGCAGAATGTAATTTTAAGTGTGTGTGTGTGCTTTATTAAAGGGATGCTGCAATCGCATTCACCGAGCGCATTAAGAGTGGTGTGGTGGGTGAACAGCTGTGGCTGCAGATCTCTGAGCCCACCGAGAAAGATAAAGGCAAATATGCCATTGAGTTCTTCGATGGGAAAGGAGGTTTGCGTAGAACTGTGGAACTGGCTGGACAAGGTGAGGAAACATATGCTCACGCACACCACATAATAGCTCTGTGCCAAAAGCTAGTCGCCTGCTTTGCTGTCTACTATACTCTAAAAAAATTGGTTGTTTCAACCCAAATTTTGGTTAAATATGGACAAACCCAGCCATTGGGTTACATTTTTTAATTACATTTTTAACCCAACAGTTGGGTTTCTCCATATTTGACTCAAATTTGAGTTGAAACAACCCATTTTATAAGAGTGTAGGGGTGGGTGGTATGGCAAAAATATCACATTACGATTTTTTTGTGCAATTCCACAAACCTGGAAGACCTTCTGAATGTATATAAGCTGTAGGCTTTTTAGAAAGGAAAATTTTAAAGATAAAAAAGTAGTATGGAGAAACTATGAATTATAAATAATTTACTGCCAATGTGAGAATAACAATTCTCACATGTATTATGTAATATAATCTAATTACAAATACTTAATTTTTGGAATCTGATTACGTAATCCAGATTATATGTAATCATTTACTACCCAGCTTTGTGTATTAATAATCTTTTGTGGTTCTTCATTTTATAAATTTAAAATCAATCCTGTGGTTGGTGCAAAACTTTGTGTCCAGTTTGAAAATCTTTGGGATCATGTTATTTACACACGCTGTGGAATAGGGCACTCCAGACTAACCCATTTGTTTCTGTTAATGGGTGAAGATCCTCCTTTATGCACCTTGTGCCAGAAACCATTATCATTGAAGCATATTATGATGGATTGTGTTAGTTTGAAATCTGTTAGAACTCTTTATTTTTCTGTTGACTTTTATGAAAAGATTTTCAATGAAGTAAGGCCTGATTTAGTTTTAGAATTTTTATCTATAATCAAATTTAAAAACCTAATTTAATATATTTTTTTTTTTACTTAAAAAAAAAATAATCTTGTTCTCACCATTAATATAGCCGAGGCAGCTCGCATGGCGTTAAAGGATTAGTTCACTTTCAAATAAAATGTTCCTGATAATTTACTCACCCCCATTTCATCCAAGATGTTCATGTCTTTCTTTCGTCAGTCGAAAAGAAATTAAGGTTTTTGATGAAAACATTCCAGGATTTTTCTCCTTATAGTGGACTTCAGTGGCCTCCAAACGGTTGAAGGTCAAAATTACAGTTTCAGTGCAGCTTCAAAGGGCTTTAAACGATACCAGACGAGGAATAAGCGTCTTATCTAGCGAAACGATCGGTCATTTTCGAAAAAAATAGAACTGTATATGCTTTATAAACACAAATTTTATAATTTTTTCCGAAAATGACTTATCGTTTCGCTAGATAAGACCCTTATTCGTCATCTGGTATCATTTAAAGCCCTTTGAAGCTGCACTGAAACTGTAATTTTGACCATTTGGAGCCCATTGAAGTCCACTATAAGGAGAAAAATCCTGGAATGTTTTCATCAAAAACCTTCATTTCTTTTCGACTGAAGAAAGAAAGACATGAACATCTTGGATGACATGGGGGCGAGTAAATTATTAGGAAAATTTTATTTGAAAGTGAACTAATCCTTTTATACAATCATAAACAAACAAACATTTTATAAATTTAAACAAATACATTTTCATCAATTAACATGCAATAAATGTGTGCGAAAGCTACATTCAGTATATTATTTCCATAATAATTACTCTTTTTAAAAGTTGGCTAAAATGTTCTTTTTCACAAGAGTCAATCTATTTTCTGTAACACTGTTCACGATAAATGTAGCAAACAGCAGATTTAAAGCAAACTGTACTCTCAAGATGTTGCAAAAGTGTCTGATAATAGGGGTATTACTGAGATCAATATATTTGACCTCAAAGTTGTGGCTCCAATGAGGCCGCCCAGCTCCATGTACATAAAAACTACTTTAAGGCTATGAGAGTACATGATTTTTATAAGTACTATAAAATTTCTCATTTCTGTAGGTGTACAATTTAAAAAAATGTTTTTTTGAGAAAATATGTTCGTAATAAATGATGCATTTACATTGAATTTTTATATTTTCAGCATTTGATGATGCATATGCTGAATTTCAAAGACTCAAGTAAGTACCTTTAAGCTGAAAATGCTTTGTGATAGATACTATTCAGCTTGACTGATTGAATAACAAATAAAAATATTTTCTTTTCCCATCTTCAATTTTTTTCCTTAGGGCTGCTGCTATTGCAGAAAGAAGTGAGTAGATGAAGGCAGAAATACATGCTTGTTTAACACATCACTTTAACTGTATCGTTTGAAAGGTGGTATGAGTGTACTGGAAGTTCGTAATCTTTGTGTTTTCCTCAGATCGTGCTCGTGTGGCAGGTGGTCTGCCTGATGTTGTGACCATCCAAGAGGGCAAGGTAGTGTACATGGTTCTCCGTATGGTTTGAAAAGAACATTTTTGCACTGCTCCACAGATAATTTTCCCACAAAAATGACAAAACGACAACAAAAAAACATTGTTTTCAGTATCGTTCCATCTGTCTCTTCCCTTCTCTCTCATAGGCTTTGAACCTGACCTGCAATATCTCGGGTGACCCTGTACCAGAGGTCACTTGGCTAAAGAATGAACGTGAGATGGTTTCGGACGATCACTATATTCTGAAGTTTGAGTCAGGCAAGTTTGCCAGTTTCACCATCACCAGCGTCAATACGTCTGACTCTGGCAAGTACAGCATCCTGGTAAAGAACAAATACGGTACGGAGAGCGCCGATTTCACCGTAAGTGTCTTCATGCCAGACGAGGAACCTGGCAAGAAAAAATAAAGAAAACCAATAAGATCAATTAAAGATTTGAAAAGATTCTAAAAGATTAGTTTTGAAAATAATGCCCTATTATATTGAATATCTGAAGGTACACTATCAGCCAAATGTTTGGAATAATTAAGATTTTTAATGTATTTGATATATTCTTCTGCTCACCAAGGCTGCATTTATCTGATTGAAGATACAGTAAAAACAGTAAAACTGTGAAATAGTATTACAATTTAAAAGAACAGTGTTCTATTTGAATATATTATAAAAAGTAATTTATTCCTGTGATGGCAAAGCTGAATTTTCAGCATCATTACTCCAGTCTTCAGTGTCACATGATCCCTCAAAAATCATTCTAATGTTTAAAATAATTTTTACTGTATCACACAATACAGCCTTGGTGAGCATAAGAGACATTCAAAAAGATTTTTAAAAAATCTGAATTATTCCAAACCTTTGAGCATGTTTCATATCCTTAGTGGAGAGTAACAAAATGGTGCTAATATCTTGGTTGCAGATTGAAAAGTGTTGGTCCAAGTTTTAATCCACCAGTACTCACATTTTCAAAATAGTGCTTTAATCGGAAACAAACTGTTATTTTATCAAATCTTTTTCTGTATAGATCTAGCTATATAATAGTACTCAACTTGCATAATTTACTTGACCATTTTCTCCATTGTGGTATTAGTAAAATAGTTTAAAGCCCAGATTAGAAAACAAATACAGTTTTGACTACAAGTTGTATTGTGAGTGGCTTTCCTTATGTAGTTTTACTGTAAGAAGAAACAGATGCACTGATGTGCATTAAGAATGAACAGTTTTGAATTGAGGGACAAATGGACGCTCCATTTCTGTATAGTTAATCATTATTCTGTCCTGAAAAGCAGGGGCTTTAACAAAAAAACACTAAATACTCCTTATTAAAGGAATGCTGTAAAGACAACTTTAACGTTGTTTAAATGACTCTGCTGCAAGGTTTCTATGGATTCTCTATAATGCTTCACACTCCTAATAAATCACTGCACGTATGATCCCATTGTGCATAGCAGTTATGACTTCACCTCCTGTTTTACCTCACAGATAATGATATGACTTCCTCTGTGTTATTTCCAATAAACGGAGCACATATTCTCTCAACTCCCTCTCTGTGTGATTTCAGTGTGTCCCTTGTTTTCTTCTCCACACTGTCCTCATCATTCACATCCCTCCTTCCTGAATCCTGCATCTGAGATGCCGATGTTGTCTCTTCGTCTGAACACCTGGTCCAACCTGAAAACCGTCACTAACTTATCCCTCAACTGCAGAGTGTGCAGACCTAACCTGTACAGTGCACACTCACAAAAACAGGGTTTACAAATACTGTTTTTGTTTTCATAGTCTAATCAAAATGTTCAGAATGAAGTTGAGGGTAAATA
The DNA here is from genome assembly GCA_003731715.1 of Anabarilius grahami. Classification (NCBI taxonomy): domain Eukaryota; kingdom Metazoa; phylum Chordata; class Actinopteri; order Cypriniformes; family Xenocyprididae; genus Anabarilius; species Anabarilius grahami. Next base: position 377,108 of record RJVU01050164.1, on the reverse strand, counting down.
ACTTGCTACCTTGTAATACAGCATAGGAACAATACTACATGTAACACTAGGCATCATACACTTGGCAACTTTGTAAATGGTTAAAGAGAAAATCATCATACACTACACTAAACAACTGATCACACACTACCTTACTTTCAAGTTGTTCCCAACAGCAAACTCATATCACTAGGAGACACATGACAAATGAAAGTTCTCAAATTGGCTCAAAGTAACAAACATGTTTGATTTCCTCTTACTGGATGGACTTGTAAAAGAAAAAAATCTGTGGCCATCATACACTACACGATTTTAAGTGAAATCATGCAATGTAGACTGGCTCTGACTTGTGGCAAATGGCATTGTTTTTGTAATGTAACAATGATGTAAACAATTTTCTCAAGTTTTTATATTTATGTAAATTTGGTCAGCGATATTAGTTAGATCACACACACACAAATACATATACTGGGTCTTCACTATAATTGACACTTTCACTGTAACTTGGATTGATCATTTATTTATAGTATTTAATCAAGAAATCAAGATTGATTGCATATGTACATCCGTGTAATTTGTGCCTCTTGCTCTTGCCAGTTGAAAGCGATCGAAAGCATGGGGGATTTTGGTGTGGTGTCATATCTGGCTGATGCAGATGGAAACGTGAACATTGGACCTGCGACTCCTGTACCCGCTTGTCGTTCAACAAAGCCTTCAACCAAATCAATTCCCATAACACCCACCACAGTCACTCCAACTCAAACACCAACCCCAGCTAATCCAACCCCCCAAAATAAAACTACAGCTACCCCGACTCCCGAAAATCAAACCCCAAGTACACCAACTCCATCAACCCCACCAACTAAAATCCCAGAAAATCAATCTCCAGGTACCCCGACTCCTCAAAATCAAACCTCAGATACCCCTATTCTTCAACACCCAGCTAATCCGACTTCCTCAATCTCAAATTCATCCACTCCTCAACCCTTCACTCCCACACCAGGTGAGACATCTGCAAATAACTCAATGGATGATAAGAAGATATCAGCAATGCTGGAAGGTGAGACAGGTTGCAGAAATACACAGACATAAACCTATCACATACATTCTGTTAAACAATATGTGTGGTTTTATGTGTGAAAGTGTGTTTGTTGGGGCAGCTGTAATTTACAGTTTTTGTTTCATACAGACACTGTAAATGTGGGATTATCTGCTTTAGAGGCAGAGGCGGTTGAACCCATTAATCACACAGACCATGTTGATGTACCTGTTTCTACACCAGCACCGGAAACCACATCTTTATCAGAACCAGAGCCCAAACGAGAGGAAACTACACCAGCTCTTGAAACTGCAAACGAGGACTGAAAATGTGTGCGAAATGAAAAGTGTTTAAAAGTCCTTGAGGACATGGTTTAACTATATTTATATTTGAGTACTAGTTATAGGGATTGTAACCATGTTAGTTGTTCTAGAGGTTTATTTTATGAGTGTTTCTTTTCAAATACCTGCTTTAGCATTTTAACTATCTGTTCATCAGTGATGCTTTTACGTTCTCTCACAAAACATATGTGTTCCCTGACAAACTTTGCATTCACTCTTAAAACTTTTGTGATGGAAATAATGAGATTAGAGGAAAAATGTCTGTGCTTTTCTGAGTGAACGAAAAGTTTCTTGTGGGAATGCAATAGTTTTACGAAAGAATGCAAAGTTTCTCGGGAAACAGTTTCATAAAGGAATGCAAAGTTCCCTTTTCGAAGTTGAACTTGGACGCTGCGTCTGTTTAAGAAGTTATGGGGAACAGCATCAGCGTGACCGGTGTCTGAAGCATGTGTGACAAACACACCAATTTATTGGCTGACGACAATCCATTACGTCACAAGCGGAGTGCCCGCAGGTATAAAAGGGTGCCTTTAATACACATCATCAGTTTTGTCTTCATGAGCCATTTGTTTGTGTAGCACATGGTGAAGGCGAACCAAGCAATGTTTCAGGAAGTGTGTGCCTCTGTGTACTTGGTTTCTGACACCTGAGGACACACATGATCTGTGTGTGGGAGAGGAGCATGCACGTTCAGCACTCGAGAAGATATATACTTACGGGCGCTCCGCTTGTGATGTTATGGACAGCCAATAAATTGACATTTTTGGCACACATGCTTCAGACACCGGTCACGTTAATGGCGTTCTGCAAAGCGTCTATAGCAGATGCAGTGTCTCCCTGTTCTCAAGGAACCAGGGTTCTGCTAAAGATGCTATTGGGAAATCAATACCCACTAAACCATGCTGGGTAACCAAGATGTTTCTCTGGTGAACTCTATAGTATTACAAACGAATGCACAGTTTATAGGGTGAAAGCAATACTTTTGCGAGAAAAGCAATAATTTTGCAAGAGAATGCAAAGTTTTTTAGGGAATGCAATAATTTTGTGACAGAATGAAAAGTTTCTTGGGTAAACATAAGTTTATGTTTACCCAAGAATAGTTTCACAAGAGAATGCAGTTTCTCAGGGGAACAATACTTTTGTTGGAGAATGCAAAATCATTTCTTATCCTATCTAATTTTTTCCGTCACATTGCCCCCTAAGTGTCATCGTAATGCTTTGATGTCAACATGAAAGAAAAAAAAGTACATATTCCTGGTCATATTATGCAAGTAGTGCTACCTTAACATTTAACAGAGTACTAGAAAACAGCACAAGATTTATCAAATATCACTGAATTTAATTTCACAGGAAAATGTTTTTAATATGTAATATGCATGTTTATATTTGTGATTAAATAAAATGTACATCCAAACACTTGAGTGATGAGTATATTACTGTCAATCAGCAATACTGTAACACCTCAGTTATTGTTATACCATGTTTTTCACTTAATAATACTGCTCCAGATTTTCATTATCTGCAAAGAACAGTGTTTGTAGCACAGCATTAAGCATGTACTTTCTATTTCTTGGGTCCTGGGTTATTAAATAAGCTTTGACTTCTTTAAAATGCAGCAGCTAGAGTTCTTAGTAGAACCAAGAAATATAATCATATTCTCCACCTGCTGCTCACATTTACTTTAATCAGAATTTTGGGTCACGTAAACACCTTTTTCAAAACTTTAACTGAACATTAAAATATGCACATGTACAAACAACTCTGGTTGATATTAGATATATGGACAGTTGTGAAAAGTCAAGCTACTAAAGAAACTCAATTTACACATCAGACGTTAACTTTTTAGAATCAAACACACAAAAACAAGACTATGAAACAATTTATTTTTAACGGCCATTTATTTGCACATATACTTCTGCAGATGAAAACCAACAGTTCTGACATTCTGGTCCTGATTTTTATACTGTATCTGTTTCTCTAGAAATTCTGCACAACAGATATGATGATTGTAGCATTAATGATCCTGTACTTGAAATGACAGTGAACTTGACATTTAAAATAACACTTCCATAAATTGTTAGATAAGATACACATATTCAGGTAGTTTACAAAATATTACAGTTGATCTAAATAAAAATAACATATGGAGCAGTGATTTTGATAACAGTAGGCATTTTGCACACATTTCAATCATAAATGATTGTGCCATTGATAAAATATCCAACATGTTTTTCACACAAAAACATCTTCCATAAAAAAAAAAAGTATTTATACATTACGAAAAAAAAGGTTTAAATGTAGATAAATTATCTTCTTGGAACTGAATGTCTTGGATCAAAAACTGTGGGTGGAAAGGGTGTGGATTTGGGCAAAAGCTAACAGTGAGTTATGAGAAAGTTTAAAATTCAGTCATTAGGTGAGACATTCTTTTTAAGCCTAGTGATGTTATTGAAAAGTGGTGAATAATGTTACTGTTGAAGTCATGTGTATGTTTAATGAAAAACATTGAGCTGTTGTGGGGCAAGGTTGCTACAATAAACTAAATATATATATATATATAATTACATATCTTTGTGCAGTTTTCCTAAATTTATCAAAGAAAAAAAGCAGATTTGCATCAACACATTTTGCACTGACCTTTTACAACAGAAGTCCCTAATTACTGTGTTGCACATCTGGATCTAAGCTTGATTCCACCCACTGTAAAAACTTATTTTCATGATTTGTTATCACAACATTTTTTCTTGTATCATATCAACTTAGATAATTAATGTGGTTCAGATAACATAATATTTTGAGTTTCTGTTGATTAAACCAATCGCCTTCATTGTATTAACTCACATTTTTAATTTGAATGAACTCAAAATTGTAAGGCAACCAGGTAACATCCTTTTTTAAGTTAAACCAACAATTCTTTTTTACAGTGAGATAGTAAATCATTTTGTGAAAATCAAAAACATAGCTTTATCATTATCAATCATGTAAACATGCTTCAAAGATGGTTGTTCAGTGTGTAAAATAAAAATGCCATGCTTATACTAATTTCTAAGAGAAAAGATTCACGGTCCAGTTGGAAGAAATCTTGGTTGGGTTCGTGGTGCACTAATTGGTGACCTCTATAAAATCAGCTCAATAGATTTCCTAGCACCCCACCAGATGAACTCCCTTGCAAAATCACTGCTGTTTGTTTTTCAATTAACAATGAATATGAAGCTTTTAACTGTTGTAGTCAGTTTTTGTTTTTAAATGGATCCTCATTTTGTTCCTCTGCTTTTTCATGTGTCAAACAATTATCTGTAACACTTGAAGCCTGTATATAATGCATTATAAATGTATTCTTAATGCATTAATTATGCATTGTAATGCACGTTATAATGATCTCAATGTAATTGCAACCAAAGTTATAAAACATTATAATGCTTCATTTAGAAAGTATAATGCATTAAAACATGATGAATAACCAATTTCATGTGTAAAAAGGAATCTACAAATATTAATGCATTTTAACTTTGTTTACAATTATTTATGAAAATATATAATGCACTGCAATGTACATTATGGATTCTTGTATAATACACTAACATAAAGGCTTCAAGTATAGAGTAACCGAATTATCTTTGAGCAGCTTATTACTAGAATTGTAATCAACCCTAACCTTAATGTTTGCCTGCCGTTGGCTGTCAGCTATCGCTTGGCTAATGTTGGGTAAAGCAGGAATCCACTGAATGAAGACAGAATTTCACTGGATGCAGAAATCGCCAGCTTCCCTGATGTGAGCACAAGTCCCGCCCTCTGCCCCCGCTTCAAATGAAGAGCTAGACTCGCAGAGACCGACCCACCACAGACACAGTCCTCAGAGCCTCTGCTCCCCGTCCCAGCAGTGTAAAGCTTCTGGATGTTGCGATTGGCTACTGAGAGAAAGGCCTCGACCCTTTCTCCTGCTCGAGCAGTTAAGACAGCGCTGAGAAGGTACCGTCCGTCCATGGGCGCAGTGAACACACCTGTTAAAAAAAAAAATTTAGATTACAACAAATGCATACTGTATGTAAAATGCTGTTGATGTTCTGTGTGAAGTTACATTTTTTAAAGTCAAGTACATATTAGCATACTTTTAAAAAGAGTACTTGAGAAATAATACACTTTAAAATATACTTAAGTGTAAATTGAATGTAATGTTTTCAATCACCGAATTAAATGAAAAAGTATAATAGTTTAAATGATTTTACATGCAGCTAGCTGAACCTTAGAGTGCTATTTAACCCACTTAAGTAGGACTTTAAGTACATCTTTATATGTAAATTTCATAATTACCACTAAATGTACTGACAAGCATTTATGGTAACCTAAAATATACTTTATCATGTCATTTCTATTAAAACTTGCATGTCATGTATTTTTTAATTTATTTGTAATTAAACATTTATAAAGATGAAGTGTCAATTTAGTACATTTAAAATATATTAACTTTTGATGTACAAATTATAATGAAGTAATTGTGCTTTAGTATGTTAGTCAACACATCAAAATAAGTGTACTTCAAAGCACGACAAAAGATTATTAAAACAATTATTTAAATTGTTTTAAAGTAAACATTTTGATTTGCCATTACAAAATGCACTTTTAAAAGTGTACTTAAGTGTTTCATGAAAGTGTTTTTTTTTAGGTTTAAGAACACTTAAGTGGCCTTTTACCTCATATTACCTGCAAGTACAGTTTTTAAGATTTGAAGTACACTACAAGTGCACATTCAATATAATTAAGTGCACTTCTTTTCCACAAGGGCAACTTTAGCAAACACCATAAATACATGATAAAAAGGCAAAAACCACGTACCTGTTTGTGGATCGTAGTGTCTTCCATCATTTAACAGAACATTGTTGAATCGGATGATACCAATTTCTCCAGGGAATGGCACAAGTGTCAGACCAGCCGAAAATGACACATAGGTCATTACTCGCCCTTCTCCTGCATAAATACACACACATACTCACTTTACCATCACTCACTGACAATACAGCTCTGTAAAATATATGGAAGGTTTAGTTACAGTACCTGCGGCCATTTGAATTGTCTTCAGTGGAATCTGTGCTGTAGATATAGATATATGGCATATTGTAAATATGATGTAAAAACGTAAGATTTATAACAATATATTTTGAATGTTCATCCAGCGTTGGGGACGCTGCTTTAAATTATGCAAAGCTTGTGGTCTGGCAAGCTACAGTTTCATAAAACTGAACCTACAGCCAAGCTACTGTATTACAAATTTGACTAGTTAGCTTCATTAAACTATGAAATTGTGTTAGCTGATGCCTTCATCTTGTTGTATCGTGTTAGTTTAGCAAAATCAGTCTATTGCAGATATAGATATTCATACATGTGTCTAAGTACAGTTGTGTTCACAGACCGGCTTTGACAGTTCCAATATGGTGGACAGCTTACATATTGCTATGTATATACAATATATTGCCAAATGTATTGGGACACCCCTCAAAATCATTGAATTCAGGTGTTCCAATCACTTCCATGGCCACAGGTGGATAAAATGAGTCGCTCTCAGGATCTCAGTGAATTTAAGTGTGGTACCGTGATAGGTTGCCACCTGTGTAATAAGTCTATTCGTGAAATTTCCTCACTACTAAATATTCCATGGACAACTGTTAGTGGTATCATAACAAAGTGGAAGCAATTGGGGACAACAGCAACTCAGCCACGAAGTGGTAGGCCACGTAAAATCACAGAGCGGGGTCAGCGCATGCTGAGGCACACAGTGCGCAGAAGTCACCAACTTTCTGCAGTGTCAATAGCTACAGACCTCCAAACTTTGAGTGGCCTTAAGATTAGCTCAAGAACAGTGCATAGAGAGCTTCATGGAATGGGTTTCCATGGCCGAGCAGCTGCATCCAAGCCTTACATCACCAAGTGCAATGCAAAGCGTCAGATGCAGTGGTGTAAAGCACGGCCCCTTCCTGTTCCAAAATGACTGCGCACCAGTGCACAAAGCAAGGTCCATAAAGACATGGATGAGCGAGTTTGGTGTGGAGGAACTTGACTGGCCTGCACAGAGTCCTGACCTCAACCCGAGAGAACGCCTTTGGGATGAATTAGAGCGGAGACTGCGAGCCAGGCCTTCTCACCAACATCACTGCCTGACCTCACAAATGCGCTTCTAGAATAATGGTCAAAAATTCCCATAAACACACTCCTAAACCTTGTGGAAAGCCTTCCCAGAAGAGTTGAAGCTGTTATAGCTTCAAAGGGTGGGCCAACACCATATTAAACCCTACGGATTAAGAATGGGATGACATTAAAGTTCATGTGCACGTAGAGGCAGGCATCCCAAAACTCTTGGCAATATAGTGTATATCTATGGTAAGTTGCTAACAAAATGTAGTAAGAAAAAGTGGAGATGAGAAATTAACATATTTTTCAATATAAAAAATCTGACGATAAAATGTTATAATTTTTTATTAATTTTAGAGGCCTTCTTCTGGCTCAAAAACAATGACTGTTTTCAAAAGAACAAAGAATAATCTCAATCAGGGTGTTAGCATTGAACAACCAGTAATACACACCCAAATAACTGTCCACAAACATGGAATCACCCTGGATCTGGTGATTTCATGAGCTTAAGGATCAGTGGAACACACATAAAAAAAGTCCACATAATTCAACTTAAAAACTTGACTTTTTTTTTTTTTTTAAGTATAATCCAATTGGCTGACTTTTTGATCACTCATACATCATACCATGTTGCCATTTCCACAAAATCGAATGTATCCATTTCTGTGAGGATTTTTTTTTTTTTTTTTTTTGCCATTTAAAAGAAAAAAAAAGTTGTATGTCTGATACACTTGTGCAACAAGGTCTCGTTTGTTAGCATTAGTTAATACATTAGCTAACATGAACTAAAAACAAGTCCATTGTTTCTTTATGTTATTTCAGAGTGCAATTAAATAATGTTAACATAACTTTTAATTAAAAATGTATTAGCAAATGTAGAAATTAACTTCTGAAGTATTGTTCATTGTTAGTTTACTAATGTAGTTAACTAATGATAATAAATGAATCCTTATTGTAAAGTGTTACCCATGTATCAGCTATATCAAAAAGCTCAAGCTCTGATAATAGGCAATTGTGGCTATTTAATTTAGTATAGTTTATTTAGTAATTCCCCAAAAAAGTGTTCAGCTACTGAAGAGTGTTGAATACCAGAAACAGAATCAGGACTGAGGGCAGCAGCAGGAATCAGAGGATAACCTGTCAAGAACAATGCAACAAATACTGTGAGATAACAATTTTCTGTAAACAGCTTTGTTATAGAATTCACACATTTGTAATACATAAACACACATATCTGAACACACTTACCTGGTGCTCCTGCATAGCCAGTAATGGATGTCCCGCTCCCATTGACCCCCTGAGGGGTGTGAGATGAGATTTTGGTCACTCGAGGCCCTGCTGCAGATGCTGTGGCAGACAGTGATGGGAGTGGTTGACCTCCCTCTATGGAAACTTTTACAGCCGCTGTACCTTCAAGAACACCTGGAAAGAGGTAGAAGAGTGATGGAATAAAGAATGCCTGACAGTTAACAGGTGTGACTTTGCCATTTTTTTTATTTGCAATTTTTTTAGAAGTCGTCTACTTGAGAGATTATGGACCAGATTTACAAAACAGGGCAAATTAGTGTGAGAGCGCAATTCCATACAAGTGCCGATGGGAGTGGAAGTTCTGCGCGTGATCTACTGACGATGCGCAAATTAAAGATCACAGGCGCAGCCGAATCATTTCCATAATGACCAACGCAATCTACCAAGAGCAGTGCAAATTAGCGCCTGGTTTAAGACATGCTTTTTTGGGGCAGTAAATAATAGAGCAAATACTGTACCAGTAAATTGACTAGCACAAACCTTAGTAAATCACCTTGCATGATTCATTTAAATACTCTCCTCCCATAAATATTGCGTCTGAAAGGGAAACTCCTACAAATGCATATGCAATAAGGTCAGCTGCAAAAATAACTGTCTACGCCTTTTCGTCGCAAATTTTTCACTGCGTGTCTTTAAATTCTGACGTAGTTTTTTTTTTTTTACTTCACAAGAGGGTTTGCGCTGGCACAAGCTGTAAGTAAATCTGGCCCCTACATGTGCCATTTATTATGTATTTTGATGTGCTTAATTCAAATATAATTAAAACAACTGATAGGCTGTTTCCAAGATATTTAAGTTTTTACATTTTACGTCTACGTATATTTGTGTAGATAGTACACGTCACCAGTCCTGTTTATGTAACACAGCAAAAGGGTTATATTGTATAAATCAAATTTATTATGAAACAAAAGGCAAAAAACTATTATGTACATACTTTAATCCTATTCAGTGTCTACTTTGCACTTCTTGGCTTGTCTCTTGTATTCATTAAATGGAGAATCTCTTGTCATTGTTCAGCAATAGTCTGCAAGCACTGATGCCATTTTTAAGTATAATCCATTGATGACCATTTACTCCATTTGAAAGTGTCTGCACTGTTCACACAAGTAAGAGGCATCTCTGCCCAAAATCAAACACTGACAAATGAGGGGGCATGACACTGTATGACAGGGGTGCAAAACTCAGTTCCTGAAGGGCCAAAGCATAGCCACTTGAAGGCAAGCCTGCAAGGTTAGCGAATAAATAGTGTAAAGCCTGCAATTCTCATTCATTTCTATGGTATCCTACCTGCAAACAGTGATTGACTGTCGCATAAGTAAAATTGAAATTTAATGACGTCAAGACTGTAATGTGTGGTTATCAAGCCACACGTGATCCAAGTTAGCCGTTATACTTTCTCCAATGGTAGAGCCTCATATCTCCCAATAATAAGACCATGGCTGCACCCGAAAACTTAAAAATGTTGCCTTTGGAGGATGCATTCTTAGGTAGGAATGCATCGAGGCATGTCCGAATTCAATGTTAGCTTCACTTCCTGTATCCTGAAATACCTTCATCTGATCTATTTTTGAAGGCAAAATAGATGTATCCTTCACTGCCTTTGATATCCCACAATCCTGTGCTTTCCATTCTGTGACAGTGGAGCTACAAAATAAATATGGTGTCTGAGAGTTGCGGTTGGTAGTCAGTTTGTGTGTCAAATTTATGTTTTTGACCAACATTTTCCACTTTTGATGTCATTTTCTAGCAAGAAATTACTATTGTAGTACATATACATTTGCTTAGTTACCACCAAAGCTCGCTCTATTTTGCTAGATCATTAAACTGTTACGCTGCCTCAGAAGTCTGTCCAAAATCAGTTTCGTGAGGTACCTTTGTGCGCAAATGCTGCCTACAAAGTCATTGCCTGATAAGGCAGTGAGGCAACAAGTCAGCTGCCTAAGTTTTCGGATGCAGCCCATCTCTGGCCACAGCTCTGGAGAGTTTAGCTTCAACCCTAATTAAACATCCAGCTCATCAAGTCCTTCAGGCTTATTTGAAAACTACAGGTATGTGTGTTGGAGCAGGGTTGGAACTGAACTCTGCAGAGCTGTGGTCCTCCAGGAATTGAGTTTTGCACCTCTGCTGTATGATTTCTAGAGCAGATATAGGGCAATGTTTACAGCAGAGTGATGTAAGCTTCGTTATGATTGCATTATCCATGACTTCTAGGAATAACATGATGCAATTCATATCATGTATGATGCAATACCAGCTTCAGATTGCATCATTCATTGTTTTGCCTAAAAAGCAAGTACTGTCCAAACCCAGAGATTTATTCATAGATGCAGTCAAAGGTGTATTTAAGCCATTTCTGGTTTACATAGAGATCCCTTGCCTTTATTACTCAAGGGTCGTATATACTAACCAATAGCATATCTCGAAAATTAGAGCCAATCAACAATTTTAAGCATCATTTTTGTTCTCAGTGACTCAGAAATAGTAAAGTTCCACTACATTTATTTCAGAAGCATTTGGCTGTAGATCAGTGTAATCAACAGGTTCAATCTATCTGGTTCTCTTTAGAAATATGTTTTAATTCAATGACAGTGACACAATCTGATTCCAAAATGATTCTCAACTGGGTAAAGACATAAATTAACTAGGAAAGTAAAAGTGGCTTTTTACTAAATTCTGTGTAAGATTTGGATAAAAGCCTTACTAAAATATCAGCTAAAAGAAACCGAATAAGCAGCAATAATAATCTAATTTCAGAGGCGGCTCTGTGGATTTTGTTCTGTTCAAATGAAATGCTGCATCAGAGAAATCTTAAAATTGAATAATCACAAAAGTGCGCACCTCCATTCATGCGAATGGATTGCTGGATCAGGTTAAAATCTCACACTTTAATAGAATTTATAGCACCTAAGTTAAAACAGGCTGTGTGACTAATACTATGAGGAATGATTACCTCAAAAAGTGCATTCATATGCAAGTTCAAGGGAACCTGATTTAAAAATACCTGCATATAATTACAGTTGTAATTGATTTCAGTAATTACATCTATATTTACTCTGTTGACCCTTCCCTTGCCCCTTAACCCACCCTTAAACCTAACCATACCACAAAACCAGTCCTTAACCTCTGTGTTCTGTGTAATCTTAATAATAAGAGAATAATAAAGTTGAATGTATATGGTGGTTTGTATGGTGGTGGGGACTGCTCATTATTATTAATATTTGATTTGAGTGTAAGAAACAATCTTTGACAGCACTTTTTCGAAAGGTCCTATTGAATTATAATTCTGACAAATACTTTTGGAGATTTATGTCTTTCCCCATTTAAGTAGATAGGAGCTGTATGCATTTAATGTCAGTTATTTACTTTAAAAACAGCTGCACGGAGGTGTTACCAAGAGAGCTGTCAAGTAAACTGATTTACCTTAAAGATACTTTGGTTTATCTGCCTGCATAGTCCAGGTGGTTTTAGGAATGCTTGTGTATTTCTCACCAAATATTTTATGCTCAATGAACAGTAATTAGTAGTCCAACATTGTGCTCAGTATGTCTAATTAAGGTCTCTTTAGCTACTGCTTGTGTATGTTTTTTGCACACAGATGTTCAACATAGTCGTGGGCACGATTAAAAAAGGGGTCTTTTTTCTAATGAGAAACTTTTTCATAGATAGGGTGCTGGAAATGGCAACATGCAAAACAAGCTTTTAGCTTTTGGCTGAGAATGAACTAGTGTCAACTTTCGGCCACTATAGTACATTGTTATTAAGACTTAAAGGTGCAATATGTAATATTTTCTGTCCGCTAGAGGTCGCTAGAGGCCTATTCAAAACAAAGGCGTAGCTTGATGATGCCAAGTTTGAGCGCGGAATCTTGGGACATGTGGTCTTCACCTCACAGCCGGTGGAAAACAATTGGGATAGGACTCGGGAAGAAATCATGTTCATGGATGCGATTATTAATGTTACTGTAGTATGAAGCAGAGCAGGGCCGAGTGTTGAGGGAGCTGAACGAGGCCGCTGGAGCGATTGCGCAACACACGCCGCGAGCAGCGGAACTTTTATTATGCCACAGTCGCCGGCGCCGCTTCTGCTTTTCCGGTCATGAGTATGAGGTAACGCAGCTCTGTTTATCATATTAGATACATTTGAGTGTGTTGAAAATTATGTTATAACGTTACTCTGTGCGTTCGCTAGGTGGCTGCTGTGAGACACTTGTTGCAAACTGCAGTAAGCTAGATTGATTTTAGAATATCATATTAATGCTGGATGGCTTGTGTTGATAAATGGCATGCAATTAATTTTAAAACGTATTGTATGATGGAGAAAATGCTGTATTACTGTTACTAAAATATAAAGCTGCATCTGATTATGCTATGTTAGCTACTTCACAAAATAGTGTTTTTCTCTGAGGCATGGTAAAGCATGGTACTCGCAAAAAATCAAGAAAATTAGATTTAAACAATAAGACTAAACATGTTGAGCTATATAACAATAATTAGTTTTCTGTCTATAATTATATCAAAACAGTTGTTCCTTTGTCTATTAAAACATGTATATTAAAGTGTCTTTGGTGTTTCCATGGTTTCTACAAAATAAAACCGGAAACCGAGGGTAACGCGGGTATGACGCAATTGACAGGCGACTCCTTGGTTAAAATTGCAATTTTCTCAAGATTTACATATAGTTGCAAACACTTGGGATATTGTAAGTTCTCAAGTGAACAAAATATATAACACTGGCCTAGTGGTTTTTAGATATTTTACTGCAAAATTCTTACATATTGCACCTTTAAGGTCGTAAGACGCCCAGAAAAAAAGTTCAGCCGAGAGCTAACTGGTTAACAGTGAACAAAAACTGATATTACGATATAAGACATTTAGGGAGTTGTTGCACTGATACTGTGAATTACTATGAATTAAATATGTACGCACACTGCAATTGAAATGTTATTCCTGCACATGTGGACAGCTACTTTGGAAAGTATGTTTTTTTGAACCACTGAAGCGCTGCCTTGAAGAAGCTCACTTGTACATAACGAAGTGTGATTTTAAAACAGTCATTTTTTATGCCACACTTCCAAGCTGTTGTTTCCAAGAAGTTGCAGTGTAAAGCTATTCACTACTTCCAGTTAGTTGCTCCCTAACAATTAGAGAAATACAGAGGGAGCAGCTTTACATGTCACACCCGTTTGCTCACATGATCTCATCCAGTGACAGATCCATGCCGCAGAACTACACAGCAGTGACTTATACACAAAAAAACCCTCTGTGCTAAAACACACACACATGTTGGTACTCTTTTTATTACAAGGACTTTCCATATGCGTAATGGTTTTTATACTGAGCTAATCATATTTTCTGTCCCCTAACAACACCCCTAAACATAACCCTCACGGAAAACATTTTGCATTTTTTATAAAACATAGTTTTGTATGTGTCTCTACATTGCTACTGTATGTTACTGTATAAATGGGCCAAACTAGTAGAAATGGACAGGCTAATTACAAAATAAACAACTTATCCATTTGACATCATCACTTTCACTCACGTCCAAATCAAAATCAACTTCTGTGAGTTGACAAAAACCCAGTAGCAACAAATAAAAAGTACAAAAAATATGCTTACTGTATTATTGTAGTTTGGTACTATAATAAGACTGAAAAGGTCCACAGTAAGTAAAAAGGGCCTTGTATGGCATCAAAAAATCTATCCCAATAATAAAAATAAAAAAATTAATTGGAATCTGGCTCAAAATATTCCAATCAGTCATAGAACCTACTGCATCATGTGTTACGGAATGGATGAGTGATGAAAGTGCACGACGAAGAAGAACATACCAGAACGATCTTTAACCATAAACAGAGTTGAACACAGGAAAACTCAACCAAACACTATCTCAAACAAGGACGAACAGAGAATGGGTGAGAACACAGGCTATTTATGAACAGAGCAAACAAAGGGAACTACTGAGTTAATAAACAAGACACAGGTGAATATAATGACTATTAAGACAACGCAGGAAAACTAGGTCAACCATGGGCAAACATGACAGAACCAAAAACACAATGAAACAGAGAACAGTGGTTCCCAAACTTTTTAGCATGGAGTACCACCTGAAGGGATTATCATCCTTCTGCGTACCCCCTCTCTTGCAGTCACACCTTTACCATTAAGAGACAATATTTGCCCCCTAAATTGCTTTTCCAGTGCATATTTTTTACGTTTATGAATAACTTTTAAGCAAAAATGTTCAATAGAGAAATATGCAATGATGGTAAAATTAAGTAAAACTTTTAAATATTAAACTAAAACCGCCAGTAGGTGGCAGCAAGTCACTGTTTTTATGAGTGAGTCATCGAGTCATTCATTCAGTAACGAAGCAAATGGCTGTGAATGAATCATTGAATCGTTGACTCTCACAATTCGTTCAAAGCCGCAGAATTGTTCGCGAAACACAGACGTGTGTTGTAGTTCTGCTGTGATTTTCGTTAGAACTATTATTTCATTGCAAAATGGTGACAGTACTGTGTTTAAAATGTACGTTTTGTTTTTTTGACCTGTTGTATAATAATGTCACGTTTGCAGTCATGTGGATATTTGGGAACAATTGCATTCTTGCTCGTTATCATCATTAAATACAAGAACTCACAAAGTTTTTGTATCAAGAAAGTTTGAGTCTTAAATCAAAATTAATTCACTATCTGTGTCTATATTTGTTCTTCATGCGAGTAAGTGCTAAATCCCCACTTTTACAAAGGTGCATTGTCGAGAACGACAGTAATTTACTTGTGTGGATACAGTCATTTTTGACTGCAAATGATGAGGTAATTTGATTAAATGTACTGGATGTACGGCATTTTGGCAGTTAGAAAAACACTCGGTTTTAATATTATTTTAAGATAGAATTAAATGAACTACTCAGCATTTTGTTCGCGTACCCCCTTTTGTCACCTCACGTACCCCAGTTTGAGAACCACTGCGTTACAATATGGCAGTGAAGTGTGGGGTGCTCTCCTGATCCATGAATTTGACAAATGGGACAAAAACCCAACTGAAGCCCTACATGCTGAGTTCTGTAAGAGTATCCTCAGAGTACAGAGAAACACACCGAACAACGCATGCAGGCCAATATCCTCTACTGATACGCATTGAGAAACAAGCCATCAAATTTTGGAAACATCTAAAAAAGAGTGACCCCAGCTCTTATCATTTTAAAGCCCTTAAAAACCATGAAATGAACACTGAAAGAAGTCCCCTGATTCAGATGTTCCTGAAGCTGCAAAAACAAACCAGCACAACTAACATGACTAACATCAGCCAGCTTCTGGACACCAAACACATTCACAAAATTCGGCACAACTAAATTATAAAAGTACAAAAAGAAAATGATCTGACTTATTAGACCGAAACAACAGAAAAACAAATACAACAGCAAAATACAGTAAAAATCATCTCAACAAAAAGGAAAAATACAGAGAGAGAACGAAAAACATTATGGGACACCAAATAATGATGCAGTGGTTATATCCACATCCCACAAATAGACCTAAAGACTGTGTGAGCAGTGAGACATGCTCAAAGGAAAAGATCATCTCACAGGTCAAATGTCACAGGTCAAGAAGAATAAGCGACTGAAAAGGAAGAGTGCATTACTACAATAAACACAGCTGCTCACACAAGATAAAATGCACTCACATGTATCTAGGGTGTTCCACACACACATGCTACTATTATACTACTTTGTGGGGTCCAAATGACCCCACTAAGATAGTAAGATCAGGAATTTATGATGTTCAGTTGGACCCCACAAATCTTAAACATCACATATAAGTATGTTTGACAAAATCTTAAAAGTCACTATAGTATGGCCCTTCACTACATTATACCCGTCACAGGAACCTAAAGTAATTCTAAAGGTTCCGTATCTTTCGAAATTTGTGTCCTCATAAATCACAAAAACAAGCACACACAATTTAACGTTCATTTAGTGTGGTTTATTCTTTTCACACAGCTGAGGCAAACATAAGATAATCAGTTTTAGTTGTATGTAGGCAGTAGTTTTTTGTACTTTTTAATGATCAGATTTCATATTTTGATACTTGTAAACAGTGTACTACAAATTTTCTTATATTCTGGCTCATGATGCATTGGATTTCTTTATAGAGCTCTTGAGTATATCCTTTGCATTTGCTTCAAACAAAGCTAGGTTTAAAAATCACTTAGTGGCTGTCTTATGCCATTTGGATTTTTCAACATTACTCTGAACGCTGATAGGTAAAAGTGTAAGATGACTAATGTGCCCAGAACACAAAAATCACCAAATGAGAAGCAGATGCCCACATGCATGCTCACACACGCACAGACACACAATATAATCCCATAAAAGTCAAGACCTTGCACAACTCTGAAGCCTGCCCAGTTGTAACATGTGTGTGCAATTAAAGCGTAAAGGGGAAATACTACTTCCCCTGGGAGTTACCTGCTCACAATACACAAACATTCTCCTGCATTTAAAGGAAATCCCTCTCAAAACACTACCGTATGTACACTGTTGCCTTCATTTGTAGTGTGGAGTTCATACAAGCTTCCAAAGACCCCAAAAAAGACCAGCAGAATAGATAGTTTTGACTAGTAGTACTGACAAAAACAGACCAGGGGCCAGTTTCATTAACATAGCTACTTTTTTTTTAGACTGTCTTAAGAACTAGTTTGAACAACTAGCAGTTATCCAAGGGGAAATCAACATAGACCAAGTGTTATGAATTATGACCAGTCTAAATAAAAAAACATTTTTATTTTTACTTTAGTGGGGCCAATTTTCAGGGATGAGAAGTTGTAAAATTACTGGTAAATTACCATTTTGATGCTATGTGTGAACAAAACATAAGATTACCAATATGAGCAAGTACGAGGTCAGGACGCATTGGTGTATAACAAGTCTGCTTTGGCCAGTCATAAAGATCTGATGGAGATGATGTGATTACTCTACACTGTTTACAGTAACATCTGTCACTGAGAAGTAAAAACAGATAATGAAACAAAAGCACTTCTTATTTGTGTGGATGAAGAAAAAGGTGCAGTGTGTTTAAAGTTCATTTTCGATGATTGGCAACACAGAGTTTACAGATATTTTGCTGCTGAGGATTATGAATGAGATCCTAACTGCAAAAAGGCCCGATGCTGTTGCTTGCGTGAACAGTAGATGTTCGACGATCTGGAAATTTCACAGTATTTTAGTATAATTTAATGAGTAAAATCAGCTTATGGCTGTAGCATGTCAAAAGCAAATATGCAATGCACTGCAACACAGCTCTGAAAGACCAAATGAAGTTAAAATGGGGCAGTTAAAATGCTATCAGAAAAATACTTTTTTTTAAAAAAGGCTATTATTTGTCCATTTGTATTATGGACCCCTAGTGGTCCTTGACATAATGCCAGGGGGTCCTTATAAAATATCTGAATATGAATGTTTGTATATTTTGTCATTTGACATGTTCCCATAAAAGAAGATATGAATAATATAACTGACGAAATGACTAAATATAGAACAAGTCAACTAACGTAGTAGTAAATTATACTTGATTGTATTTGGTCATCACAAAGGCATTAATGATACCAATGAGGCAATTTTATTCTGGAGTCCTTGAGGATGGTTCCAAATATGACAGGGGTCCATTACTCAAAAATGGTTGAGATTCACTGGTGTAGATGATGGAAAATGGTACATAAAAACAGTCCTCTTTTCATTTAAAATTAAAAAATGATTGGTTTAATTTGTAAAGGTTACAAAAATTCGCTAAACTGTGACCATGGAACAGCGTAACAAACTTTAATATGCGACAAAGAAACATGGGGCAAACAAATACAAGAAAATGGGTTGTCACATGACAAAAAAATAATAATTACAAACAGAACTGCTAAAAAAAAACTTTCTAAGAAAAAACAAGAAATATCGCAATATATCGCCTTTCTTACAGTATCGCAATATATCGTATTGTAACCCCTGTATCGGGATACGTATCGTATCACCAGATTCTTGGCGATACACAGCCCTAGTGGTGGGAGAAAAACACTGACATTCTGGATTCAGACGGCAATAAAATCACAGACTTGCCCATGTAAATGTTAAAATATCTTATGTCACACAAATGCTTTGTGTGGCTTTTTGTACTGCCCTTTTTTGGAATCATTAAGAAACTTTCTTTTTACCACCTGAAGCCTTTTTCAATAAATTTTGATACGGTCTACGTTAACTTGTCTTGTAAACTGCTGCATCTGAATTGCTCATGCAAACTAGTTGTTCAGTAATATGTAATATGCCCTTCAGTCTGGCATATTATGGTGGAGAAGGACAATCTCAAGTCTCTACTGAAGTCTTTGTCTCATTTTAAATAAACACCCTCTATCAATTTTCCAACAGAAATAGGCTCATGAAACTCCAGCACGAATTGTTTCTTTGGATAATCTAGTTTGCAAAATTACAATTTTGTAATTTTCTTCCTGTAGCTCATTAAGCAGAACACTGCGCTACCAAAGCCAAGGTCATGGGTTCAATTCCCAAGGAAAGCAAGAACTGATCAAATGGGTGCCTTAAAATGCAATGCAAGTCACTTTCTAGGGCTGCACGATTTATCGCACGATACGAAAAATAACATTGAACTTAATTATCACTTACACACAAGATTCTTAGTGCGATTATGAAATCGCAAAGACTGCGATTATTTTTTTTATGCCCAGCTTGTCAATGAAGTATGGCTCCAAATGCTAATCCATCTGAAAGCACTGCGAGTTTGAGTCACTTATAATGCACATTTGAAAAAGCAACACATGTCATCTTTCCAGACATGAGAAGCATTTATTAACATCTTGTCCAACAAAAGACAACATTTAATAACATGTTTTTACTCCAAACTCACTTCATAGACAGTTGGGCATCCTTCTGTGAGATGATGTGGCTTCTTACACAGAATAAGGCAGTCGTGTGTTTATTAGTCATGTTAAATCAATCAAAGCGTTTAAATCTTCTGTTTATTCAGCTACAGTGATATGACGCATGTTATCTACTTCTGCAGCAGTGCATATTTAGAGTTACTGCGCAAGAGCGCCCTCTGGCTTTCAGATGGAGAAGCATTTACTACTGATCACAGAGCCGTAAAGCTCTGACAAGCTGCGCATAAAATAATTGCAGCCTTTGCCAAGTGCAGTTTAATCGCAATAAATCGTGCAGCACTATAACTTTCGATAAAATCATCTACCAAATGTATAAATGTAAAATATAAATGATGTCCCCAGAGAAGCATTGCTTACCTGTAGGTGCATTAGTGATCCCATCCTGTCCGTCTTTTGAAAGGTGTGAATTTGCTTTAAACACGTTAATGTCTCTTGTATGTGTGAGAACTGTGTTGTTCAGTTGACGGACACAAGTCCACAAGCCGTTAACGTGTTTGTTCAGTCCCTCTTTAATTCGTTTGAGACTGTCAGACATTGGCTCAAACCGACCGCAAATGCCTTCAATGCTAGCCACCCGTCCATCAAGACCATTAAGCAAGCCATTCATTGTCTTCACTTGCTCTTGGCTTTCCCCAAAATCAGCTTCCAAATTTTCCACCCGTTTCAGTATAATTTCCTGCAGCTGCTGTGTATGTTTCTCCAAGACATCTAGGCGCTGATCATGACCTAAGACTGTGGTCAGTAACTGTGAAGTGCTGTTTTCATGTTGAACAGCATTGATTTTCTCCTCCAAGGCTATGCTTTGATCTTCCTCTTCCTTAAGTGTTTCCCTTCTTAGTTTCTCCTCAAGATTGAGGCAATGTACCTCTGCACTCTTTTCCGCAAGACTAAGCCTTGCCTCCAGAATATGCCCTTGTGCATCAATCTGTGCAAGGGTGGCATTCTGCTGCCTAATGGCATCTTTCAGTATCTGCTGGGTGTCCTTGAGCTTCCGGACCTCATCGCTGTCCAGCCCCGGGGCTTTTCCAATGGGAAGTTGGAGACGCAAGTCTTGGATCTCTTTGCGGAGTTCAGCCTCTTTAGAGTCAAGGAGCTCGGCCAAACTCAAGTAAGAGGTTTCTTGTTCCTCACACTGCTCCTGAACAGACAGCACTTTGTATTCACATGCATTCTTCATGTCTGCAAATTTAATGTCTATTCCTTGAAGAAGCTCCTCACGAAGGGCAGAAAGCTTCTCATTGATGTATGTCTGACATGGACACTCGTTGGTTGCAGTGGTTGAGGAGGGTTGAAGTGGTCCAGTATTGGTCAATTCTGTTAGTCGATGCATCTGTCCATCGATGTTCTGGATCCTATTCTGCAGATCTTGGATGCTATTAGTATTGGAACTGATTGTGCTGGAGAGCTGGGTAATGTGGTTTTGCAGTTCATCAGCACCTGATGATAAACGGAGGTCTGATGGGAACACAATGGTCTCAATTTCACCCGCCTTGACATCCTGTGGCTGTTGCAAATTCCCCAACGTGTTTAGAATGAATTTGGTAACATCTTCCTGTATATCTAAACGTAAGTTTGCATTGGTTGAAGTCATGGCTTGCAGGTCAAGTACTGTTTGAGAAAGACGCTCCACTTCTTCTTCTAATACCTGAACTCGGTGACTCTCATGTTGGCGATCTCCATAATCTCCCAGTTGAATGTTGCGATCCCCTTTCTGCCCGGGTTGAGACCATGGATGTGTCTCGGAGAACACTTCTGGTCCTAGAACCAAAATTACATGTACTTATCAGGTGTGGGAATCGCCCAAGGCCCCATGATATGATATTATCACAATACTTAAGCCATTATTGCGATAACATGTTGTGATATATTTGCGAATTATTACCTTTTTTTGGGAACTAGAAATCATTGGCCCAATTTTCAAAGTTATCAAGACAATTCCATTAAGTTCAATTCAGTTATTTTTTTTTTTTAATCAATTAGCAAAGACATTTCAGTTTAAATGACACACAATATGTTGATGTAATGATCAACATTAGGTCAACAGAACTAATCAAAATAATGTTTAAAACTTAAGGTTTAATTAAATCTATAAAATAAATTTTGTCTTGTAACCATGGATTTATTGAAGTTGTGGTAATAGGTCACCTCAATTACTTTTTATGAGTGTACTAATATAGTAATATTGCTCATTTTTCCAAATCCAAAAAACATGTACCCAGTCTACTCTGTTGTTGACTGTTGGTGGAAGGGGCATCTGGACGTGGTTCCTCAACAACATTGGGTTTCTGTGGGGTAACTTTCACCTCTGTGCAGTCATGACCTTGGTAGCCTGGGCAACACCTCCATTCCAGTTCAGTCACTTGTTTGTAGCCTATTTTGTACATGGGCCTCAGGTGAGTATGATACCTAGAAAGACAGTTATGAATTATGATGTCAAAGGCAGATATGAACAAACATCAAGATTCAATTTGAACTATTAACTAAAAGTATGCACTCCACAGGTATCGGTAATAATACACTGTTTAGACCTCAGATTCCAAGCCACTTTCCTGTAACTACAGTAACATCAAAAGATACACAGATGCACACTTTGATACCAACTGGGCACATTTACCACATTTAGGGACACTAGTTCTATCCTAAAGTCATGCCATAGATTGACATATAGGAGTGTCCAGGTTGAGAAAAGAATCTTTTAAAAATCTAGTTAAACGTGTCAACTTCAAAGAAATTAACTTTTGTATTCTCCTTGTGAAAAAGAAGTGTACTTAATTGTATTGAATGTGCACTTGTGTACTTCAAATCTTAAAAGTAGGCCTATATTTAAAAAAATGTACTTGGGGACATATCATGAACTAAATCAGCACATTTTTCTCCCACTGAAAACTAGGCAGTTAAAACATGGTATAATAAAAAATCCATGGGGTATTTTGAGCTGAAACTTCACAGACACATTCTGGGGACACCAGAGACTTATATTACATCTAGTAAAAAGGGGCATTATAGGCCAGCTTTAATGAAATAAAAGGCCACTTAAATGTACTTTAAGACGATACACTTTCATGACTGTTAACAACACACTTTTAAAAAGTGCACTTTGAAATATTGTCAAATTAAAATGTTCACTTTAAAGTACATTTTAAATCATTATGTTTTGACAATCATTTGTCATACTTTAAAGAAGTACACTTATTTTGATGTTGACTAACATACTAAATCACAAATATTTGATTATAATTTTAACTGTAGTGTGTTATTCAATATTACATTTAAGGTTAATATATTCTAAATGTACTAACATACCAGTTTCAATAGATATTACATATTATATATATATTTGTTTACCATAAATGCTTGTCAGTATATTTGGCAATAAACTTTAATACTACAATAGATGTAATTATGAAAGTGCATATAAGGACGTACTTAAGTGTGTCAAAAATACTCTAAAGTTCAGCTAATTTGATTTTACATAAATTATAAACTATAACATTTTCATTTAATTGCAATTAACATATTAAGTTTCTGAAACATTGAAAACATTACATTCACACTTAAAGGGTTAGTTCACCCAAAAATGAAAATTCTGTCATTTATTACTCACCCTCATGTCGTTCCACACCTGTAAGACCTTCATTCATCTTCGGAACACAAATTAAGATATTTTTGATAAAATCCGATGGCTCATTGAGGCTTTCATTGCTAGCAAGATAATTAACACTTTCAGATGCCCAGAAAGCTGCTAAAGACGTATTTAAATCAGTTCATGTGACTAGAGTGGTTCGGCCTTAATGTTATGAAGCGACGAGAATACTTTTTGTGCACCAAAAAAACAAAATAATGACTTTTTTCAACAATATCTAGTGATGGGCGATTTCAAAACACTGCTTCATGAAGCTTTACGAATCTTTTGTTTCGAATCAGTGGTTCGGAGTGTGAAAGTCACGTGATTTCAGTAAATGAGGCTTCGTTACGTCATAAGTGTTTCGAAATTTCACCACTGGGGGGCATGACTTTTGCATTTTGATACACACTCCGAACCACTGATTCGAAACAAAAGATTTGTAAATCTTCTAAGCTTCATGAAGCAGTGTTTTGAAATCGCCCATCACTAGATATTGTTGAATAAAGTCGTTATTTAGTTTTTTTGGTGCACAAAAAGTATTCTCGTCGCTTCATAACATTAAGGTTGAACCACTGTAGTCACATGAACTGTTTTAAATACGTCTTTAGTAGCTTTCTGGGCATCTGAAAGTGTTAATTATCTTGCTGGTAATGCAGGCCTCACTTAGCCATCGGATTTTTATCAAAAAATATCTTAATTTGTGTTCTGAAGATGAACGAAGGTCTTATGGATGTGGAACGACATGAGGGTGAGTAATTAATGACAGAATTTTCATTTTTGGGTGAACTAACCCTAATATTTTGTTTTAAAGTATATTATTTATTTCCATAATAAGAACTATCTTTAAATGTGCTAAGCTGTGCTTCTTCACAAGGGTCATATTGGTTACTTATTGTTTTGAAACACCTTTATACAATTTTCAAGAAATGTTTCAATTTAATGACTCATGTCATGTGGTGTAATCATCAAGTAATGACATTTTGTTATTGAATACATGTGAGTATACATATTTTAATCATTTTTTAAATGTTTTTATATAGATTTTTCAACAAAATGACATTTAACCTGAAATAAATTTGCCTTAGTTCATAAAAATGTAAAATTATCAGAACTAACCCCTGGTTTCACAGGGTTTTGCCTATTAAAAGATTTAAGCCTAGTCCCAGACTAAAATGCATGTTTGAGCTGTTTTAACTGAAATCAATATCTTAAAATATGTCAGTGCCATTGTTTTGTCTCAAGATGCACATCAGTAATGTTTTTTTCCTAAGGCACATTTATAAAAGCTACTTAAATGTCCTAATTGAACTAAGGCCTAATCCTGGCTTAATCTAAACCTTGTCTGTGAAACCGGGCCTATATGCCTTAACTCATAATAGTTGTGCTGCACATTAAACTGGGGATGGAGAAAGTACCTTTAACTATCACTATCAAGTTATAGTGACCGACTACTAAGCAGCACATATCCTGATTGTGAGCTGTATGTTTCAGAGGGAGCAAAGTGACAACATATGTCCGGTGAGATTTAAAAAATCTTACTAATTCGCTTGGTCTAACCATTCTGTCCGCAAAAGGAGGCATTCCTTTTTTTCATGAGCCATGCAAACATAAACAACAAAGTGCAAAATTACGCACATCATTTATTATGATTTACTCCAACAGTGACACACATCTGGAGTGCAGCTTTAAAAGCAAGATGTGCATGAACACGCGGGACATTCTAATTACACCATTTCTTAAAGGTTCTCTGGAAACTTTACACAAGCTAAAACCGTTTAGTGCGGCCCCTGGCACTTCAGCGGTCATAAATAATTTGGATACTGATAAAACCATAATGACCTGCCAGTCAATGGGTCCAATATAACTGCATTGCTTGTTCGACTAGGAGCAATTCCACTTCAATCCATTCTGATCTCATCTAATCTGATCTCTGGTCACTTCCACCAATAAAAGTGTCTATGCAAACCCCCCCGCCCGCTGCACGCTCTCCAGAGACACTTACATCACCCGTTGTGTGCAGTCAGGATGATGAGGCGGACAGGGCAGGAGCTGCGGCTCCATGACGTTTTCATTTCCCGCAAGCACAGCGCATGTCACGTTCTTATGCACTACAAACGCACACCAGTTTCTGAAAAAGAGTAAAGAACAATAAAACTAATTTATACTGTACACACAAGAAAATATCCATTCTCAGAACTTTCTGGCAAAAGGTTCTCTCAAGGTTATGAACAAACACTAATAGAACATTTGTTCAATTTCCTGGTTTTTAAAAGGGATAGTTCACCCAAAAATGAAAATTCTGTCATCATTTACTCACCCTCAAGTTGTTCCAAACCTGTATGAGTTTCTTTCTTCTGTTGGACACAAAAGAAGATATTTTGAAGAATACAGTTGACGGCAGCCATTGACTTCCATAGTACGGAAGAAAAAAAAAATACTAGGACAGTCAATGGCTACCGTCAACTGTATTCTTCAAAATATCTTCTTTTTGTGTCCAACAGAAGAAAGAAACTCATACAGGTTTGGAACAACTTGAGTAACAGAATTTTCATTTTTGGGTAAACTATCCCTTTAGTTATGTTTTCAAAACGTAAGCAACAAATTTACATTGTTCCGCTTTTTTTTTTTTAGTTGGATATTCATCTAACTTTTTAAAAATGTTTCAGAACATACATGTTTCAGAGCATTCAGAGAACATTCAAAAGTAACACTCCCATAATATTCGCACAATGATGACATTCAGAAAAAAAAACTTTTCATAACTTAATGTGAATGTTAATAGAATGTTCTTAGAACATATTTTGTTAGCTGGGTAGTACCCATTACCAAATCCTTCAGAAGGAATTACTAAATATTTGGAACAGTAGTAAAGCGAAAAGCATGGCTGAAGCAAGACTGAAGAAACCATATCTTTGTGAGGTATATTAAATCAATAAATCACTGCATAGGTCAAAGTTTTTGGCATTTAGGGTTATGGCTGATGACTCGAAATGTACAGTAAAGTTTCCATGACTGGTGATTAAGTGAGAAATTGACTTAAGCTTACTTCTTTTTAAGAAGTAGCCAAATAATAATGTGAGGGGGGAAATGGATAGGCCAACAAATAAGGATGAAATTCAGAGGGATGCTTGGGTGGGTNGGGTGGGATTTAAAAAAAAAAAAAAAAAAAAACATTTTAGAATTATCCAGAGTTAGTGAATAGATTTATACAATATAATTAACAATTTACCTAAATCAATTGTCTGCTGTTACCTATTCATTTAAACAGTCTTGTGTAAGCTATTCGTTAACAGGTTCAAATATTAATGTTGCGCCAGTCATTTGTCCTGCAATTAATTAGTTTCACATTAATTATGAAACTGTATAGCCTATATATTTGTTGTTGGGAGTAATTAAGTTGGTTAGTCAACTTACTGATCTACAATTTAAACTTCTTCCGAGCCAAAATTGAGACTGTATCTCCTCCTAGAGCTTTAAAGCTATAACCACCAAACTCGGGTCAGACCTTCAGACTGTTCTGACTCAGGTTGCTATATCTTTTCAAACTGATCCGACTTATGGTTTTCCTGAAAATGACAATTAAATATCATAAAAATCCAATAAACTTACATTAAGGGGGTCAAAACTTTTGTAAACTAAATCTTATAGTGTATTTCAGATGTCTATCACAACTATCTATATATACTATACTATATATATTTTTAATCTATCTATCTATGATCTTACAATTTCTTTCACACATTCAAACTTTCTGGCTAGGCTTTTTCAACTTAAAGTTTGTCTACAGATGTACTCATCTAGTTACTAAGTAATATAATTACTTTTCCCTTAAAAAAGTAAAGTAAGGAATTACTGTTATTTTTTCTGTAATTTAATTAAAGTTACCTCTGATAAAGTTGTATTAAATACTGTATAGACTATACAATTCCATATAAAACAATAGTGGATTTAACATCAAAATATAAAGTTTTCAATGTAACCTCCTCCATTTACACACTTTGGTCAGTTCAAGAATAATTTATGCAATTGTATATTGTTTATTTGAAAGAATTAAAAAGCAGTTTCATGTCTATCCTTGTATTGTTCATGGTTGCTGTGGGAGAGAGTAATTGTTAAGTAATTCAATACTTTTTAGAGAGTATTTATTTACAGTAATCTAATTACACTGTTAAAGATATACAGTGGCAAGAAAACGTATGTGAACCACTTGCAGAATCTGTGAAAATGTGAATAATTTTAATAATATAAGAGAGATCATACAAAATGCATGTTATTTTTTATTTAGTTCTGTCCTGAGTAAGATATTTTACATAAAAGATGTTTGCATTTAGTTCACAAAACAAAACAATAACTGAATTTATTAAAATGGCCCCATTCATAAGTATGTGAACCCTTGATTCTCAATACTGTGTGTGGTTACCTGGATGATCTATGACTGTTTTTTTGTTTTGTGATGGTTGTTCATGAGTCACTTGTTTGTTCTGAGCAGTTAAACTGAGCTCTGTTCTTCAGAAAAATCCTCCAGGTCCTGCAGATTCTTCAGTTTTCAAGCATTTTTTGCTTATTTGAACCCTTTCCAGCAGTGACTGAATGGTTTTGAGATCCATCTTTTCACACTGAGGACAATTGAGGGACTCAAACACAACTATTAAAAAAGGTTCAAACATTCACTGATGCTCCAGAAGGAAACACGATGCATTAAGAGTCGGGGGGTGAAAACTTTTGAATTCAAATATCAAGGTAAATTGTACTTCATTTGTCTTCCGGGAAACATGCAAGTATGTTCTGTTGCTTCCGAAGGGAAGTACTAAATGAAAAACAATGATATTTAAACAAAATAAGAAAAATTGTGACATCTTCATCCTGTTCAAAAGTTTTCACCCCCCGGCTCTAAATGCATCGTGTTTCCTTCTGGAGCATCACTGAATGTTTGAACCTTTATTAATAGTTTTGTTTGAGTCCATTAATTGTCCTCAGTGTGAAAAGATGGATCTCAAAATCATTCAGTCACTGCTGGAAAGGGTTCAAATATGCAAAAATGCTTGAAAACTGAAGAATCTGCAGGACCTGGAGGATTTTTCTGAAGAACAGAGTTCAGTTTAACTGCTCAGAACAAACAAGAGACTCATGAACAACCATCACAAAACAAAAAAACAGTCATAGATCATCCAGGTAACCACACACAGTATTAAGAATCAATGGTTCACATACTTTTGAATGGGGTTATTTGAATAAATCCAGCTATTGTTTTGTCTTGTGAACTAAATGCAAACATCTTTTATGTAAAATTTCTTACTCAGAACAGTACTAAATAAAAAAATAAAAACATTCATTTTGTATGATCCCTCTTATTTTATTAAAATTATTCATTTTCAGATTCTGCAAGTGGTTCACATACTTTTTCTTGCCACTGTAATTAGTAGCTAGTAATAATTTGAGTAACTTACCCAACAATACCCGAAATAATCTTATTAATTAATAGAATGGTAATACTGTTACTCATTTGTTCCTGCATTTGATTAATGACGGAACATGTTTTTGTATAGCGCATAATTTTGTTTCCTCAGCAGAACCATCAAATATAACAAATATCCCAACCAAGGTGTCAGTTGAATGACTAGATCCTGTTTTGAAGTTTAATCGCATGTATATTTATTCTCAAACACATTTCATGAGATAACTGAAATCCCGGGTTTTTCCTAACGCCAGCTGCCATGCTCGATTACAGAAGGCTACTTACTTGTTTCGTTGTCTCGAAACAGAGCTGGAATAAGGACTGCCCTGGAACAGACTATACCTCGACGGGGTCCCATGAGCCAAAGGAAAGGTAATAAGACTAATAATAACCCCTGCACAGAAGTGCACGTAACATCCAAGGACGCACTTCATTTCAAATCACCCAACCAGAGTCAGCATCCACCTTATTCAAGTATTTAAAATAAGTTCAACTAAAAACGTTTTTAAAGTTTCTTGACAGAATGATGGCAGTGAAATGTGACAATGTTGCAAGTTCGCTCGAGCTCCCGCCCCGCAGAGCGCGCGCAGCTTTCTACTGGATGCTACAGAGCGGTATCAGGTTCCCAACTTTATTAGTGTTCTCCCAAACTGATTAGACTCTGCTTTATACGTGGTTATGCCATTTCTTTAAAACGTATCTCAAAAAATCTTAGGACTGCGCTGAATAAGTTTTTTCAAATTAGAATATCATGANGTCAGCATCCACCTTATTCAAGTATTTAAAATAAGTTCAACTAAAAACGTTTTTAAAGTTTCTTGACAGAATGATGGCAGTGAAATGTGACAATGTTGCAAGTTCGCTCGAGCTCCCGCCCCGCAGAGCGCGCGCAGCTTTCTACTGGATGCTACAGAGCGGTATCAGGTTCCCAACTTTATTAGTGTTCTCCCAAACTGATTAGACTCTGCTTTATACGTGGTTATGCCATTTCTTTAAAACGTATCGCAAAAAATCTTAGGACTGCGCTGAATAAGTTGATTTTGGGTTGCTGACATGATATACTGCATCTACAAATTATATATATACAGGTGCATCTCAAATTAGAATATCATGAAAACGTTTTTTTTTCTTTTCTGTAATTTAATTCAAAAAGTAAAACTTAAATATATTCTAGATTTATTAGAGAAAGTAAAATATTTCCAGACTTTTTTGTTTTCATTTTGATGATTACAGCTTGCTGCTCATCAAAATTAAAAATCAGTATCTCAAATTATTAGAATATTTAATTTCAAGTTCTATTAAATTACCATTCTCAGGGTATAAATACTGGGTTTAGGTCAGTAATCCCAACAGCAGTCACGAGGAAGTCTGCTGACTTGACAGTTGTCCAGAAGACGATCATCAAGACCCTCTTCAATGAGGGTAAGCCACAGAGGGTCATTTCTGAAAGAGCTGACTGTTCGCAGAGTGCTGTGCCAAAGCATAATCATGGAAAGTTGACTGGAAGGAAAAAGTGTGGTAGGAAAAGGTGTACAAGTGAAAGGAATGACCGCAGGCTTGAGAAGATTGTCAGGCGAAGCCGATTTAAGAACTTAGGAGAGCTTGGAAAGGAGTAGACTGAAGCTGGAGTCAGTGCATCAAGAGCCACCACACACAGACTTCTTCAGGAAATGGGCTACAACTGTCACATTCCACGTACCAAGCCACTTCTGAACCAAAGACAACGTCAGAAGCGTCTTACCTGGGCTAAGGAGAAAAAGAACTGGACTGTTGCTCAGCGGTCCAAAGTCCTGTTTTCAGATGAAAGTAAATTTTGCATTTCATTTGGAAATCAAGGTCCCAGAGTCTGGAGGAAGAGTGGAGAGGCACAGAAACCATGTTGCTTGAAGTCCAGTGTGAAGTTTCCACAGTCAGTAATGATTTGGGCTGCCATGTCATCTGCTGGTGTTGGTCCACTGTGTTTTCTGAAGTCCACAGTCAATGCAGCCATCTACCAGGAAATTTTAGAGCACTTCATGCTTCCTTCTGCTGACAAGCTTTATGGAGATGCTGATTTCATTTTCCAGCAGGATTTGGCACCTGCCCACAATGCCAAAGGTACCAAAAGCTGGTTCAATGACCATGGTGTTACTGTGCTTGACTGGCCATCAAACTCACCAGACCTGAAACCCATAGAGAATCCATAGGGTATTGTCAAGAGGAAGATGAGCGACACCAGACCTAACAATGCAGATGACCCAAAGGCCGCTATCAAAGCAACCTGGGCTTCCATTACACCTGAGCAGTGCCACAGGCTGATTGCCTCCATGCCACGCCGCATTGATGCAGTAATTCATGCAAAAGGAGGACCAA
Organism: Anabarilius grahami; assembly: GCA_003731715.1. Taxonomy (NCBI): domain Eukaryota; kingdom Metazoa; phylum Chordata; class Actinopteri; order Cypriniformes; family Xenocyprididae; genus Anabarilius; species Anabarilius grahami. The sequence goes on along the minus strand of RJVU01050164.1, from coordinate 345,943 downwards.
CTAAGTATTGAGTGCATAGAAATTAACATACTTTTCAGAAGCCTGACATTTCTGTTTAAAATATCTTTTTTTTTTTTTAATTGATCTTATGAAGTATTCTAATTTATTGAGATAGTGAATTGGTGGGTTTTTGTTAAATGTGAGCCAAAATCATCACAATTAAAAGAACCAAAGACTTAAAGTACTTCACTCTGTGTGCATTGAATTTATTTAATACACGAGTTCCACAATTTGAGTTGAATTACTAAAATATATGAACTTTTCCACGACATTCTAATTTATTGAGATGCACCTGTATATATAAATTACATTAATTGAAATACTGTAATAAGTAACTTTATAAGTTAATTTGACACCACATGACTATTTAATATTTAAGTGGCAATAAATAGGCTCTGTAAGTTACCCCACATTTTGGTGTGAACCAAGTGTATTTATGTAGGCTATAACACTCTTTAAAAAGGTACAACATATAGACAACTATTATAATACATTATAATATGCATTACAAAAAGAATACATACAGGCTCACATACTGTTCTTTGCATAATATATAGTACGGAAGTAAGGCATATTCAGATGCAGCATCAATCCACTTTTACTTGTTCTGAATAAGGCGGTTGCTAACAAGTGACTAAATGGGACTAAAGAGATTGTCGTGACATTAAACATCATCATGCTGAACAAGTAAACTCATCTAGTTCACTTTCACAGCCTCATTGTGTTTATGATATAACACTAACTCAAACTTCCAGGGAAAATGTTTTTTATAGACAGAAAGAGTTGTCGGAAGCGTAATGGTGGTGATGTTGAAGTCATGCGACCGCTGTGTAGTTTGTTTATAGCATACATTTAGCTTCTTTGAGAATCAAACTTTTGTTGATCAAAAAGCCAATAGAAAAATCCTATAGTGTTTTTGTCAAGGGAACATGGGTGATGCTAACTTCCGGGTTGGCCTACAAAAATGTCATCACTGCAGAACTCTATAGGCATTAAATGGAGTATGTGTTGAAATGCTAGAGTGTATGCTGTATTCATATGTGTGTGTGTGTGTGTGTGTGTAAAAACGAAACTACAGACATGAAATAAGATCAGGAAAACAAATCCCATCTGAATGGCTTTAGTGAAAGTGCGATTTCTGGAAGGTTTGTTGAATAAAAAAAAAGGATGACAGGACATGATGTTATTGTAAAAAAACTTTTTTTTTTCTCAAAGAAAGATACAAAATATATTAACCTTTTTCGCTTTCTGCTTAGATCAAGCAATTAAAAAATGTGTAAACAGTGAAAAGTAAAAAAAAAATTTTTGCAAAGATCAAAACTTGAATCAATCTTTGAATAATCTCAAAAAGCATTGCCTCAGCTGTCAGTTCACATTGCATCACGAATCTGCAAAAAAACAACAACAACAGACTATTAACTTCAGTGAAAAAGCAACAGGCAAGACAGAAAACTATTACACCTATTTCACACAATTCGTTTGCAGTACATATGCGGTGCAGAAGCAGCAAGCAGCCATTGTGCTTTCACACAAGTGGCATTTGCAGTGTGTAACTGATCTGCAGCTTTTATCAACAAAAAACTGTAACAAAATAAAATCGTTTCATGACACAAAAATGTAAAGTATTTATTAAGAACAATAAACATTCCAACTAAAATCGACACTGACATTGATTTTTCATGTTTAATATTGTAAAGCTGCTTGCTTTAAACAATTGACTGTATAAAGTGCTATTATAAATAAATGTGACTTGATACCCACATCATTATGATGAGATGCATTCTTAAAGGGTTAGTTCACCCAAAAATGAAATTTCTGTCATTAAGTACTCACCCTCATGTCGTCCCAAACCCATAAGACCTTCGTTCATGTTCGGAACACAAATGAAGATATTTTTGATGAAATCCAAAGGTTTTTAATCCTCAATAGAAAGCAATGATATTACCACAGTCAAGGTCCAGAGAAGTAGTAAAAATATCGTTAAAGTAGTCAACATGACTACAGCGGTTCAACCTTAATGTTATGAAGCAACGAGAATACTTTTTGTGTGTTTTTGTGAACAAAAAGTATTCTCGTTGCTTCATAAGATTAAGGATGAACCACTGTAGTCACGTCGACTATTTTAACGATGTTTTTAGTACCTTTCCAGGCCTTGACAGTGGTCGCTGTTTATGGAGCTCTCGGATTTCATCAAAAATATATTAATTTGTGTTCTGAAGATGAACGAAGGTCTTACGGGTTTGGAACGACATGAGGACAGATTGATGACAGCTCCCACCTCAATAGAAGCAAGTGTTTTGCATTCAAATTCAAAATGAACACTATTTCCATTGTGTCTAACAATTAGTTGATTTTTTTTTTTTTTACATAACAGTACTTAAAGATACCTAATAATAAAAGGCGGGACCAAGTATAAGATGTAGCTGACATTATGGCTTTTCACACTTGAAATAGTTAACCCTGGGTCATTCTAAACCTCGGGTAAACAGAATCCTGGGTTATCTTGCTTCACTGCTCATAATTTACCCGAGGTTAACAATTAATCCTGGGTATTCATAAGCAGATGTTCCACATTGTACATTCCTAAACCCTGGGTTAACATTCTTATTTGTATATTTGTGGTATCATTGATTGGATAAATGCAACACACGACCAGTTTACATAGCTCTAGCATTGTGCAACCTCGTATTGCAGACTGTACTATCATAAAAGCAGTTCTAACTCCAGAGCAGGGTTTCATAACCCTGGGTAAAAAGCAGTGCTAACCCCACTTCTAAATTACAAGTGTGAAACGTTCCTTTACCCAGTGTTAAAAGCAGTGTTTAGAGTTGTTTTCAGAGTTGTTTTTTCTGAGTGACATACAAAAAAGTAAAGACTCGTAACTCCAAAACTATAGCAAGGAGAGTCAAAAGGTAGAAAAATGTTTAATTAATAAATAAATAAATAATAATAATAGTAAATTTGGACATTCTCATGCTGAGAAACTGCTAATAAAAGGCAAAAAAGTGTGCTCGAGGGAAATTTTTTACCTATCTTTCTAATTTGACATGCAATATCACATGAAGGAAATAAGGTAGGGGGATGTTCCTCTATATGTGAGATGCATTTGATTAAAATTTTGTGGTGATAGCATAAAGTAATCAAAAATTACAGCATTTGGAACCAAGGTAGCCTTTTTGTTTAGCCCTTGGCGCCCCCTAATGGGCATTTTTTAAATCATTCTTTCACAAGGAATATCTCGTGATCGACGCAAGGGATTATGTTGATTTTGGACTCATTTCAATCGGAAGAATAAAATGATACATGTTTTGTGTTATTCCTGTCAGTGGCTGCTTAGTAATTTGATTATGATTTTTTNAACATTTAGTGTTCTAGAACCATGTAAAACTATGGTAACTGGTGGTACGCAGGAGAGGAATCTTGTTCCGATCCATACTGATGGTAGGATATAGTTATAGGAGGTGTTATTGATGGTGAGGTTGATGGGTCTGGACTTCATGGCAGGAGGTGATGGGGTGGAATGCCTAAAATCCTGTTGATTATGGGGGCTAAGGGGTTAAGATAGTTAAGAATAATTTTAAACTACTAACCTATTTACAACAAAGGGGAAAAAAAACATAAAATTACTTGACAATAAATTAACATTTAGTGTTCTAGAACCATGTAAAACTATGGTAACTGGTGGTACGCAGGAGAGGAATCTTGTTCCGATCCATACTGATGGTAGGATATAGTTATAGGAGGTGTTATTGATGGTGAGGTTGATGGGTCTGGACTTCATGGCAGGAGGTGATGGGGTGGAATGCCTAAAATCCTGTTGTTTATGGGGGCTGGGTATGTGTGGCTTGATGTGGTTGATTTTCATCCTCTAACTCCAGATATGAAAGGTAGCTGAGGATATAAATTTGTGCCCAGTTCTGGTTCCTATGATTAATCCTGTTAACTTTAGAGACTAAAATGAGGGCAAAATAGTATGTCGTCATTGTCCTGTAACGGTACATGTGATAATTCTGCAGTTGTGTGGTGGGTTATAATAGATGTTGTTCTGCTAGACTTTTTTATATGACTCTCCTCCTTTTCGGTCTCTGTAAACCTTCAGTCATTAGTGCCTGCACTCTGGGATGTTTGACAGGGGTATCTGCTATTTGTGCTGATAATGGAGGTGCCCAGAAGTGGTGTGGGGGAAGAAAAGATATTTGACCTTCTGGTGTTGGTGTTGCAGGCCTCTGTATAGCAGTAAGGGGACTGTATGGTCTACATAGTTGGCATAATTCTGGTTCCACATCCTCCCGAGTCATACTCACGTTCACTGGTTTATCAGTATATATAGGCGATCAACACTCCAATCCAGAAGGGGGCGTACGTGGTAATACAACAATGTTTGCTAACCGCCACAACAGGAAAAAGAGCAGAAGAACAGCGCATACGCGAATGACTTGAGCAGTTGAAAACAAAGTCAACTAGGCAGTGTGCATGCGTCGAATGAATCTTTCTGCGCTCACAAAGGAGAATACTTTAAAAGGCTCGCACACTCAACTGGGCATGAAACGTAGCGAAACTTGGAAAATTAAAGGATTAGTCCACTTTTAAATGAACTTTTCCTGATAATTTACTTACCCCCATGTCATCCAAGATGTCCGTGTCTTTCTTTCTTCAGTCGAAAAGAAATTAAAGTTTTTGATGAAAACATTCCAGGATTTTTTTCCATGTAGTAGACTTGAATGGGCACCAAACAAATTGTTCTACACGATCCCATTGCTCATTTTCTGAAAAGAAATAGAAAATTATATAAGTTTTAACCATAAATGCTCATCTTGAACTAGCTCTCTTCTTCTCTATTTGAATTCCAACAGTGTAGACACTGCTAAGCGTATTACTGCCCTCCACAGGTCAAAGTTTGAACTAATTGTTATATACTAATATATTGCATATACAAATTTGTTCAAAACTTTGACCTGTGGAGGGCAGTAATACGCTTAGCAGTGTCTACACTGTTGGAATTCAAATAAAGAAGAAGAGAGCTAGTTCAAGATGAGCATTTATGGTTAAAACTTATATAATTTTCTATTTCTTTTCAGAAAATGAGCAATGGGATCGTGTAGAACAATTTGTTTGGTGCCCATTCAAGTCTACTACATGGAAAAAAATCCTGGAATGTTTTCATCAAAAACTTTAATTTCTTTTCGACTGAAGAAAGAAAGACATGGACATCTTGGATGACATGGGGGCGAGTAAATTATCAGGAAAAGTTTATTTAAAAGTGAACTAATCCTTTAAGTATAGGAGGGTTGGGTTTAAGCTTTGAATGTTTAAATATATTTTAAATGGAGCAAATTGTGACACTCCTAATAAGTTTTATTTTTCATTATTCTATTTATTTTGTACTTTTATAACACAAGATGCTTTTCAGTTTTGTAGCTGATTGTGGCTGAAAATACCTTTTGTTTTTTATCCGCCCTGCAAAAAAAAAAAAAAAAAGACCTATGCAAGAGTGCATTCTGTTTACTGCTTAGTGATCAATGCACTAGGAAGCTGTCCTGTACCAACTAGGGGACTAAATGCCCCTAGGTGGAACGAACTGTGATTTGCACTACTGTGTTCAAAATAAATGCAAAGAAAACCAAACATTGTGAATTTGTTCCTTTGTCCAGTAACACTTTAGTTTAGGGTCCAATTCTCATTACGATATAGTTACTTATTAGCATGCATATTACTAGGATATTGGCTGTTTATTAGTACTTTAGCAGATAATATTCTTATTAATTAGTACTGTTTATTAGCAGATATTAATGCCTTCTTCTGCATGACCATATTCTATATCTCAATCCTACGCATACCTAAACTTAACTACCTTACTAACTATTAATAAGCAGTAATTAGGGGTTTATTGAGGCAAAAGTCATAGTTAATAGAATAGTTTAGACCCTAAACTTAAGTGACCCACAAAGGAGATGTAATTTTTGATCAGGATGGTTGTCGAGTGTACCTTTGGCATTTTACCATCCAGATGGAGAGTACTGTTGAGCACTGAATGCTGTCTCTGTGGTCACTGCAGTATGCATCCTATAATCACAATTACCTCCTAAATCCTTCTGAGAACCAAAGGTGGCTGGATGAGATGGAAGAGAGAGAGAAAGTGCTACCACATGTGAGAAATTTTGGTGGAAACGGGATGCAAAGAAGCCTATGATGTGCGTGAGATGCTTTGCACATTTTTCAGCAAATGTCAGGGCAAGACCACATGGTCTAAAACAGTTGTTCTTAAACTTTTTAGAGTGGAGCACCCCCTGAAGGGATTCCCATCCTTCTGTGTACCCGCTCTCTTCCACTTAGACTGCAGTCACACCTTTTCCATTAAGGGACAATATTTGCCCCCTAAATTGATTTTCCAGTGCATATTTTTACCTTCATGAATAACTTTATAAAATAAATGATGTTTTAAATAAAAAAATGTTCAATAGAGAAATATGCAATGATGGTAAAACGAAGTGATACTTTTAAATATTAAACTAAAATCGCCAGTTGGTGGCAGCAAGTCACTGTTTTTATGAGCGAGTTAAGTCAAGTCATTCAGTAATGAAGAAAGTGGCTGTGAATCAATCACTGAATCATTGACTCTCACAATTCGTTCAAAGCCGCATTCGTGTGTTGTAGTTCTGCTGTGGTTTTTGTTAGAAATATTTTTGTTGCAAAATAGAGTAAATAGTGACAGTACTGCGTTTAAAATGTGCGTTTTGTTTTTTGACCTGTTGTATAATAATGCACGTTTGCAGTCGTGGATATTTGGGTACAATTGCATTCTTGCTCGTTATCAACATTAAATACAAGAACTCACACAAAGTATGTTTTTGTATCGAAGATAGTTTGAGTCTTAAATCGATATCAATCCACTGTGTCTATATTTGTACATGCGAGTAAGTGCTAAATCCCCACTTTTACAAAGGTGCATTGTATTTAAGGCAGCAGAATCTGCACGCAATTTATCATATGCATGCTGCTTCTGTGGATGCAGTCATTTTTGACTACAAAACATGAGGTTATTTGATTAAATGTAATGGATTTACGGCATTTTGCCAGTTAAAAAATACATGCTCGGCTTTAATATTATTTTCAGGTATGGTAGAGTTAAATTAACTACTCTGCATTTTGTTCGCATACCCCCTTTTGTCACCTCACGTACCCCAGTTTGAGAACCACTGGTCTAAAACGCCCAGGAATACTTCATTTTCAATTCAATTCAATTTATTGTCATTGAGCCAAAGTACGAAGACAAAGCCAATGAATTGTCTACGCCTTTCAAAGAAGTGAAGTGAAGTGAAGTGACATGTGGCCAAGTATGGTGACCCATACTCGGAATTTGTGCTCTGCATTTAACCCATCCAAGGGAACACACACAGCAGTGAACACACACACTGTGAACACACACACCGTGAACTCACACCCGGAGCAGTGGGCAGCCATTGCTGCGGCGCCCGGGGAGCAGTTGGGGGTATGGTGCCTTGCTCAAGGGTCTCACCTCAGTCATGGTATTGAGGGTGGGGAGAGCGCTGGACATTCATTCCCCTCACCGACAATCCCTGCCGGAACTGAGACTCGAACCCATGACCTTTGGGTTACAAGTCCGACTCTCTATCCATTAGGCCACGACTGCCCCAGTTTTTTATACCTAAAAGTATACTTCTTAGGCCGTGAGCGCGGAAAGATGCGTTTGTCACTAGTGGACTTTGTTTTCATGCACTTAAATCATAATGTAGTTCTCCAACCACCAGCCAGTCACGTGAATGCTGGAGATGCTTCCCCGCATGTATTGTAGTTCACTTCTTTTTTTTTTTCAAGAGGAAAAAAACTATTTTATACAGATGCCATGGATCAACTGCTGCACACTGAAAACGCATCTTATGTGAAAGCACAATGAGCGTGCTTCTTCTGCACCACATAGTTCTGCAAACACATCATGTGTGAAACAGGAGTTACAGAGCAAACACTTCAGATGACTATTGATTTACCGAGTTTGTAACTTTTGCGACGGATCCTTTTAGGAGGGACTGAGGGCTCAGGCGTTTCAGGCTCAAGGCTCCGTTTCACTCTTGCAGCATATGACATTTTTTCAGGAGTTCTGGCTGCAAATACACATACACACATTTCAGTCTACATTTGTCAGCATTCACCAATTATAGCAATAATTGAGTGTGTAGAAGGTTAAGGAATTTACTATCATTCCTATACCCATTTGAAGGAATATGTATTGCCATTGAGAAGGCACAAACCTTTTTTTTTTTTTTTTGGCAAAAATGCAAATGCAAATACACTGCAGCTTAAGAACAGTTTAACTTTAACTTACCTAGAAAAATTGTATTCAAACTGCATGATTTTCACAAAAATCTTCTTAAGAAAGAAGATAAGATATTTCTAAAGATAAATTCTAAATAGTTTTTAAGAATTGTGTTAAGAAGTTATTCTGGGTTTTTAATCTACTCTATAGCCCATAATGACAAAACAAAAAGCAGATGTGATAACTTTATGCCAATCATCAAAAGTCTGGTTTCGCGTTCAGAAAAGTATTCAGATCCCTTCATTTGTTACACATTTTGATATGTTGCAGCCTTCTGCCAAAAAAAGGAAGGCATCTGAATACTTTCTGAATGCACTGTATTTCAAGCCAAAGTCTGAATGCATTTTCTAAATAACAAAAGGAGAAATGTCCATCCAGCCAAGTTAATCACTGTGACCTTAAATCTAAATTAAATATCATATAATAATAGATTGTTTTAATAAGGCTCTAGTTGCTTCTCAATACTGAAGTATACACTACTGCATAACAAGTATGCTGTGCATGACAAATACAAATCTACAATAACAAAAACACATACCGAGGGTTTTCTCAAGTTCTTTTAACTCTTCTCTTTGCTGGTTGTGCTCTTGTTGTTTCTGTTTCATCTGAGGACTCTGCAGGTTCTCCACATGACTATTATACTCAGACCGGACATCTGAGGCCTTCTTCATTGCAACACAGTACTGCTGCAGTAAACCTGTACATGAACATTCAAATATATGAGACAGAGATTACATACAGTTTCCATCTATTAATATGAGGAGACGCATCATCTCTCACATAAGCATTTATTTCAAGACACTACAGGTAAATAAGGCATTATAATTTTCTGACATGTTATATGTAAATGGTGCATTATCTAATTAAATATGCAGTAATTTGTATACATTTCCAGAACAGAATTCTGAACATTGAGTAAAGCCAGCTTCAATGTTATTTTCATTTTGTTTACATATCAACGTTAAAGGTTTTCACAGAGGGGATTTTGGGCTCTCTTTTTACCAAACCATATATCAGAAAATACAGCCAGAAAAATAAAATTATAGATAGAAAATATAAATAACGTTTAGCTAGTTTCAGTCTCAGTCGAATATTATTTGGCAGAATTATTCGTTATCTGTTATTCGTTGTGAAGCCATTATCCGTGCCTTTTCAAATAAGGTATTCGGCTTCGGGCACACCCCTAATTGTTATGTTTATTATTGCTACTCTAGTCCCTTTATCTGTTTATTTATTTATTTTGAATACGTTTACGCATGTATGTTATAATTTATACACTTCTCTTTTTGCTTTGGAGTTGTTTCTGTAGTTTATTTGAAGCAAAACTCATGTCACAATATATTGAAGATGTTCTGTTAAATGACTGTATTTCTATTTCCCTCGGGAAGGCACATTGAACATTGATCATGTTAACAATGATAAACATGTCAAAATAAATAAATAAATAAATGCATGCAAGTACTACTGAAGTGGATATTTCTGGTTCAGTGCAGCAGAAAAAAAATCTCATTGACTTTGAAAACAGCCTTTAAAGATATGTATTGTAATGTATTTTGGATGTTTTCTTCCCACTAGTTTGAAATAAGATGTTATGGAAGCAAAAAAGCCCAAAATCTCAGAACTGACCAGTTTGCTTGTAGTGTCCAGCCTTAAGTACCATAAGAGTAATCTATGCATTCTAACATTATTCTGAAGCCATTCAATAACTATTAACTTTTTTAGCACAACTTCTTTTAATACTTTATTTTACAGAGTCCTTGTTACACATGCTACATGTAGTTACTGTAGAAATAACTATAAAATATGCATAATTACATGCAACTAGCCCTAAACCAAACCCTAATCCTAACCCTACAGTAAGTACATGTAGTTTATTATTATTACTCAGTACTTAAATGCATAATTACACTAACATGGACACCTTGAAGGGTTAGTTCACCCAAAAAAAAAATTTCTGTCATTAATTACTCACCCGCATGTCGTTCCAAACCTCCAAGACCTTTGTTCCTCTTTGGAACACAAATTAATGAATGCAGTGCAGAGCTTCCGTGTTCTACGTCAGAATGCCGACTCAGTATTGGCCGACGCCGTTCACGTGAGCAGCACGACGCATGCGTGTGATGCAGGAGCCTGTCAATAATGAGTCAGCATTCTGACGTAGAAAACTGAAGCACTGCACTGCGTTCATTTTGTCAATTGCGTAGGAGACTGACAGGGAATAGGAAAAATCATTTAAAAAAGTATTCTCGTTGCTTCATAACATTAAGGTTGAACCACTGTAGTCACGTTGACTATTTTAACGATGTCTTTACTACTTCTCGGGACCTTAAATGTGGTAATTTCGTTGATTTCTATGGGAGACAAAAAAACTCTTGGATTTCATAAAAAATATCTTAATTTGTGTTCTGAAGATGAACAAAGGTTTTGCAGGTTTGGAATGACATGAGGGTGAGTAATTAATGACAGAAATATGATTCAGTTACATTTAAAATGAGAAAGAAATGGTATTAAATACAGTCAAAATAGTCTATCTTCCACTGCACCGAGAGAGAAAGTGTGTTTGTTACCTATCTGATGGCATGTATGGTGGTACTCTTTGGGTAATGGTGCTCCAAACACTTGTCCTCGAAGTTTTTCAATGGACGGCGCTTTGTTCTGCAGACCACCAAACTTCCCGTTGCTGCGTATCCGCTCCCCTTGACGCGTTAGGAGCGTGGGGCACTGCATTTTATTCTGAACCACCTACCAAATATTCATGTTTATACATATTGTTGCGAATATTTGAAGATTCTTCAAAACAAACACACACTCAGTCTCTTACCTGCCGACGATAGTCATTAGCAGAATCCAAGTCATCAATAAGTATGGTGTCTCCAAGAAGGGTTGCAAAAACTGAAAAGAGTCAGAACACATCAATAGCTTCACTATTTGATTATGTTTGCCCTGATCATACTCACAAGTTTAAAAAAATAATGCATGCCAACATTTACAGGCTGCCAAATGCTTAGGCAAATATGATTTTTCAATCCCCGCACACGCACACACACACAGCTCATTTGATACTGCCATACTGCCAATATAGCATCTATGCCAAGACACTTAGCTGTGATGAAAGATTGCAAATAAGAAAATTCCATTACATCATTCCATGACGCATTAATATGGCAGTATTCTGGAAAGACTTGAAGTTGAAAGTGCAATGTTCATGCATACAAATCTATACAAAGTTATGACACAAAATAGACTGCAAAACATACTCAAAACCTCCCTCTCCCAACATGCAACATTTTATTACACAATGCATGTAAAGCTACTTGGTGAGTGTTGCTCTCAAACTCCAAATGCCCATTCAAACAAGCCATTCATGCTTTGATTATTTTCCCTTAAATGGGAATGAATCTATTAATTTATTAATCATGGGTAATTTTCTGAAAAATCTGTTTTGCATCCCTGTCTTGAGAAATCATCATGCTATTTTTCAGCAGTGTAAGGATCCAAAGTTAATACTCAGCAAGCACTAAATGGGTGTGAAAATTGGCTTTGGTTAGTAAATTAAATGGATTGAACTGTTTTGGAAGTGGAGCAGGGGTGTCAGGGTATGACAGTTGCCATACTTTGGTTGCCTGGTAAATGCAAAAATATTTATCATAAATAATAGAATTGAGTTTTAAATTATTACATTAGTTGTGAATTAAATCATTTAAATTATTAACTGAAGAAAAAAGAACAATATACTGAGTTAAATAGGATATTATTATTAACTTGTTTACGTGTGAACTCTCATTCTGGCTGTCAACTAACAACCGGAGCACAACACAGATGTTAAGTACACAAATACTTTCTGTCGAATTTTTAGGCCTTGTGTTTCGTGTTGTGTGTTTATTAATCATATTATTTTCTCTGGTGTGCATGTGTGCTTTTTGAGCTTTTGATGCCGCACACAGCTGCAATCATGAACTCTACATGAAAGAGCAGAGGTCAAGGTCAAGATATTTGCTAAACAATACTTTATGGTTTGTTTCTCATGAAACCCTATACTGTACCTTCAAAACATTTGCCATAACGTTGCACGAGATAATTTTATGGCATTCTATTTTAAAGCTTGAAGGTCACCATTTGCTGCCATTAAAGGGTTAGTTCACCCCAAAAAGAAAATTCTGTCATTAATTACCCTCATGTCATCAAAAATCTGTAAAACTTTTCATCTTAGGAACACAAATGAAGACTGCGTCGTGATGTTCTTGTAAACACGTGTTGGAAATTAATATTTTGAGGTTAATTGAGGATAAACCACTAGAGTCACATGGATTATTTTAATGATGTCTGCCTTTCTAGGCCTTGAAAGTGGTAGTTGAGTAGGCTGTCAATGGAGGGACAGAAAGATTTCATTAAAAAGATCTTCATTTGTGTTACGAAGATGAAAGGAAGTCTTGCGGGTTTAGAGCGACATGAGGGTGAGTAATTAATGGCAGAATTTAAATTTAACCCTTTAAATGGACGAGCACAAGCAGGGCATTTTTAAAATGTTTTTTTGTGCTCTGAAAAAGACAGAAGGTCATATTGCTTTAGAACAACATTAGGGTGAGTAAATCAGTGCATTTTCATTACTTTGTGTTGACTATCCCAGAGACATTCAGAGAATTAAACTTAAAGGGCATATTGCAGGTTAAAAAAAATTTTCGAGATAAATATATAACCTTGTACGAAAGTACCATATGAAAAGGTACTGCAGGATTTAAAAATGTTTTGCAGGACATAAGGGCAAAATTTTAGTAGATAAAGTGACAGTCTTTTTTTTTTTAGCGTCGCGTCATTTTACGTCACGAGAGGGAGTCGTTCGCCGAGCTCTGTGTTGACTCAGTGCAGAGTAGGTTGGTATTTAGTAACACTGATCGGGAATCAGTTTGTTTTCGGTAGTTTTTGTATTCTATTTATCATCGTCATGGTAAATTATTGTGTTTGTGGAGGTTGCACAAACTCCAGCCTGTCAGGACATCGATTCCACAGGTTTACTAACAATAAAAAAAGACGGTGCCATCTTCCGTGCCGGGGTGAGTGTTGTGCAGGTGAAGAGACGGGACTTCACTTCTGCATCTGCTTCGAAAAACACGTATATAGACATATATGTAGTTTTAACATTGTAATACTACTGTAAATGATGATATTAAATGAATAAACTTATACACGCGATGCTTCTTAACCGTTTTTACGTGAATCATTTTCAACACTGATGAATACAAACTATGTTCACAAATGCATACAGTCTCACACTGACACAAAAAAGTTTTGAATTATGTGCTGGTAATGTAAATACTCCAATTTCATTCATGCCATGTATGTACATTCAAGTTCACTCAACTACATACTCACGACGTCATATGCATCCTCACACTATCAGTGAATTGGCACGAAATAAACTCATAACACAGAATTAATGAATAAAGGATAACATGAAACACTTACAGTATACTGTCTGTGGTTCGGCCGCCGGCGGGACACATGATGGTCACGGAGATGCAACTCAATGAAAACGTGAATTGTGCACCGTAAGTCTACATTTGCTAACTACCAAATCAGTCGTGATGACAAACCGCTATATCATGTAACGTTAGTGTGGACAGATATTAGGCTAATGAGTGTGGCATACGCCTTGTCAAAGTTTATTAGTTTCTGTTAGTAATCAATACTCCTAGATGACCAATACTAGCTTTGCTATTGCCTGATACATGATAATAATCTGTACAATAATGTGATCTGAGCACAGTTATTAGCTAACATGTATATATCTACGAGCTAACATTGGTCTCCTGCCCTGTTCTCCACTGGTTCTCCTCACACAATAACTCAATTTGTCTCTCTTGACCCTTGTTCTGTCTAATCCTGGCCTGTCCTGGTCTATTGGCCGCATAGCAGGCTAATTGTATGGCTGTAGTCTGTCATATGAGTATGAATAAACATTTACAATTTCCTCAGCATCCGAACTGTCATTGTGATCCATTGTTTTCCTATTATTTATATTGACCGCACTCCCTCCCGTTACGTCACTTCCGATTTGGCATTTTTCAGATGCGGAACTAAAATTTTCTCACAAAAAATGACTCCAAAAGCCTAAGTAGGATATTTATATGTGTATTTTAAAGAAAATCTAGTTCCTACATTATTTTTCTATACATTGAATCACTGAAGCTCTATGCACTTTAAGTAAATAAACTCAAAGGGGATCAAAGCCATTGTACAATTTTTTTTATAGGTGTCATTTTTATATCCATTTTATGTTGTTTTTTTAGTTTTTTTTAAACCAACTGCTTTTTTGTAGAATCAAAAGGTACTTTACTTGATTTTTTATTCATTCATATATCAGCAGCCGCATATAATCTGCCATTTGAATCTGACAGCAACGTGTTGTATGCTGTTCTGAGTGAGTGTGAATAACTTGCCTTTATTGCAGCTTTCTGCATGCTCAGGAAAAATGAGCAGATCTTTGACAAACACAGGATTACCAAGTGGATGGAAGAGAGGCGAGCCATTCCTGATGTGAGGCAGTGGCCTAAGACACAAGAAAAAGAATCCATGAAAAAGCATACAGCAGAGAAAAAATGAACGCAATTTGTAAGATTGTTTGACACTTTTAATTTCACTAGTAGAAAAGACCAATTCAGTAGTTCATGTAAATATCTGACTAGCACAATACAGACATTTCTATAGAAACAAGATTACTGGAAAAAAAAGAAAGAAAAAACACTCATAACAATGTTAAAAGCAGATCTATCACAACACTGACCTTTTATTTAATTTAAACAGTCATAGCAATGCAATGACTTTGCAATTGTGATGAACCAAAATTATTATTATTATTTTTTTTTTACCAAAAATAATAAAAAACCGAAATGATAGGATTCATATAGGTGAAAGCTGAAAATAAATTTAATAAAATAAATAAATAATAACAATGAAGACAACAGTTTATAGGGCCCAATATACTAATGGCAAAGTTCTATTCAGGGATGCAATCAGGTAAGGGGGGAAAAGGAGAGAACATTTTCTAGGGCGGAGGCATGCACTGCACAGAATTTTTTTTTAAAGATATTTGCTTTACATGCTCATTTGTAGTTACTTTAATTTTTTATTATCTTATATATCCAAAACTGTAATTTTTCACAAAAAAAAAATTTACATAATTGTTGCAAGATTTTACCAAAATCAACATTTGGTCAGAATCTCATGTTATAAAAGATTAAGTGCTATGCAGGCTATTTAAGACAATATTGGCTGATTAGACAGCAAGTGTAACATTAATCTGGTGCAACTTCACACATCCAACAAGGTGCATGGAATATTAGCAAAACTTTTTATAGACAATATCAGCAACACTTGTGGTGTTGAGGGGTCAAGAATAAACAAAGTAGAGCTAAAAAGATCAATATTGCCAACACGTTTTGATTAGACGGCAATACTGAGCTGAACTGAAAACTGTTTGCCCTCTCTTCAACTTTCCCACATCTCAGACCTCGAATACATAAAATATTACCCTTTATAGACATAGCTTTTAAAGTAAAGAGTAAATTAAATACTGTATAGTACTTATTGAAACAACCAGTTCTTTATTTACCTTTGTAAGTTCACAAATCCCCCCACTAATTAAAAACACTTGGATTTATAACTCATTGGATTTATGCAAATTCCAACCTATTTTGATCTCAAAAAGGAGAGTTGTCACTGAAAGGTGAGGAGTTTGCATCTATGTCTATTTCGTTCTTCATTTAGGGGTAAAATGTTTGAAATATGTGAGCAGCAGTATACTGTTAGCGTATATCCCAATGCCATCCACACTGCAGAGAGCAACATTTAGATGAACATGTAAATGTGTGCTGTGCGCTTTCATCTCAGTAACAAAATAAACACAACAAAATTGAGAAAACAGCAAGCATTTTTAAAAAAAGCATAAGAATATCATCTGATTATAGCAATGTGGATATGTTTGCATGAGCAATTCGGCAGTAAAGTAATGTCACGTTTACTTGTATAGCACTTTATATAATATATTGCTTAAAAGCAACCAGCTGTCAAGTATCTCATTTCATCAGAAGTACAACTTCATTTTCTACTATAAGGCAGCTCTCCAGTGTGTTCATGTTTGTACTTGAGGATGATCATAGACAGAACAGAAGAAATGAACCAGAGAAGTTTTTCACTTCAAAGAATGCGGAGTTTCAGAGCATGCAAACCTACCTATTAAGTTATCGCCACGGCCGGAACTTTCCTGTAAAGTTTAATTTGGCAAGCTGTTTCGAGCTTCAAAAATGAACTCCAAATGAACTTTGTTTTGGTCTGATTTTGTTCGAAATGACATTATATAAGTTCATTCTTCGATTTTGTTTGAAGTATATCGGGGCCTTAAAGGGATAGTTCACCCAAAAATGAAAATTATCTTATGATTTACACACCCTCAAGCCATCCTAGCTTGAGTGTATATGACTAAATTCTTTCAGACAAACACAATCAGAGATATATTTAAAAAAAATCCTTAGTCCTCCAAGGACTAAGTTTTGAAGAGAAAAATAATGCATTCATCCATTAAAAAAAAAAAAAAAAAAAAAAAAAAAAAAAAAAAAGTAATCCATCCGACTCCAGGGGGTTAATAAAGGTCTTCTGAAGGCATTTGTTTTTTTAAAAGAAAAATGTCCATATTTAAAACTTTATAAATTCAAATAACTAGCTATTATAACTATAATGGTGGTGAATAACTTCATAAAACTCATCAGTAATGTTTGAGCTTGTACTAATAATGGATAAAAGCAAGATGACAACATAACTTATAACCATAATTAAATTAAACTAAACTAAACATGATCTATCTCTATGCAGCATATATTCTCTGGCTCTGTAGGCATCATTGTCCGACTCCGATTCGAACTAAGTTTCTGACATTTTCAGTGCGTGAGATTGTCCTGTTTTGTTGTTGCATGAGCTCTTAAAGCTCAGCCCTCTTCTTGAAAGGGGGCCAGGAGCACAAGCTCATTTGCATTTAAAGGGACACACAAAAACGGTGCGCTTTTACTCACACCCAAAAAGTGGCAATTTGAACATGCTATAAAAAACTATGTGGGGTATTTTAAACTCAAACTTCACATAGACACTCTGGGGACAGAGAATTATTTTACATCTTGTAAAAAAGGGCATAATAGGTCCTCTTTAAATTAATATCATAAGCATTCGACTTGTCCATTAATGGCTTTAATCAGCAACTACTAGTCGAATAGAAAAATATTTAGTTGGGGAAGCCCTACTCAAAACAAAGTATCTGGAAAAATATGGATATTTGAGACTGTATGTATGTGTACCTGTCATTTGGTCTCCAGAAGACCGTCTCGAGGGGTATGACTTGTTGTCGTCCTTGTGTATCATCATAGATTTTCTTGGCAGCAGATGTTGTTTCAGTAACCACACAGTCCATGTCACCCAGTATATGCCAAGAGATAACCTTTGCTGCATCATCATCCTCCACCTGTGCCAGATGAGCTACCTACAAATCATTACACACAAACATCGTCACATGAACTAAAATGTCTCTGATAGAGTGATCCAGTGGTTGTCAACCTTTCTGGATGAATGGGGTGGGCTGTCCCGTCTGCCTTGCCCACCCAATCAGAATTTAGCAACAGATAGTGTTAATCTGTAATTTACAATTTGTGCACTGATTAAAAATCAATAAAAACCATTATAAATAAATAAATAAATAGAGAATTATCGCCAGTAACGATGAGCCAGAGAAAAATACTCTGGCTCATTGTTACTTACTGAAAATTATGTTTCAAAAAGCTTGAAACTTTTCCAAGACTCATTTTACCCTGCTGATTCCTGGATGTGTACTTGTGATGGGATCACATGATACAAAAATCAAATGCACACCTTTCCCAGAACATGCAGACTGCCTTTGAAAGGGTCAGGAATGCTGCATTTTCGTCTAGGCTGAATCTCCATCTTGGTTAAAATTGCTTTCTTGGCATTTATTACTTTCTCTATTGCTGATTCCTGAACAGATTCATAAACAAAGAGACAAACGAGCATCTATGATGATTGGAATAAAATGCATGCTTCTACAAAGACCAAACAACAATAAAACAGTAGTTATGTTAGTGTGAATGTGTGTATATGTACAGACTCACAGTGGTTAGTTTTGAGATGTCTAGGCCACTTTTCATGAGCTCTGGTTTGAGCTCATTTTGTTTGTGGGTTGCATCTTGCACCTGACCTGTAGGAAAAAAAATCAAATATATAAGAGTTGCACCTGATCTTGAGCCTAAATAAAAGCATAAATAAATGAATGAATAAGATAAATGCATGTATGAAGTGCCTACGCTGAAGTTCAGATTTCAGTTCTTCATTGGTCTCAAAGAATTCCTTGTACATCAAAATGGTTCTGGAAAGGCTATCTTTCTTCTTACTGAGAGTCGCAACAAATTTCTGATATTCTGCATCTGGAATAGTTCAAAAAAACAATTTAACAGTTTAACAGTTGTAGTTTCCCAAAATGATGACTTTATGGTGCCATTCATAGTTGTTCAACTCATAAATACAATCATTCCAACAAAATAATCATTCCGCATTTTTTTTCCTACATCAAATATTATTTGTAGCACCTCCCATCCAATAATCGCAAAAAGATTTGTGATTTATTACTTCTGATAAGAATTAAAAGTTTCAGTTTTCAAAATCTGTCCATTTTATCATGAAATTCAAACAATAAATGGCGTTTTGACGCTCTTAAATGTGACGTGTCAGATCGCTGGAATGCCTAAGTTCAGGCGGCAGCTCGGACCGTGAGTCTTTTCTTCCTCTTCAATACAAGTTAAACATGAATGAACATCAAAGGTATGTTGAAATATATTGTACAACTTACCAGAATGTGTCATGTATCATGTATCACTTTATTTGTGTTTCAATCGTGGAAAGACGTCAATAAAACAGCTTGTGAACAATATGTCACATCATGTCACTTTTACCTCAGGAATGTTTTCCAATGTTCACAGTTCCTTAGCTATCGACGTATAAAAAAATAAAATAAAATAAAAAAACACTAGAGGAGCTTATTTATTGTAACAGTAAACTTAAGGGTTAATTTAAATTTAATATGATTTGATTCAAAATTATGCCTTCATTTGATTACCAGAAAAATTTAAAATAGCAAACCCACTCACTATCAGTACATGCTAGATATAGAATTTTATTGTTATAAACAACATTTCGGTCCACTGACCTTCATCAGGCATGTGGACCGAAACATTGTTTATAATAATAAAATTCTATATCTAGCATGTACTAATAGTGTGCGGGTTTGCTATTTTAAGTTTATATTCAACAGTTTGTTAGATTTTTTTCCTACGCACCTATCGTTTACTCAGGTGTGCTGAGTTCATGTTGATTGAGTATTACCAGAAAAATTCAAATAGACAGCACAGAATTTCTGGAAAAAAAATTCATAGGGCCCTATTATTGTAAACAAATTAATAAAGTTGCTTTTTATTAATTCAATTAATTAGACATGTTTTTGATTAAACAATTAAAATGGAATCCAGAAAAATTGAAACAGAAAACAGAATTTGGTTGAAAAAAAATAAAAAAATAAAAATAAAAAAAATTTCAAGTATTTCATAGAGCCCTACATATTGAATTGCATAGCAACATATTTTTTTCCATTACATCGTATCGCATTGAAATCGGATAGGGGTGAAACGTAATGCATTGGTAGATGCTTCACATGTATCGGCCTCAGTTATGGAGATGCACATCCCTAATATTAATATATATATTTATTATTCTACACAGCTACATATTAAACAGAAATATTGCCTGTCGTAGGAAACCTGGCACATTACATTTGATTAGATTTATAAGTTTTATCATTTACTTAATATTGATTTTATTATGATATAGACTGAATTTGACCAGTTACAGCAACATTACAATTATAATGTCTAGCTCTTAACAGTCATACTTATTAGTAATGTAACTAAAATTGGGCTCTTTG
This sequence comes from Anabarilius grahami, assembly GCA_003731715.1. NCBI lineage: Eukaryota > Metazoa > Chordata > Actinopteri > Cypriniformes > Xenocyprididae > Anabarilius > Anabarilius grahami. Next base: position 325,583 of record RJVU01050164.1, on the reverse strand, counting down.
TCTGCTGACTAACCGTTGCAGAATCTGAAAGGCAGGCTGTATGGAGCGATGGTAACGCTGGTCTGCTGAATCTCAGGATGAAACTGGAGTATGTACTCAGCTCCATCCACACCAGGACTGTTCTCCAAAAGAACCAAATCCTACAGGACACAAACAATAACAACAACATTTACCAACAATGACCAGTGAACAGGACGGGTTTTCTTTAGGCTGCTTTAATAACCAGCATTAAGAAAAAGGAGGAATTTACTCATTTATATGCATGTTTCATATGAAAAACATACATTTGTGTGTATGTGCGAAGATTATTTAAAGGGGTCAACCACTTTAAACGCAAGATTTAAACTATAACATGCAAAATAAAATTAAAATTAAAATACTTTATTTGTCAAATATTACAATAAAATCACAATAATAAAAGTGATATTACAAAATGTTTTTAAGAAAAATTAACGCTTTTAACCATTTTTTTTACTCAAATCTAGTCAAATCCAGGTCAATTCATCACCACTGATACAAGATTAATGAAAACTAAAACTACTAAAAAGTGTTTTCATTTATTAAAATAACGCTAAAATAAAATAAAATAGAAAATACATTGATGGATAAAAAAAAAACTAAACTTACAAAACAGAACAAACATTTGAAAATACTGCCCTGGCAACTAAATGAAATAAAAATTGCATTAAAAAAATATAAATATTGTAAAACTATTAATAAAAAAGCTAATTCAATGCAGTGTATACAAACAAACACTCACAGTAATAGGAGTCTCCCCGTTAATAAGGCTGTATGACAAACTTTTATCTCCATTCTCAAACAAAGGAACCACGATGTCTCCTGGGCCTTCAACTGTAACCACCACTTTCCCATCTATACCTTCACCAGCAGCGTTATCATACTGGTCCTGAAAAGTAAGAAGCAAACACACAAATGCAGGCATGTTGCGCATTTTAGGGATGTCCTGATCAATTTTTTTTTATTGCATAGATCTTGAGAAAATCCTTACAGAGTGACATGACAAGCTGCTTGGCTAAAGCTATAGGACTTCCAGGATTGTCATTTGAAAGTTCAACCAATGGAAACTGGATCTCAGGTACGGTGGGTGGGGACGATGTGTCGAGACCAACTGGACACTGTTTTACAGCTGGAGCGCACTTGGATTAGATTGATCGCTCAGATTGACAGGTCTTATTTACTGTGCACCATAAGTGCACAGCTGAAAAAGCTCTGGAAGATCACTCACTCATCAACAAGGATCTTATTACTTTACACATGTAAGTAGTTCTTATGTTCAGTAAAACACTCAGATCACTTGTTTGGAGAGGCTTCTGGACTTTTGATAAAAAAGCTACCATGGTTCCAATTTCCAAATGCCATCATTTTTGATTGCTTTAAGATATCAACACAAANAAAAAAAAAAAAAAAATTTTGACCTGTTATATATACTTCTTAATTGTCATCATGTCAAGCAAAATATTTCAATAAAATCACTTTTTCTGGGGTTTTCTCAGTAGTCTTGTAACATTAGATCCTCTATACATGATAAAAATCTATTTTCTTCAAAATTTGAAAGGTTTTCTATTAAATGAGATGATGTAATTGATACCATTTTTCTCTTCCTTTTTTATAAGCCATTACTTTAAAGTATGACACTTAGATGTGAAATCATTAAACTCTGGGCTGGGACGATGCATCGATTCTCGATCGATACAATGAATCTGGATCGATCCTGATATTTTCTCTCTCTAATCGATTCTGAGCTTAGTTTTAACAGCAGATGATGCTCTAGGCTAGTTTTTAACCACACACTCTCTCTCAAATGCTCATGAAGAAGACTGCTGGACAGCTTTCGTGCCTTTGGCTGAGTCTTGTAAGTGGTTAAATATACTTGCACCTCGGCTCAGAATGCTTTTATGATGCGCGATTTGTAATTCGCTTCAACCTTTTCAAGCTTTATGAATGATTATTTTAGGTTTAAGTTGTGTGAGTAAAGGAACTGGAAGCAGGCAGTGTACGGGTGTTTCTAAAGCACGTATAGTAGTGCCATCTGCTGTTTAAAAACTAAGCTCAGAAACCATTTGAGAGAGAATCGCAATACATCGGAAAATATCAGAATCGCTCCAGATTCTTCGCATCGCGAATCGAGATTCGATGTATTGTCCCAGCCCTACTGTAAGGGGTTAAAAGTGACAGTCAATAGAGAACTTAAATATTATATAAAGCTTGAATGATCAGAATCATATATGACATGATGATAAGAAATCGATAAGTCAGTATCGGTTGCAAAAATCCTGATCTGAGCATCCCTACTAGTTTATTTATTTGATCTAATTGTTATTATTTGAAAATACAGAAATACCAGAGAAAAAAAAATAATTGCAGAAATGCTCAAAATAAAGGAATAATAAATTAAAAATGATTTAAAAATGTATAACACTTTAAGATATTACTTTATTTTCAGATTTGCATTTGATTTGAAAGCAATAAGGAACAAGAGGCTTTGTGTTCCTACAGGCAATAGGTGGTGTTAGGCATCACATGAAGTTCAACATCATCTGTTAACAGTAAACATGCAAACCCCAGCTCTAGATTGACTGAAACTCACCATGATCTTCAGATTCAAGCTGTCCAGCAGTGTGCGATTAGCCCGAATGTTACTATTGGAGACAACAGGAGTTGAAGGTGGAGTCTCAGGGGCTAATTTCACTGCTTTATTGGGAACAACGTTTAGTGCAATCTAAGATAGAAACACAAATTAGCATCCTACAGTAAGAAACAATAAATAAAGCAGCATATACAACAAACTGGACAAAATAAATTGTATGTTCCCACCTGTTTGCTCCACAGAAATTTGGTTTTGTCCAAAGCCAAAACAAATTGGACTACATACTTTCCTGCAAGCTCTGGAATCTGCTTATCCCTGAAAAAGATGGAAATAAAAACACATGGTACACATTATGTACATTAAACAATCTATATATCCATCCAACCATCCATCCATCCATCCGATGTAATGTGCTCAGTTGTATCTATTACCTGAAGCAGAAGCACTCGTCCTTTTCAGTGTCCTTGCGTTTACTACACTTCAGAGTAGGGGCCTAAGATAAAACATACTCCGATTTACTCAAACTTTTAAAATCTCATTTCTTATTATGCATTCTCCTTCCAGACATGCTATTACAAATTGGTCTGTTTGTCATTTACTTCCCGTTCAAAATTCAAGTCTCATATATTGTTTGTACTAGTGACACACCAAAATGAAAATTCTGGGCTGAAACCAAAAATTCAGGATGCACCGAAAATGACTAACTAATATATTCCTTGTATTTGTATTAATATTAGACTTTAGGTAAAGTTAATGAAATTCCTTAACTCCAAAATATATACATACAGTGGGTACGGAAAGTATTCAGACCCCCTTAGATGTTTCACTCTTTGTTATATTGCAGCCATTTGCTAAAATCATTTAAGTTCATTTTTTTTCCTCATTAATGTACACACAGCACCCCATATTGACAGAAAAACACACAATTGTTGACATTTTTGCATATTTATTAAAAAAGAAAAACTGAAATATCACATGGTCCTAAGTATTCAGACCTTTTGCTGTGACACTCATATATTCAACTCAGGTGCTGTCCATTTCTTCTGATCATCCTTGAGATGGTTCTACACCTTCATTTGAGTCCAGCTGTGTTTGATTATACTGATTGGACTTAATTAGGAAAGCCACACACCTGTCTATAAAAGACCTTACAGCTCACAGTGCATGTCAGAGCAAATGAGAATCATGAGGTCAAAGGAACTGCCTGAAGAGCTCAGAGACAGAATTGTGGCAAGGCACAGATCTGGCCAAGGTTACAAAAAAATTTCTGCTGCACTTAAGGTTCCTAAGAGCACAGTGGCCTCCATAATCCTTAAATGGAAGACGTTTGGGACGACCAGAACCCTTCCTAGAGCTGGCCGTCCGGCCAAACTGAGCTATCGGGGGAGAAGAGCCTTGGTGAGAGAGGTAAAGAAGAACCCAAAGATCACTGTGGCTGAGCTCCAGAGATGCAGTCGGGAGATGGGAGAAAGTTGTAGAAAGTCAACCATCACTGCAGCCCTCCACCAGTCGGGGCTTTATGGCAGAGTGGCCCGACGGAAGCCTCTCCTCAGTGCAAGACACATGAAAGCCCGCATGGAGTTTGCTAAAAAACACCTGAAGGACTCCAAGATGGTGAGAAATAAGATTCTCTGGTCTGATGAGACCAAGATAGAACTTTTTGGCCTTAATTCTAAGCGGTATGTGTGGAGAAAACCAGGCACTGCTCATCACCTGTCCAATACAGTCCCAACAGTGAAGCATGGTGGTGGCAGCATCATGCTGTGGGGGTGTTTTTCAGCTGCAGGGACAGGACGACTGGTTGCAATCGAGGGAAAGATGAATGCGGCCAAGTACAGGGATATCCTGGACGAAAACCTTCTCCAGAGTGCTCAGGACCTCAGACTGGGCCGAAGGTTTACCTTCCAACAAGACAATGACCCTAAACGCACAGCTAAAATAACGAAGGAGTGGCTTCACAACAACTCCGTGACTGTTCTTGAATGGCCCAGCCAGAGCCCTGACTTAAACCCAATTGAGCATCTCTGGAGAGACCTAAAAATGGCTGTCCACCAACGTTTACCATCCAACCTGACAGAACTGGAGAGGATCTGCAAGGAGGAATGGCAGAGGATCCCCAAATCCAGGTGTGAAAAACTTGTTGCATCTTTCCCAAAAAGACTCATGGCTGTATTAGATCAAAAGGGTGCTTCTACTAAATACTGAGCAAAGGGTCTGAATACTTAGGACCATGTGATATTTCAGTTTTTCTTTTTTAATAAATCTGCAAAAATGTCAACAAAAATGTCAACAGTGTTTTTCTGTCAATATGGGGTACTGTGTGTACATTAATGAGGAAAAAAAAAGAACTTAAATGATTTTAGCAAATGGCTGCAATATAACAAAGGGTGAAAAATGTAAGGGGGTCTGAATACTTTCCGTACCCACTGTATATAATATATAAAATACCACAGAGGTAATATGAATCTTTAGACGCTTTGCATCACAGAAATACATTATTTTTTAAAGTATATTAAAATAGAAAAAAATAATTTTAAATTGTAATAATATTTCACAGTATTGCTGTTTTTTTCTGTATTTTTGATCAAATAAATGCATTCTTGATGATCATGAGACTTCTTTCAAAAACATTACAAGTAGTAATGTGTCCAATCTTTTGACTGGTACTGTAATTTTAAATGTATGCCTATACAAAATTTTCTTCAAATGATGTGCAAAAATACATGCATGCATAACTTAACAGAAAACATTATTTTTGTGATGAGTGGACATTATATTAATGTTAATAAAATAGCTTATATGATCCTGTTATCAGCATGCTCACAGAGGGTTTTTTCTTTCATCTCACAGATTTGAGAATCATAGTGACCAGATACTGGCCCACACTGGACATTCTGAATGAATATAATGGTGAGATCACTGTCTGGAAGCAGGAAAGTTTTTTTTTTCTTCTTCTTCTTTTTTTGTCCAGTGCAGAAACACCAAACACCTTGGAATGCCAGGTAAGTAATGTTCACTTATATCTTTGAACAGGATTTATTTCCAGGTGGCCTATATATCTCCACTATACTCAAAATGTGCCCTCATTTATTCAAAATGTGTTTCATTTATATTGTTAACTATATTCTGAATAAACTACCAAAAAAACTACTTTGTACTTAGATTTTTTTAGTTTCCTCTCACACAGCCTACCTGACTGAAAGGGCTCATTATGCGGGTCTTTGTCTTCTCAGGTGTGAATCACAGAATTACTCATGAAGATTCACGCCGCCCACAAACTGTCTTTCTTGACAAAAAGTTTCTCACAAAATTTAAATCAATATATTGTTTTATATGTACGAGTAGGCAGGATAATTTTTGCATCATTTTGAAGCAAAAATTATAGTCTACAACCTCCAATACCCAGAAGTCTTATGAACACATATTTAGTATTTGTTTTTTGGCCGTATTTCAATGACTTAAGTTTTTTGTTTTTTCAATAACCACGCATAAAGGTTATTCTCTCAAAAATACAAACATGTACATACATGTTGCTCACATATTATGGTAGCCTAGTTCATGCTGAATACAGTGTAATGAAACTTTTGCCATTAATATGTTTATAAGCAACTGAAAAAAGCACAAATGTCAGGGCATGTCAAAACTTCTCCAGGGCCACCAAAATCCTCAGACTCCAGAGGGTTAAATGTGTGCTGAATAAAATCTATATATCAGCCACAATGATGAACAAACACACATAAGATTGAAAGAGTCTATAAAACATCCAGAGTGGAGAAGATTTACACACTATTAAAGATGTTGTACTGCACTACTGCAAAAATGACACTTCAAAATGATTAAGATACCCAACTTTGACAAAACAATTATAAATGTATAAATATATATTCGATTGTATAATTTCTAATCATAAAAACTGAGTCACTCACTTCAGGGGGTGGACAGGACCTTGATGCTATGCTTTTCCAGAGCAGCATTGATAGATTTGCTGGGCTGATGTTTCTTACCGGCCCACCCTCTTCAGACAACACAACCACTGTAAATACTTCAGACAGCAGAAAAATGTGATTTGCACAATATTCTATACTAATTTTACAATATAATATAGGCTTTACTGTGCATCCAACACACACCTGGGAAGACGTCTCCTGCACATAAAGTGGCAGCGCTGTCATATTCAATACAGAGTTTAACAGGTTTGTTGGGATCAGGAATCACGTTTAGACTTATTATTGGCCCTGGAATACCATTCCTGCTAAAAGATCCCAAGAATTCCAAATGATGCTCCCCTCTATAAAAGAAAAATAGAGTGAGAGAAAGAGACAGAGACAGTGAAAGAGAGAAGGACAACAGTGCATTTTTTTTTATCATTTGCCGTATCTGTTTCTACAGTATGCATTCTCTACAGTAATTAATCATGTTAAAATAGATTTTTGTTAAAATAAATAAAATGGAACAGTTTATTGAACCTTTAGACAAAATGTAAAAAAAACTAAATTAAAGTTTGCATGCGTTTTTTGTTGAGTATCATATTTGATACATCAGGCTTTTATGGCTCAAACAGTACGATATAGGACAATGCTTCTCAACTGGTTGGTCGCAACCCAAAAGTGGGCCATTTTGTGTGGGTTGTAGAGTGTAGTCAAAGAAACAACAACAACAAAGTGTGTTTCTCTAATACACATTGGCCACAATTATTGGTACCCCTTGAAATTCTTATGAGTAAAATATATCTTAAGTATATTCCCCTTCATACATACAATTTTTATCACACCAGGGTGTAAATGTTATACTGATGTGAGACTTTTATTTTGAAAGACGTGCATGAAAGCTGTTGACTCTTCAGTCAAATGTGACCCGTCACGGAAACCAGGGACACAAGTCGGCAGCACAACTATTGAGCAAACTGAGAAAGAAGCGTTTTTTTTCTAAATTGGTGATTTTCGTTTTTTTTTGCAGAATCTGTTAGTTGAGATCACGAAGAAGCATCTCCGTGTTTTAGGTAGCAGTATTGGTTTATTTAAAAGCGTACATTTTGAGGTTGAAATCGGCTTGTTTTTCTGGGATTCTATCTCGCAGTAGGGGCGTGTCATTGTCTGTGTGTATTTCCATACTGGAATCGGATACGCCGGCTTTTGTTTCTTTTGTTATTGCCGCCGCCCTCCAAGGGAAGCGTGGCTACTTAGTATGCAGCGCTCTGGCCGGCTCTAGCTGATATCAAAATTTAATGAAGATGGACGCCGCAAAGAATAAATCGCAGACGAGCTGAACCATGGCCGTTACACCGAAAATGTTTTGAAGTACAACATACGGCTGGATTCTTTAGCAGTGGAAAAAAGAGTGGCAGGACATGTGAATTATTGGACATTTAGAGGCAAACAGACGCATAGTAGTGCAAACTTCGGAGATGGTTACATCCACAAAGAAGACCCCGACAAAGAGAAAGTGTGCCCGAACAACTTATTTCATTGGAGGCAACGAGATCTTTTCTGTTTCTTATTGGGTGAGTTTCCATAAACATCAAAGCTTGTCGTTTTGTGTTCATTCTATGAACACGTAGGCTACACGTTATCTCATGTGTCTTTTGTTATTAGCTAGCTCAGGACTGTCGTTTTATTTGTAATCGTTAGCATCGTATCACTTGCCAAAAACCCCCATTACTATAATGGGCTTTTAGATGGTAATGTTAGCATCTACTATTAATTTGAATAACGCTTCAACTGCTTGAATTGACTGGTGTGAATGACTTAGCTGATGTAAACCTTAGCCTACTATTCTTGAATTGAATGTGACGCTAATAATTTTAGCCAGTTACTATTTAATATTCTTAACAAGGATTTACTAATGTAATAGTAAATGTATCAGATTAAATTCCTACGTAAGTAAAAGTATAAAGTATCCGTAGCCGTAAAATGTGCGTTATAAGTCAAAAGTAAAAGTATTTATTGAAGAGTTTAATGTACAGGATTTTTTTAATCCTTTGACTCAAACCAGGTCTAACCACTAACTGAGGTCTAAACCAGGACTATACGGTTATCACAGAATCCTGTTCAAAAAGTCCTAATGTCAAAAAAGATAAATTACTGACATTTACAATGCACATTATCCTTTATTATTAATAATATGCGGTCCGATTTTTCCCGTTGCGTCTGATGTTGCTATGCAACCATGCAGCTTTACAGGGGGTATGGCTTATCTAAATGAGATGTAAATGAGCCCTTTTGTCACTCCCAGCAGGTGAGAACAGGCGAAAACTGCAAAATTAGAGGTCATTTTCTGCCCTTTGAGCTTTTTTGAGTGCCTACCTTCAAATGGCCACAACTTCTCCAAATATTATCAGATTTCCATGTGTTACACATCGTTGGAAAGCTTTGAGACTACGCTTTCAGAATCTATGAATAACTCAAAATGCCCCAGAACCGACTTGTGTCCCTACTTTCCGTGACTGGTCACAAATGCAGTTTAAGTAAATAGTATATGGTTTCACTATATATAAAGAGCAACAATTACGAACATGCAGCATCGTTGCTACATTGTCAATTAGTAAGTCGTGAAATTATCAAAAAAATACCAATAAATTACGTATGTCGTGTGTTAGCTGGAAAGAATTTACATGCAGGTATGATATTTATTCAATTCAACAGAAGCAGTTTCCATGTTTTATTAACAGATCATGTTAGTATTGTGTATTTACCTTGGTAACTGTAGTTTTTGTAGTCAAAGCCCAAAATACCATTTTACTTTCACTTTGTGTTATTTGGTGGCTCATACCAACTAACTTTATGGTATTAACAAAAACTAGTTTGGGACTGCCATTTAAAAGCCTTACCTTATGCTGTTATTCATGAGTGTTAGTGATATTCATACAATTTGTGTATGTTAAAGTGGGACAATATTTGCGTGTGATATATCAGTACAAGCTGCTTTCAGTTAAAACAACTCAAACATGCATTTTAGTCTAGGACTAGCTTAAGCCTTGTCTGTGAAACCGAGGGCATATCTCCCAATAATGTCTTAGTAAGATGATATTTAAATGCTTAGTTTTATGATCAAAACTCTGTAGTTTTAAAACATATAATGCAATGCAATACAATGATGTTGATGAACAAATAAACGGTCCTCAAAAGCCTGATGTATGATATCTGATGCTCATTTTTATAAAAAAAAAAAATTTATGCATAACCAAGTAAACCCAAGTTCCTAAATTTGCGAATATCGACCTTCCAATGTCAAGGCAACTTTAAGCCAGTATTTCACTGGGAAACGCTTAACATCAAACTGTGCACGTTACGTTCAAAGTCCACCTGCTTGCCTGTAGCTCATAGCCTACATCCTCAGTGAGCTGTGAGTTTGGTCTTTTATATCACTGTATTAGTCCATTAAGCTACATTAAGTGTTTTAAATGTCCCGACTGCTCTTTGTCAACACAAGCTTATACCACCTGCTGGTGAGGCAGACTAACAGCAGACAGAGATTATGTTCGGTACTCTACTGCTTTTCCTGCAGTTCAAGGATGTGAAATGTTGAATTTTCTGTCGAATTTGAACCACTGAATTTGTGGAAGCGAATTTGTAAAGCGAAATAAAATGGACCCAAAATTGCCTGTCGAATATTATAGGTTGTATTTTTTAAATAGAATTAATATTTTATAAGTGAAATCTAAAAGGTGAATATAGATTGAATTTTTCTGCCATCTCTCTCTGTAAACTTGAGTGTGCCAAAAAATAAATAAAAAAATAACTCCATTTAAACTTGCCTCACAGACATGAAAAATATATCTTTAGAAAGTGCAATGTCTACTTTTAAATAAACAAATTCAAATGTAAAACAAATATTCTCAGTAGGGCTGGGTATTGACAATTTTCACGATTCGATTCGATTACTATTCACATGCTTTCGATTCGATTCAATATCGATTATTTTGAATGTAGTATTTCAGTTACATTACATGGCAAATTTTCAAGAGGAAAAAAAATCTCTCAAAAAATGGTGTAAACTACACATGGGAGACAGTTGGTACTACTATAATAATATTGAAGGTTCAAATTTACTTATTTATATACAAACACTTAAATTACACTCAATGTTTTTATTATAAGTTAAGTTTAGAATTACATAATCACATTTCTACTCCAATTAGTTTTTTTGAAATATAAAACATTTAAATCACGGCTGTCATTACTGATTTATTCAAACATGCATTAAATATTGAAGAACATTAAAAATTATAATGAATATGTAACGGTCCATAGCTATATTTATCAGAATGTTCCTTTCTAGAGTTCACTTTTCTAGCAGACTAATGAGTTTATGGTCATTGAATATGTTTTTCGGAGGTAAATGTGACGTTACGTGACATTGTTTACAAGCTGTTTTATTGACGTCTTTCCAAGGTTGAAACACTGATTGAGCTATTACACGAGATATGATATGGATTTCGGTAAGTTGTACTGTATATTTTAACATACCTTCAGATGTTTAGTCGTGTTTATTTCGTGCTGTAATTGGTATTAAAGCGGAGGAGAGGATGTTCACATGCGCTATTGCTGCCGCTTCTCTTTAACTGAGGTGCTGAAGCGATCTGTCACGTCACATTAAACAGCGCCAAAACAGTATTTATTTTTTGAATCTCATAATAAGATGGACATCATTTGAAATCTGAGACTTCATATCAAAAGTAACAAAGCACAAAGATTATTGCAATATATTGGATGGGAGACGCTACATATTCTGCTCATTCATCAACTGAAAACAGACTAGACTAATCGATTCTTGGGATTTAAGAATCGATATCGGTTTGTGAAAATGAGAAATCGAGAAATTTTACCCAGCCCTAATTCTCAGGTTATGTAATCCATGTGAAACCTGCATATAGGCGCGTCCACTACTGCGGACATGACGAGTCAGCATTGTCAACTTCATCACTGCAGCCAAAAATACAGAAAACACTAGTTTATCAATTAATTATTAAAATATTAAAGCAATCTCCTTGCTGTTTTCCCCAGGAGCATTCATAATCATTACCTCTGCCGGTGCACTGTGGCCAGCTTTATGTGTGTGCTTGAGTGCTGATTAGGCTATGTAGGCATTAAAGGCTCTTTATTATGATTTATATGGTTTACTAATAAACGTGCGATTGGTCAACTAATCGGTTAAAATGAACGACTACTAGTCAACCAGAACAATCTTAAGTCGAGGGCAGTCCTATCATGTTGATAATTTAGATACTGTAGAAATTTGTAAAGTAGGCTTCATAGGGTTAAATATGTACTTACTTTGCACCAGTTATTCTTTCTAATATGAAGCAAGCTTTTCCTTCTGAATCTACAGGCTGAGACATCACTGAAGACTTTACCTAAAAGAGAAAAATAAAAATGATTCAAAATTGCAGAGATGGAAAGTAACTAATTACAAATAATTTCATTACAGTACTTTTTTTTTTTTACTTTGTTGAGTATAATTAAATTGTGGTACTTTTACTTGAGTTGAATAAAACTAAAGTATTCAACTTCGCTACATTTATTTATTTTTTTACAAAAGGTGCTGACGGAGCAACAGGATGAGCTGGCATTTGACATACACTTTTCAAACTACTGCTTCAGCCAGTAACAGGCATGTCTGATTTGGGTGCAAAACCAAATCAAATCTTACAGTTCAGCTGAGGGGCTGGGCGTTCAAACCGCACTTAATCTGCCAATGGGGTATGCAAAATAATCTTATTTCAAACCGAAAACAAGATTATTTAGCTTACCCCATTGGCAGATTATTATGCTTGTTTTAAGCAAAAACTCACTTAATTTTGGCTTATTGTTTCAGAAAACAAGAAAACAATTTTTACTTGTCTAGAAAATGCTTCTTGATTTAAGAATTTTTAGATATTTGGACTGGAAACAAAACAAAAAAATCTAAGTAAGAAAAGCATTTTTTGCAGTGTTAGCAAGAGATACAGACCGATACACCTACAACAGGAAGATTGGATCATAGACATTGATCAATTCATGAGTAATATGAAGTTGGAATTTGCCAAAAAGTAGTATAAAAGTCTGATCCTCAGATGCTGCGTGCAATAAGCGTAGAAGGACACCTGATACCCTAACGAGGGGCGCTTAACAGCATCTCCAATATTGCTGGATAAACCTAGGATATACAGGTCCTTCTCAAAAAATTNATATGCTAATTTTTTGAGATAGGAATTTGGGGTTTTCATGAGCTGTATGCCAAAATCATCAGTATTAAAACAATAAAAGACCTGAAATATTTCAGTTGGTGTGCAATGAATCTAAAATATATGAAAATTTAATTTTTATCATTACATTATGGAAAATAATGAACTTTTATCACAATATGCTAATTTTTTGAGAAGGACCTGTAGAGCTTTTTAGCTTTAGCTGATTTAAGTTTATTTTGTTTTATTTTGCATTAACTGCTTTGTATTGTAACCAATAAAAAAATATATATTATTATTATGATTGCCTTATGTGAGACTTTAATTAGAACTACAAACTGAGCCTCAATAAAGAACAACCACAAGGTATTCTTCTACGTCATTCCTGAAGGACTTCAACCTGCAGGCGGGTGAGTACTTGACTAACCTTACTCGACCTGAATAATCTTAGGGTTAAAAGGTGTACTATAAAAAGGTCACACCGACTAACAAGTTATACATCATTCTTATGAAAATACCCAAGATGGCTTGAAGAACACCGATATATCCTCACAATCGTGTGTTTATTGTCTTCATGTTTCATCAGTCAAAACATCTCTATCTGCATGTTATTCAGCTGTAGCAATATCTGATGTCCATATAAGGGATTTCCAGGAACGTCAAGTTTAATACATCTATGAATCTCACTTGTGGACTTTCTGGCTTCCAGTATGAATGAAACAGAAAATACATGATAGTGTTTAGCACTCCATATTGCTAACATCGCCTCGTTTTGGGTAAAAATCGAAAAATAATACTCAAGTACTTTGTAAATTAAAACTTCAGTAGTTTTTCAGCAAACTACTTCTTTACTCTTACTTGAGTCATTACTTTTCGGTACCTCTACTTGTACTCAAGTAAATTATTTCTTAAGTAACAATACTTATAAAACAAATACAATAAAAACTTATTTTTTTTTTATTTTATTTGCCTTTTTCATGTGAAGCCATGATGCAGAAGTGCAGATAGACAGACTATAGGTCCAAAAGTGAGAAAGTGATGGTGTTCACAGAAAAATTTTATGTTTCACGTACATGCAATTATGAAATCACAGGTTTCAGTGATCAGACATTGTGAATTGTATGTCAGTGATCACAGGTGTATTCATTTTTTCTACTTTGGGGCCTGTACGTTCAAGTCTTTTTGATTATTCATTAGAGAAAATACTCTAGAGGTGATATAATTTTGTATCTTTTGGCATTTTAGTGATATTGCACTGGGGTTTAATCACAGAATGTTCAGAAAAAAGTACTTTCCAAGAACAGTCAAAAATAAACATTAGTCCACACAAATCCACCAACCTCCCTTCCCTCAACTATACCTTAATCAGCGAGGACAGATTCTTCATTCCAATCTCAACACGCTGGTCTGGTGAAGGATTTCCCCATTCATCACACAGCTGCATGACCAATGGTGTGTCCAAGCCATGGCCATTGATGACCTGGAAAGGCTAAAGAAACAAGTTTTATTCTAAATATTCTTACCCATGAATTTCTTTTATCGTGTTTCGAATGTGTGACATACTATCTCTGGCTTCTCCAGTAGAATTATCTTTGCTGGAGGTCCAGCAGTAACTTCAATTCGCACAAATTCCTTCATGTCCTGATACTTAAAGCACAACTCTCTTGGGCCAATAGATCCTGCCTTGAACCGGACACCAGATACAGACAATCTTCCAATACTGGCCTGCAAAAAGGCATACAATTAAATAATATGAAAACACTAAAATGAAAATGAAGAGGTACATTTTTACTAGTAGAATATGCTATGACGGTATAAACCATTCAATTTATACCATTATTATTTTTGCATTATCTACAAGCTGTCAACTATAGCTACGGCCCTATGAAATCTGTTTTAATTTTTCCCAAGTTCCATCTTATTTTCCCCTGAATTCTTTCCAGTAGATAGGACTTGGGTGCCCAAAATAGTTGCCCAGAGGCATTGCAAATAAGGCAGAAGAGTGAACAGACTTTCCTCGAAAGGGACTGTTTTTCTGGATTCCATTTGAATGGTTAAATTACATTTCAGTAATCAAAAAGCATGTCTACTTAATTGAAAACATAAAAGTTACACAATTTATTTCAAGTTTAACAAAAAATACATTTCACTTACATTTCATAAAATGTATTTTATTTTTTATTTTCCCAAATTCCATTTCATTTTTTTATACCAAATTCTGTGTTTTCCATTTTAATATTTCTGGATTCCATTTTAATGATTTAATTCAATTTTAATTTAATGTTAATTTTTAATTTCAATATTCAAAAAGTATGTCTAATCAATTGAATTCTTAAAACTTTAACAATTTAATAAATTTATTACATTTTTTACAATAATGGGACCCTATGAAATGTTACATTTTTTTTTTTATTCTGTTGTGTTTTATTTTATTCTAGATTTATGATTTAATAAAAATGTATTATCACAAAAGTTGATAATCAAATGAAATGCATAGAACAATTTTAAAAATGTATCATCCTGTGTCATGTAGTACACAAAGTGATTGGCTGGCAGATTGCATACTGTAATCAAGAACAGTTTATGTCACATAGAAATTTCTATGACTATACTTCAAGTCAAACATATAACTATTTTACAAATTTTTACAAATAAAAATTTGCATTTGAAAGAGTCTGATATGTTTTAATGTTATTTTAGTAATAAAAATGTTCATTTGTTGGTGCATGTGTTTGTGTATACCTTCCATTCTATGGCCAAAGCTTCTTTATCCAGGTCATTCGCAGATACACTCAAAGTCTTCACACTTTCAGCATTTAGACAGTCTGTTTTATTCCCGTACTGATCAATCACTTCCACATCTGAGAGGGAAATATAAGTTTAACAACGATCTTTATTAATCACAGAACTGCTGAGTGATCTTCACATGGACTGTCTGTGAAGCGACACACATTCAGTTTCAATAGAAATGACATTAAAGCATACTTTATTTTATCATAATGCTTGTCAGTACATTTAGCAGTTAACAATATTTCAAAAGACAATAGAATTCTAAAATTACACATAAAGATGTAAAAAAGTTCAGCTAACTGCATTAAATATAAACTTAAACTATAATACATTTTCATTCAAGTGCAAGTAACATGCAATTAAGTGCCTGAAAACACTAAAAGAATATACTTTAAGTGTGAACTGAATGTAAAGTATATTATTTCCGTGATAAGTCTTTTTTTTTTTTTTTTTTTTAAATTAGAAAGTAGAGGTCTGCGTGGTACTGTTTTTTTCATTCCGCTCCCGCAATGGTTCTATTCCGCACGCACCCACTCCTGCCTAAAATTCACTCTGTGTTCACCCGCTATAGTGATTTTCTTCCCGACCCGACGGGTCCCGCTAAAGATCGTTTCCAGAATCTTGCGTTTAAACTTCCTCTAAACTGAGAGTGATTGGGGATAACAAATATAAAATGTTGCATATACAAGATTTGTATTTGTTATTTGTCTATGATGCTGTCAACACCCTAAAATATGTCAGAGAAAAAAATGTCACAAAGAATAATAGGCTAAATATCACAGAGAAAAATGGGCTAAATAAATAGCCTACAATATGTCCCTCAAAACTATAGGCCAAGCCAAAAATACATATAAACGAAAACTGTTGGCCTTCTAGCTACACTGCAAAATGAAATCTTTTTTAACATCCACGCAAGAACACAATGACGCTGACTGACGACCATTTCAGAACGTCTCTCCTTCAAAATCCGATCACAAAGTTTGAATGTTCTCTGAAGGTGCACTCGCGCAGACCTTTAATGCAAAGAACATATCTTGCCAGGTTTCTCAGGACAGGGAACTGGTGACTGTGTGAACGACACCACTGCAGAAAATTTTGTTCACTTCAAGTTCAAGCACAGATGCGCTGATGTCAAAGCATCTCGGGAGTGACCGGGTTATTGTCACTGCAACCTTCCATGCGATAGGAACAGAATCATAAATATAATGCAATAAACAACACTTTTCACGATTCCTTAATCACGACAGCTGTAATAGTAAAAATGTGGTGAAAAAGTATTCGAAAGGATTCCACATGTAATACTTATGTCAATTGCAAAGATGTCAGGCAATCACAGCAGTCATATTAACATTATAAGTGCACCTCAGGAAACATAAAAAAATAAAATAAAATAAAAAATCCATTTCAGGACCCCTTTAATATATTTTAAAATGTAATTTCCAGCAGCATCATTCTTGCTGAATAAAAGTATTAATTATTTAATTAATTAAAAACAAACAAACAAACAAACAAAAAAACCTACTGACCCCATACTTTAGACCAGAAGTGTAAATTTATAATTTATATGCAAGTTATTCACTGATAATCTTCACCTCAATTTGGTTGTAATCTGGTGCGACCACATCATTAATAAAAAAAAAAAAAAAAGATTCAAATATCTTTTTTGGGGGGAATAATTTTGTTGGGTCGGTCAACCAATTTGCCAAAAAATTACAATAAAAAAATTATTATTTCAACAACTGGACATCAACACTTCTAATAATATCAAGCCATATATTTCAGAAATATTTCAGAAATCTGGCTAACATTTGGAATTATATTACATGTTTCTACCAGGAGATGGAGAAACAAAAGGCCTGTCCATGCAGCGGTCAATACAAAGCTAATTATTATTATTATGACGGACCTAAAATGGTACTTACATGTGTTTCCTGACAGAATTTCGCCCATTTTCACAGTCGATTCGCTGAGGTTGACCCGCAAACGCTCAGGCTCATCTGGACGAGGCCTTTAGAAACACACATATATAGAGATATGCTTTCACAAGAACATTTAGTTATATAATGAAAAACAAACATAAACAGGACATGCGTGTAGCTTACACAATAATGAACGACATGTTGACCGTGTGCCGGTCGTGGAAAGAGACATTGCAGAAATACTCTCTCTGTGCTTGAGATGGGACACATAAATGTGGCAGTTTTCCACGAGAAAGCTCGTTTGCGTTTAACTCTGCTGTCCAATTCACCTGCAAAACAAGCACAAACAACACACACATCATCGCACAACTGGCTACAATAGTATGTTAGTGCAAGCAGATCCAGTCACTAGAAATGTGACTCACAGAACCTGAATGAAACAATACGCAAAAACAAATCACATAGAAACAAACTCACACCTTAATCTTGCTCGTAAGTTTAGGCTGAAGGGAAACCAGCCTATTGCCCTCATCGTACAGTCTGAAGTGAAGGCTTCCTAGTGTGTCTCCTACCGTCCAATCAATGCGCTCTGAATTTTGTATCACCATGACATCATCAGAGCCCTCTTCCTGTCTGTAGACCTCCAAACGGGATATTCGTGAGCTGGGCAAGATGCGCAGCTGACGTTCCACACACGCCACTGTTCTGTTGTTCTATGTGCACATAAAAATAATCATGTGGATATCAAGTTAAACTGTTTAATCAGATTACACTGTTAATATTCTTTACCATTTAACAGTTTTATATTAAACAGTTGAATTATTAAACTATCAAACAGTTTATATACTTTACTATATACTATACTTTACTATTGTATTATGAAAGATTCATTTACATCTTAACTCTGAGCAATGGAACAAAATTGTTTACCATAAGATCAATAAGATGCATTTAAAAAAATAAAATAGATAGGGCGGATATTAATTTCACTTAAGGACTGAGTCGGTGTTCAGAGTCAGCTTTCTGACATAATAATACTGAGTCAAGCATTCTGACGTAGAACCTGGAAGCGTAGGAACATAAACAGTGTAGGAGAATGACAGGGGAGAGACAAATTTGTTGATTAAAGTCGTAATTTTTGTTTTGTTTTTGCACGCAAAAAGTATTCTAATCGCTTCATAACATTAAAGTTGAACACACTGTGGTCACCTTGACTATTTTAACGATGTCTTTACTACTTTCTGGACCTTGAATGATGGTAATTATGTTGCTTTCTATGGGAGATTAAAAAAAACCTCGGATTTCATCAAAAATATCTTAATTTGTGTGCCGAAGATGAACGAAGGTCTCACGGGTTTGGAACGACATGAGGGCGAGTAATTAATGACAGAAATTTCATTTTTTGGGTGAAATAACCCTTAAAAAGTGACAGCAGCCTAATAAACCTGCTGCCGTCTTTGTCCTTAATGTTAATTAAACAACAAAAGAAAACGAGAAAATCACTCACTGCTCTTGACTGAATGACTTTAGTAGCTTTAATAAAAATCAGAGCAAGTTTAATTCTTACAGTGAAGACTATGCTGTGTTTTATCTTATATTTGATTATTCAATTAGTAGGCTGTTAGCTGAATACTTATAAACTTGCATGAAAAACTTAAAGCACCGTTTGTTTCATTCATATCGTTTTTCTACTGTATTTGTCCTATTGTTTATACTTTTTTTTTTTATTGTATTACTGTTCACTTATTTTCAATAATTTGAAGACTTTTTTTCCATACATTAGTTAGCCTAGTATTCTGCTGAGTTATTCTGCTGGTGTCTAAATTTTAGATGTCATAGCAACTTTATTTCAAGAAAATATATACTTGATTAATTGTCAAAAAAAACGGTTTTTTTTACTCGTATAAGGTTTGGTCATTATCCCACTCATATTGAGATTACGGTAACACTTTACAATAAGGTTCATTAGTTAACATGAACCAATAATGAACTGCACTTATACAGCATTTATTAATCTTTGTTAATGTTAATTTCAACATTTACTAATACATTACTAAAATCGTGTTATCATTAGTTAATGCAATGTGAACTAACATGAACAAACAATGAACAACTGCATTTTCATTAACTAACATTAACGAAGATTAGTAAATACAGTAACAAATGTATTGCTCATGGTTAGTTCATGTTAGTTAATACATTAACTAATGAACCTTATTGTAAAGTGTTACCGAGATTACTATATTGACCAAAATGATTGTTGCCATAACCGAGCAGCTCAAAATTGAAATATCCAAATGTAGCTGAAGAAAAAAAAAAAAAAAGTCCATCACTACAAAAAAAGACACTGAAATTTTGGTAACACTTTACAATAAGGTTCATTAGTTAATGTATTAACTAACATAAACTAACCACGAGCAATACATTTGTTACTGTATTTACTAAACTTTGTTATTGTTAGTTAATGAAAATGCAGTTGTTCATTGTTTGTTCATGTTAGTTCACAGTGCATTAACTAATGTTAACAAGTTTTTTAATAATGTATTAGTAAATGCTGAAATTAACATTAACAAAGATTAATAAATGCTGTAAAAGTGCAGTTCATTATTAGTTCATGTTAACTCATGTAGTTAACTAATGTTAACTAATGAACCTTACTGTAAAGTGTTACTGATATTTTAATGTAAAGTAGAAAAGATATTTTTGATAGTTGGCACAGTCAAAAAATAAAAAAATAAAAATAATGGAAAAGACCTGCTCTTATCTTCTTCCAATATCAGCCACATCAGACAATACTGACAAAACACTGACAGCAAATTATGATAAATAACATATTCTGTGCATCCCTATTAAATAAACATTTTTAATTCAATATGCTTCTGAATATTAAAAGCAGAAAATTCCAGAGCACAAGACAAATAAATTATCAAGGTGGTTATAAATTAATATTAGAAATTATAACAGATTAATAAATAGAAAATAAAGTACAGCAGCTTACTGGAATGTTGAACTTAGCAGTGAGGACTTGTTCAGGGTTTACAGTCTTCAGCAATAGTGGTTTAGTCAGCATGAGTCCAGAGCCAGTGTTACTGCAGTCCACAACATCCACGGGTAGATCAGGGGCTCCCAGCAACTACAAACACACAATGCACCAATCAGATGATGAACTTTAATCCTGTGCCAAATTAAGTCTGATACAATGTAATGTCTTTAATACAATTCATTTGACAAAGGTTAAATGAAGTCAGGCACAGATGAAACATGCAACTGAAATGCTTAACGACGCTGTCTGTTGGACTAATATTATCTGTTCTGTTCTTTCTTTTGATATACTGCATGTTCAGATATTCATACAACAAAATATTTTGGGGCCCGTGAAAGTTTTGTGAAAATGACCAAAAATGCTGGCGCTGACTGGCGACTTTAAAAAACAATGCTGGTGGGGAAAGAGTTAAGTGACTTAGATTTTAGAAATATTTTAGGTCTTGACTACAACACTAATGTGTGCTAAGCAAATGTGTGTGTGTGTGTGTGTGTGTGTGTGGGTGTGCGCGCGTGTGTGTGTGCGTGTGTGTGCATGCAGACCAAATGAAAAAAAAAAAAAAATGCTGAATCAATAAAATTAACTACATAAGTTGTGTGTGTTTGTCCACAAGTACTACCTGACAGCGGACTGTGAGTTTAGGATGAGTGGTGATATTTTGGTATTCGTCATGAACCTCCACTCTAAAGTTTGCTGGAGTCCCATTCTCAACAGAGTGCACATCTTCATCCGGAAACACTAGCAGAGTGTGCGGCGGGCCTGGAAGATAAATTGCATCTGGATTTTACATTCTGATTTACAGACCTTCTGTTGCTTTTTCTGTGTTTTTTGTCATACCAGGTTGCAGAAGAATTTGAAGAGATTGGTTGTTCTGCTTCAGCCCTGGGATGTGCACCTTCAATGAGTACATCTGTTAACAACACACACACAAAAATATCACATTTAAATCCAAGTTTATGTGCTAATAATGTCACTGCAAAAATTATTACTGTTATTAAAGAGGTTTTCCAAACACTCCTCCATCATCTTCATGTGATGAAATGCTCTCAGTCTCTGGGTTTTGATGCCAAAATTACATTTTTAATGTACAAACCCGATTCCAAAAAAGTTGGGACACTGTACAAATTGTGAATAAAAAAGGAATGCAATAATTTACAAATCTCATGAACTTATATTTTATTCACAATAGAATTTAGATAACATATCAAATGTTGAAAGTGAGACATTTTGAAATGTCATGCCAAATATTGGCTCATTTTGGATTTCATGAGAGCTACACATTCCAAAAAAGTTAGGACAGGTAGCAATAAGAGGCCGGAAAAGTTAAATGTACATATAAGGAACAGCTGGAGGACCAATTTGCAACTTATTAGGTCAATTGGCAACATGATTGGGTATAAAAAGAGCCTCTCAGAGTGGCAGTGTCTCTCAGAAGTCAAGATGGGCAGAGCAGGGGCGCCCCCACGGCCACCCCTGCATAAACTCTGGCCACCTCAGTATGATTTTGCATTGGGTACTATTAATTTAAATGCATAATGTAAATTCACAAGTTCATGAAGTGAAAGAAAATAAAATGCCACCAAAAAAAGAGATTGACTGACGCCACCAGAGTACCTGTTTCACTGCCACCAAGAGTCTAAATAGTAATGTCTACAGACCTGAATTTCAAATGTTATTTATACTGTGAAGAGGGTAGGGTAGGGGTGTGCGATATATTTAGTCTACGGTTTTATCATAATTGTTGTTTTAACGATGCACAATCGATCTGACATCCCTGTATGTGATGTTGTCTTGTAGATTAGACAAGTGTCGGTGCGCATTTAGAGTGCACGCTTTCACTGTGTTAATAAATATCACATGAAGAGTGCCGTTTTTCTCCAGATATCAGCATAACAAATGTTATATAAATTTTATTCACGTTTACATTTTAGACATCATTGCCTGTTTTTGCACAATTTCGCCAACGAATATAGTTCAGATCAAATCCAGAGCATTGTATTGCGTCCCTGAGCAACAAATGGCACTGTTTCTTTACTGAATGAATCAACGTTTTGAACGAATAAGTTGAATCAATGAAAATTGGAAAAGATAGGCTACAAGTGACGACGAGGGAGCTTCAGTTGAACAACAGTGAACTGTGGTCAGATGAGATGTTGTCAGACTATGTCAGTAAAATTCAGAAAAATGAACAGGTCCAATCAGCCGTTATTCTGCGCTCGCGGCGCGCACTCAAGAATTGCATGCGCAAATGCGCCGGCGCGCCGCATAATTACTTTATTATAGCTTAAATAAAGGCCAAAAGAATACGAGCAATGACCGTCATTGCTCTGTTGTAAGTTAAGTCATGAAATTACCACACATGCGATTAAAGCTGCCTCAAAACTGTGCATGCATGTATTTGTTAACGTGGTTTTAAAGCTATTGTTATCCAATTTGTTGGCCTTAAAACGTCTTAAAAATGCACATATGTACACCAGAGAAATCTACATTTTCTCGGGGGAGCATGCCCCCGAACCCCCCTAGCAAACTATATTTTATGACCTTGGTAATTATGAAACCATAATGAAATCTGAGGTAAATATGTATTTCTACAAATGTGCACACTTTTGGACTAAAACGATGTAGGTATGTGTATGCACATAAATGGGACCGAACGCGACTGAATGTAAAGGTTTGTGTCCTCATTCTATTAATAACTACCAATTGATTTTGCATGTATGTATATGTATATACATATAGGCCTATATATATATATATATATATATACACACACATACACATATATCATTTCTATTTTTTTTTGCCACCCCAAGAATTGCTGTGGCCTTGTCTGGCCACCCCTATTAAAATTTTCTGGGGGCGCCACTGGGGCAGAGGATCACCAATTCCCCCAATGCTGCGGCGAAAAATAGTGGGGCAATATCAGAAAGGAGTTTCTCAGAGAAAAATTGCAAAGAGTTTGAAGTTATCATCATCTACAGTGCATAATATCATCCAAAGATTCAGAGAATCTGGAACCATCTCTGTGCGTAAGGGTCAAGGCCGGAAAACCATACTGGATGCCCGTGATCTTCGGGCCCTTAGACGGCACTGCATCACATACAGGAATGCTACTGTAATGGAAATCACAACATGGGCTCAGGAATACTTCCAGAAAACATTGTCGGTGAACACAATCCACTGTGCCATTCGCCGTTGACGGCTAAAACTCTATAGGTCAAAAAAGAAGCCATATCTAAACATGATCCAGAAGCGCAGGCGTTTTCTCTGGGCCAAGGCTCATTTAAAATGGACTGTGGCAAAGTGGAAATCTGTTCTGTGGTCAGACGAATCAAAATTTTAAGTTCTTTTTGGAAAACTGGGACACCATGTCATCCGGACTAAAGAGGACGAGGACAACCCAAGTTGTTATCAGCGCTCAGTTCAGAAGCGTGCATCTCTGATGGTATGGGGTTGCATGAGTGCGTGTGGCATGGGCAGCTTACACATCTGGAAAGGCACCATCAATGCTGAAAGGTATATCCAAGTTCTAGAACAACATATGCTCCCATCCAGACGTCGTCTCTTTCAGGGAAGACCTTGCATTTTCCAACATGACAATGCCAGACCACATACTGCATCAATTACAACATCATGGCTGCGTAGAAGAAGGATCCGTGTACTGAAATGGCCAGCCTGCAGTCCAGATCTTTCACCCATAGAAAACATTTGCCGCATCATAAAGAGGAAGATGCGACAAAGAAGACCTAAGACAGTTGAGCAACTAGAAGCTTGTATTAGACAAGAATGGGACAACATTCCTATTCCTAAACTTGAGCAACTTGTCTCCTCAGTCCCCAGACGTTTGCAGACTGTTATAAAAAGAAGAGGGGATGCCACACAGTGGTAAACATGGCCTTGTCCCAACTTTTTTGAGATGTGTTGATGCCATGAAATTTAAAATCAACTTATTTTTCCCTTAAAATTATACATTTTCTCAGTTTAAACATTTGATATGTCATCTATGTTGTATTCTGAATAAAATATTGAAATTTGAAACTTCCACATCATTGCATTCTGTTTTTATTCACAATTTGTATAGTGTCCCAACTTTTTGGGAATCGGGTTTGTATTAAGGCTGTGATAGTCAGCAGTAACTGTAAAATCAGTTTCTATCACATTCTCTTATGCAGCCCATATTGATTTTTTTATGTTTTTGAAAGAAGTTTCTTCTGCTCACCACCAAGGCTGCATTTATCTGATCAAAAATACAATAAAAACAATACAATAATATTGTGAAATAATATTACAATTTAAAACTCTTTTCAATTTAAAATATTTACATGTAATTTATTCCTGTAATGCCATGCTCCATTTTCAGTATCATTACTCCAGTCAGTGTCACATGATCCTTCAGAAATCATTCTAATATGCTGAATTTGTACTGAGACACTTCCACAGAATAGCCATGTTTACATGCAGTCAAAAGATAATAAAGATGTGTTAAAACAATATGTATAAAGATGTGGCAAAAAAATGCACATCTTTTTTGTGGTGGTTAAATTTTTTTTTTTACCATGCACAGTGCTGAAAATGAAAAACAAAGAGAGTAAAAGAAGAATTAAAAGAATCAAATAAAAAAAAGTTTTTTTTGTTGGGGCTGTTTACAGTGGACTGCAACATTTTCTTTTTCTGGGATCTCTTGTGGATTACATTTAGTTCCCTTTCAAGGGAACTCGCGCTGCGTCAATCGCTGATTGCGTCGTGAAGCGCATATGAAATCAGTTCAAAAGGGAGACGGAACGTCATAGGCGGGTGACGTCACTGACCAGGAACTATAAAGCCTACCCGAAAACACACTCATTCAGCTTCTGTGTCTTCAGCAAGCGCTACGTGTGAGCTTGTCTGTCCTATTTATTGTTGTCTGTCTTGATATATTATCAGTGAGAATGGCAAGCGAACAACAGTTCAGGAAGTGTGTTCATCCTTGCCCTCGTTTCATCACGGCTGGGGATACACATGAAATGTGCGTTGTTTGTTTGGGAGTGCAGCATGCCCAGGCAGCTCTCGAGGGGGCTGCCTGTGTGCATTGTGAGCAGCTACCACTCAGAACGCAGCGCTCCCGCCGAGCCCTCTTCGAGGAGAGCAGCTCGGTTCGCATTCCTCATGACTCGGGTCCTGCTTCTGCTGAGGCAGGGCGGCGCCTCATGTCATGGGGTTCGCAGATGGATGTAGCAGAGGGGTTAGAGACGGGCCTAGCCCAATCTCGACCCTCACCTGCTGCATCTAATGTACCAGTTCGGAGTCAGGAAGCACGCGTTGCGGTTTCTTCCGCTCCGGTTGATACAGTTACATTAATGGTGTCCAGTTCTGAGAAATTGGACGTTGTTAGTGTGACAACAGGAGAAATCGAAGACTCGCCACTTCATTCTCCCGCGAGTGAGGAGCTTGTGGAGGTGTTGACTCGTATCAATGCTAGATTGAACATTGACTGGCAGGCTGAGAATCAAGAGCAACAAGTTAAAAGCAAGCTAGATGAGCGCTTCCTGGCATTTAGATCTGCTCAACCTCCACGTCTGGGCTTACCGTTTTTTCCCGACCTCCACACCGAGGTGTCAAGGTCGTGGAAGAGACCGGTCTCTCACAGTCTCTATACACCACAAACGTCGACATACAGCAATGTGGTTGGTATGAGACGGCACGGTTATGGGGCGATGCCAAAGGCGGAAGAGACGCTTGCGAGCCATCTCTCCCCCCAAGCGGCATCGTCCCTGAAAGTCCCGACATTTCCCACCAAGCCACTGAAAGCTATTTCAGCATTGGTGGGCAAAACGTACTCGGCTGCAGGTCAGGCTGTGGCGTACTTGCACACGATGTCCATCTTGCAAGCATACCAAGCTGACCTGCTCAGAGACTTGTGTGAGAGTGATGAAGTGGGTGCAGACTCAGGAGTTGCGTCATTCAGCTGACTTAGCCCTCCATGCCACTAAGGAGATGGCCAAATCCATCGGCCGCTCTATGGCAGCCCTAGTGGCCACGGAGAGGCATCTCTGGTTGAACTTGACCGATATCAAGGACAAAGATAAGTCCTTCCTCTTGGATGCCCCACTGAATCCCTCCGGCCTCTTCGGTGATGCTATTTCTTCCGTCACCGAGAGGTTTATGGAGTCGAAACAGGCTGCAGCACTGCAGCAGTTTCTTAGCCGCCGATCACAAGTCTCTGCGGCTGCTGGGCGGGAGCAGCCAAAGCCGAGTACAAGCTCCTTACACAGGCAACAGCAGAAGCAGAGTGTTGCTACCCGTACTCCCCCTCCGAGGAGCTGGGATGCGGGACAGCGCTCACAGGCGAAGTCCTCGAAGGGCAAGATGGATCTGAGGACCGTCATTGCTGCTAAGAGGGCTTTGTCAAAGAAATCCTGGCGCCAAGTGTATCAGGATCCTGTGGGTGGTCCCCTCCGAAGTCAGACGGCGTTCACCTCATTCCACGGTGTCTGTGTGCCTTCGGTGCCCCGGGGTTCCGCTTCAGGGCACTGTGCTGGCTGCCCATACTCCACCAGAGGCCAGCCTCGAGAGGCTGGTACCCTTAGTAGATTTTCTGACAGAGTGGAAGTGTCTGTCAAACATATCTCAGTGGGTCCTGCACATGATAGAAAAGGGGTTCAGAACTCGCCCACCCCGATTCAGTGGGGTCCTACCCACAGTGTTGGCCCCCGAGCAGGCTCTGGTGATGGCACACTCTTCTGCGAAAGGGGGCTATAGAAAGGGTCCCTCCTCCCAGCAGGGAGTCAGGATTTTACAGCCGCTACTTCATTGTGCCAAAGAAAGATGGGGGGTTGCATCCAATTTTAGATCTGCGTCAGCTAAATCAAACAGTAGCAAAGCTCAAGTTCAAGATGCTCACAGTAAAACACATCGTGTCACAAATCAGGTCCGAGGACTGGTTTGTCACGATAGATCTTAAAGACGCATAATTCCATGTATCAATCCTCCCGCAACACAGGAAGTTCCTAAGGTTTGCTTTCGGGGGCGAAGCATTCCAATATCGGGTTCCAATGTGTAGACCAAATGTGTAGACGCGCCTCTGACGCCCTTAGACGATTCTAAACTACATAGACGATTGGTTGATCAGAGCAGATGGCAGTTCAACATCGAGATGTTGAACAACATGAAAAGGTTGGGGTTGAGACTAAACGCAAAGAAAAGTGTGCTTTCTCCTGTTCAGAGGACCACTTATCTAGGCGTGGTTTGGGACTCGAATGTCATGCGTGCTCGTCTGTCTTCTGCTCACATAACATCGTTTCTCTCAGCTGTCTCAGACATAAATCTAGGCCAGTCACTCACTGTCAAACAGTTTCAGAGACTGTTGGGTCTTTTGGCAGCAGCGTCCAACATGGTACCTTTTGGCCTGCTGAACTGATTAACTGTTGCCCTTCAGACATATTCAAGTGTATGTTTGCATTTTCTCCGCGATAAATTTAGAGCTGGAGTGTGATTACAAATATATGAGAAATATGACTGTAACAATATAATATTTAAGAACACTCAGAGCGCTCATGAGAGCGGTTTCAGCGCGGAACTCCATGATGTGTCCACTTGTCACATGGATTATATACAGGGCTCTAGACTGTGACCATTATTTGAGAATGTGCGAGTTAAAATTGAACAATGTCGCATTTCTGCGAGCGCATGATCACGCACTCAATCGTGTCTGCCAACCTGCACTTGCATTAGGGACTTATCTAATCTTTATCGAATATGGCAAATTGGCTATTCTCCCGTATTTAGTCCCAATGGAGTTTTTCCCTCAATTGCACCTCGCCTTAAAATCGCTAATTCAAAAACGAAAGTAAAATGCGCACAGCCGAATGGGCATTTATAACGGTGTGGAGCAGAGCGAGCGTTTTCAATAAATTCCTATGGGAGCATCCATATGTGTTAAACTGGCGTGTCGTTCATAAACGTAATGAAAATATTATTAGAACATTTAAATGTTCTTCTGTTTCTCCCTCGTTTGTTGTCATGATTATATTTTTACATCAAGGTGCCCTCAATTCAGTTTTCTTCTTCCGCTCATATGTTAATATTAATTAGTCTGTATAATGAGTGTGTTGTAGCTCTGTGTTTTATTGGTTGTTGTCTCCCCTTTTGGCGTGGTAACGTGATAGGTTGCCACCTGTGCAATAAGTCAATTTGTGAAATTTCCTCACTACTAAATACTCCACGGTCAACTGTTAGTGGTCTCATAACAAAGTGGAAGCAATTGGGAACAGCAGCAATTCAGCCACAAAGAAACCACCTAAAATCACAGAGCGGGATCAGCACATGCTGAGGCACACAGTGCGCAGAAGTCGCCGACTTTCTGCAGAGACTGTAGAGGTTCTGCTACAGACCTCCAAACTTTGTGTGGCCTTCAGATTAGCTAGAGAACTTCATGGAATGGGTTTCCATGGTCGAGTAGCTGCATCAAAGCCTTACATCAAGTGCAATGCAAAGCGTCAGATGCAGTGGTGTAAAGCACGCCGCCACTGGACTCTACAGCAGTGGAGACGTGTTCTCTGGAGTGACGAATCACGCTTCTCTGTCTGGCAATCTGATGGATGAGTCTGGGTTTGGCAGTTGCCAGGAGAACGGTACTTGCCTGACTGCATTGTGCCAAGTGTAAAGTTTGGTGAAGGGGGATTATGGTGTGGGGTTGTTTTTCAGGGGTTGGGCTTGGCCCCTTAGTTCCAGTGAAAGGAACTCTTAATGCTTCAGCATACCAAGAAATTTTGGACAATTTCATGCTACCAACTTTGTGGGAACAGTTTGGGGATGGCCCCTTCCTGTTCCAACATGACTGTGCACCAGTACACAAAGCAAGGTCCATAAAGACATGGATGAGCGAGTTCGGTGTGAAGGAACTTGACTGGCCTGCAGTCCTGACCTCAACCTGATAGAACACCTTTGGGATGAATTAGAGCGGAGACCGTGAGCCAGACCTTCTCGCCAAGATCACTGCCTGACCTCACAAATGCGCTTCTAGAAGAATGGTCAAAAATTCCCATAAAAACACTCCTAAACCTTGTGGAAAGCCTTCCCAGAAGAGTTGAAGCTGTTATAGCTGCAAAGGGTTGGCCAACTCCATATTAAACTCTACGGATTAAGAATGGCATGTCATTAAAGTTCATGTGCACGTAAAGGCAGGCGTCCCAAAACTTTTGGCAATATAGTGTATATATAGTTTATATCTCACCATTCAAAAAAGTCAGATGTGTGAAATAAAAATTCGCAATTACCTTTTTAATTTATTCAGTGGCAGAAACAAGCTTCCATAAAAGTACATTGCCAAGTATGTCAGTAATGTAGTGGGCTTTGCTAAGGCAGCTTACTCTGCACGCAACCTATCATACACACAATGCTTGTGTAGATGCAGTCACAGTTTTGACCACATAAGATGAGGTAATTTGATTGGATGTCTTGTATTTGACCTTTTACGGCATTTTGCCTGTTAGAAATACATGCTCGGTTTTAATGTAATTTTAAGGTTGGGGTTAATGAGCAGCAAAAGTCACCTCTGTCATCTCACGTCCCCCAATTTGAGAACCAATACCATAGTGTTTAATTTTTAACATAATTCCGTTAAAACAGTAGTCAAAGTATGATACAATTATCAGTGATAAACCTACCCTTACAATAATTGTTAATAACCCTGTCGATCCGAATGTCCCTGGGCGGGGATACAAAAATGCGGAAATACAATCTGTAGTTTTCACGAAAGCCAATAAACATTGTTCATTTACATAAACTACCAACACTTTAACAATACAAAGCAGGTTGAAAATCGGCAAACTTACACTAACTAAAACACTCCATAAAAACAGATAATATTGGTAGAGTCAATGTTACAATTCAGAATTTGTTGTGATTCTCAAATAGAGTAAACTCTGCCCAAAATGATAAAACACTACTAACCTTGCTTTGATGACTGATCTTTCCCATGACCCTCACATTTCTGATGACAGAAGTGGTCCCGAATGCGATCCCTTCATAACTCAACTTTAGTGAACTAAGAGAGAGAGAGACATTTTTCCATCAGAAAAAAACACAAGGAAATATCAATTCCAAGATAGGAAAATGATCTGTAGCCATCAACAAACACACATTTACACAGTATGTATATTTATGAAAACGATAGTTCTGGTCCTTGATTCTGATTGGTTGAGCAGTGTTCGAAACCGTTGTAAATTACTCTACAAACACACACCTTTCAGTGTGTGTATTTCAGCAAAATGAACTGTTTGTTATTTATTTAATGAAGTGCGAGTGACTCCTGCTGGCATAATGTTTGCGTCGTTCACCTGTAATTTTGAGACCACGCCCTTCCACCATCAAAGAAACTCCTCTCATGTAGTTTAAAACATTGATGTTTAACCTTATTAAATGTAAGTTTCATGTCAGATTCTTACATTTGATCAAATTCAGTTATGGTAAGACACTATAGAGTTGTTTGTTACCAATCAAATTAAATAATTTACACTGCAAAATTACAACTGGAATAAATAATGTTATGAGATTAATGTTTTAAATAAATTTTTGAATATACAAATAAAAAATGTTGGGAAAAAATGCAATGATACTCTTAATCATGAAATTAAACCACCAATGGGTGGCGGCAAGTCACTTAATGAGTAAGCCCTTCATTCAACCAATTCACACTGGGTGTTGTTTTGAGAATGAATTCTCGCAGTTTTTCCGTTGCTCATTTGACCACTTCTGGAAAAGGTGAAATAGTTTGTTTCTAGAAACATTTTTGCGAAGACGATTCAGACAAATGCAATTCCATTCATCAATAGGCTATAGCGGCTTTGCACTCAGTTCTTATCAATCATATCAATCGTGATTTTAACATTATAAATGTGTTATGTTTTAATATACATACTGCTCTCCAGTCAGGGTTGGAAATTTCAAGATATGCTGGCAAAAATGCTCCTGATAGTTCGTGACACGAGCAAGAGCGCAGTTTTTGTTTCGTTTCTAAATTAATCTATTTTTGAACAAATTGGGCGAGTCACTGACTCACTAAGCCATTCCTAAAAAACAGTCATTTGCTTCGTTCCAGAATAAATCAGCCGTTTTGAACGAATCGGTTGAATGATTCATTGACTTAATCAGTAACACTTGCTGCCACCTACTGGCGACTTTAGTCTCCCATCTAAAAGTAGGCCTATTCTATCATTTTTTTCCCCCAACATTTTTATTTCTATATTCAGATTTTTATATTTGAAACATTAATCTCATAACATTATTTATGCAATTGTAATTGAAGTGCAAATGCATAAATGCTACATCTTAATGTCACTTCATGCAGCTTTTGTGCTACTGTGCAGTGCTAAGATGAATTTTGTTTACAATGATTCATTTGATTGGTAATAAAAGCCTGTTATTCATTCTCATTAATTAAGTATTCAGAAAAAAATCTGGTCTGTTTTCATGTATTTATGAAAGTTTGGTTCATTTTGTATACTGCATGGTATCGCGATACTACTTGGTATCGTATCGTAAGACATTTTTATGGTATCGTGACAACCCTAATTTGCAGTCATGATAATATTTGACAAAATAGCTGCCTTGGTCATGTTGTGATACCTCTCGTTAAGGTTAACTATATCATATGTTATAAATAAAAAAAACTGAAAATTTTGAATATTTATCTCAGTATGTTCTACTGTGAGTTTCTTTTGCGTATGTGTGCCATTACACTCATTTGTTTTGATTTCTCCACGAAAGTCTCTCACAAAGAGACAGGCAGCGTGAGCCTCAAAAGCACGATCTTGTTACCAGAAATACACTATCCATTATCAACCTCTGTTTACTCTGAATTAAATACAATCAGAATCATTCTCACATTTAGATACCTTCATAGTTGTTTTTTATCACTTATGTTTTAGGCTACTTGCTTGGTCAGGCAAGCAAAAAAAAAAATGTCACTTGCCCCTTGAAAAAATATATTAATACATATATTTTGCCTTTAATATATGTATTGTGTGGTAACTGTTTTATAAAAGCAATAAGCCCCATGAAGCCTTGGTTTACAGTGAATTCAGCTAAAGGGCACTGTTAGGCACGTCGTGGCTTCCAGGGGATTATTACAAGGACATTTCTAAAGCATGTACTTGGATCTCTACAGAGCTTGTGTGTATCTATTTTGACCTACCTACATTCCAGCTGGAGTTTAATGTCACAGGGTGGCTGGGTGGGATATTCAAACTCATCCCTAAAGTTTAGAGGAATATTGAAGGGAACTCCCACATGGACAGGAGAAGAAATTATGTCTAGCATAAAAGATACTGCTTCACCTTCTGTTAGAGAAACACAGAGACAAGAGACAAATAGAGAGAATTAAACATAGAATCAGACAAGGAATTATTTACTTCACTCCAGATTTATTTTTGTGTAATTTGGATACTATTGTAGTTTTTTTTCCTATTTTGAATGTTTTTAATTTTCCATTTTAATTTTAATTTGTTAGTGTTTTTGTCATTTGTTTTCTTTTTTAAACATTTCTATATAGTTTTTATTAATTTTTCCTTCAGTTTTAGTTATTTTAGTACAAGTTAAAATGGAAATGAGAAATGTTGGTTTTTTTTACATTTTATTTATTTCAGTTAGTTTATTTTATTACTAGAAACAAAAAGGTTTCATTGTTTAACATTTTAGTTAACTATAATAACCCTGAATTAATCATATCACAGAAGATTTTATAATTTAGCAATTTAAATTAATAGTTCAAAATACAAATTAATTTATTACTCACATCATTATGATGAACTGTGGTTCTATGACTAAATGGAAGACCCCTAGAGGCAGTGCTGAAAGCACTAGTGGAAAATCCTTCGCGCTTGACCGAGAATCGAATAAACTTGTAACCTTGTGACTCATGACGTGTCTTTAGCTATTACAACCCATTTACACATCAAATCGATCTCTAGATCATTCTCACTATACCAAGTCACCAGAGACTCTGGCGGTCTTCCAGATAGTTGTAGAACCAAAGTTACATTCGTAACCAGCGTTCTATTTCCTTTCGCTCCAGACTGCCAGAGGCAGTGCTGAAAGCACTAGTGGAAGACGAATACCTACACAGTCATCAGAAATCCCCTTGCAAAACATCCGGGCAGGCAGAAAGCACTGCAGCGCACCCTGCTGACAAGGGAGTCACATTCAATCTGTAGAAATGTGAAAATATGCAGGCAGAACCCCAAGTTGCTGCTTCACAAATTCAATTACCTGCGTCACCCAGGGCACCAGTCTGTTTAGAAAGTGCAGTACCTCTGCATGCACCTCGCTGTGCATCGAGCGGCATTATAGAGCATCTATGTGCATCCATGATGAACTAATATTCACCTCAAATCCAAAAGGACAATAAAAACCGTCATGACTCACGAGTCCTTGATATCCGCACAGCAATGAACACTCACACTCTCTCAAGCCAAGGCATCCAGGGCTTCTGAGTGAATGTCTTTACTGGGGCATTTAAACTTTCAGGTGAATGCCTCAGAGTTTGAGGCATTCTAAATCAGGAGAAAACGCAAGGGATTTTCCACTAGTGCTTTCAGCACTGCCTCTGGCGGTCTGGAGCGAAAGGAAATAGAACACTGCTGACAGATCACTCGTATTACCCGGGACCGATCTTAAAACCAGGTGTAAAGAGGGCCAATGTGTGTTTTACCTTTAATCGAGAACTTGAGGGTGTAATTGGGTAGCCTTTTTCCAGCCCATTCATTGGAGTGGCTGTCACTCAGAACAGCCTGTAGATGCAGCGTGTACATCCCAAGCTTAGTGAGATTCTCTGGAAGAGAAAACACACACTTAATGCATTAACTAACAATAATTATATACATTTGTTGCCATATTTATTCATCTTTCTTCATACAAATACAATGACATGTACATACATGCCATATTTATGACCATCAGCGCCAGCGGGCTAAAGTAAACGCAGTGAATTTTATCCACAATCCATATCTGTATGGCGCTATATGTGGAGATGGATTGTGTATTAAATATAGGGTTGTACGATATTGGAAATTCATGAAAAACCGACATTGCGATATTTTAATATTGCGATATGAAAACAATTTCACCAGATGAATTGAACAGCTATATTCAGAAAGAATTAATCATTCTAGAACGATTGGGGTGATTTTGTAGGAAATAGGAAAGTAAGGAAATATACAAGGAAATAAACAAATTACAAGCATAGAATAAATACAATAGAATAAAGATACAAAAGGAAAAAAAGCGTGTTTTTCAGGTAAGTCTAACAGTATAACAGTATAGAAAATGAATAATCAAATGTAAAATAACACTGAATAGTCTGAACAGTATAAATTAAATATAATTCATCTTAAATCTGTCAATCTATCCGTTACTAGATTTGGTAGGGTCTGTGGATTTTATTTGTGGATCAAAAATTTTTCTATGCATTTCAGTTCATGTGCTTTTGTATTCACCAGCATACACTGCTGATGGTCATAAATATGGC
The DNA here is from genome assembly GCA_003731715.1 of Anabarilius grahami. Classification (NCBI taxonomy): domain Eukaryota; kingdom Metazoa; phylum Chordata; class Actinopteri; order Cypriniformes; family Xenocyprididae; genus Anabarilius; species Anabarilius grahami. The sequence continues at coordinate 290,558 of RJVU01050164.1, read as the reverse complement.
AGCAGAGTGGAAAAAGTCATGTGACTGAAACAGAAGAATATAAAAATATGTTATGATTCATTCATTTTTACCCATAGCCTTGAACCAGTATTCCCATTTGGCTGAATGCACACCAATGAAGGAGTTAATCGGGACATCTCCTTTAGGAGCTGAAGGAAGAAAAGGATGCAAGCCCATTAAAATACTCTATGGCAGTAGCATATTCTACATGAGCATCACATTGAAATAACAATTGGATTTAATAGTTATATGCGATAATGATGCAGCTTTTAAAAATGTGTATTATTTCATGTGCATTTATGTTATAAATTAAGCGCCCATCTGTAGGCTCGCTATAAGACTCAGGGAAAGGGGTGTCCAATCCTGCTCCTGGAGGGCCACTGTCCTGCAGAGTTTAGCTCCAACCCCAATTAAACACACCTGAACCAGCTGATCATGGTCTTACTAGGTATACTACAAACAGAGATTGTATATAATAGGGAGATAAGAGGGTCTGTATCTCTTACCATTGGAGAAAGCGTAACGGCTAACTTAATCATGTGCGGCACCTCTCAGCCTATCCTGTAATGGCACTGACATCAGTCGGAACATTCCCTAGTCTGCCTTCTCTTGAAAAAATACATTTTTATCAAGCTAAAATCTACATATAGTTCCCAACGAAAGTATTATTTAGTGTAAAACATGCTGAAGATAGGCGAACAGGCTGTCGCTTAATTAGCTATTTCCCCACAAAGTGAAGCCTCTCACCCATTGACATACATTCAAAAAACAGCCTCTGCAGGGCTCAACGCTAAGGATTTTTTCTACTGGCCCAGTCGGGCCAGTGGTTCAAATTTTTACTTGCCCCGCCAAAATTTTCACTGGCCCCACAGCAAAAAATTAATAAAGGAAAAGAAAAGAAAATGGGCCTATAAAATTAGCCTAGTTATTGTTTTCGTTGTCTTTGCTACATGTAACCATAATAAATAGGGTTATGACACCAAAAGCTACGATTAATAAATAAATAAATTACGAGTAATAGCACAAATAAATACAACAGAACAAACATATAAATGAAACAAACGGTGCTTTTCATGTAGGTTTAAACAGGAGATTTTCAGGTACAGAAATTGTAATCCAATGCATAACTATATAACTACAGATTAAACTTTATTAAAGTTAATCAGTCAAGACTAGTTACAGATGCATAATGGTTTGAAATGTTGAAAATATAAAACATTAAATATTGTTATTTTAAATTATTTTAAAAATGAAAAGACACTTTAAATGTGAAATTAAACCCGCCAGTAGGTGGCAGCGAATCACTGTTAATGAGCGAGTCATTGAGATTCAACTGATTCATTCAAGTGGCTGATTCATTCAGAAAGTGTTGCTCAGAGACGCAAAACAATTCTGTGGACTTTGTTTGGAACTGTTTTCGTTGGCAAAACAGGCGATTGGGTGTCTTAAATGCAAGTCCCTTGATATTAAGTTCTTGTTCATTAAACTGTACACTGTATAAAATCAATATCACATTTGTAATCATGCTGATATTTGGAGAAAAACGGTGATCTGTGTAATATTGGTTAACTATATTAAATGACATACAGGGGCATTTTTGCCCCTCATCTGGAATTCTCAGGACATTCTAAAGGCATTTTAATAGACTATATCACGCAGTGAAAGCGTACACTCTAAATATGCACGCGCACGAGTCTAACCTACTAGACTACGTCACATATGCATGCACTCAATGGGTGTGTTTTTGTTTGCTTTTTGTAAAGTGAGGGACATTTTTGATAATTTCAGATTGTTAAAATCAACAATTACAATATCATAGACAATATATATCACAGACCCTACAGCACTGGCTCGATCGGGCAAGTGACCGTTCCGTCTACTGTCCCGAGCGTCGATTACACTGGCCCCGGGCCATCGGGCAGTCCTTATTGTCGAGCCCTGTAATGTACTGACTACAAACAATAATAAAAAATAATAAATGTGACTCACAGTGCCAGATGATTTTCAGGTCAACTGACAGTTTCTTAGAATTGCCGGCCACAGGCAGTCGAGACTTGGTCTCTCCATTTTTGTTCAATATATCCACCTTAATCGGACCTGGACAAGAACAGATTTATATTAAAAACTTAGTGCTGTTGGTAAAAGATAAGGGCATGGGCTTGTGAGAGTATATTTTGAGGTTTCTAAAGTAAAGGTGTGAGTTAATGCCTTTAGCTAATCTATATACTGTAAGATTAGCACTGCAAAGTGTTTGTATGTGTGTGAGTTTCTTTACCTAAGGGTGTCCCAGCTGGACGAGCATCATTCTCAGCCCAGTCGTTTCCCTTAGGCCACATAACCTTCAATTGTTCTGGAAGTCTGATGAGAAGAAAAATGTAATAAATCACACACAAAGGGCCAGAATTACTAAACAGGGCAATCTACCAAGAGCAGCGCAAATTAGCAGAGCCGCTGATAATCATTTGCGGATGATCTGCTATCAACAAAGGTGCAGCAAATTAAAAATAACGTGGCTTAGCAAAAGATATGTTCGTATAACTATTATCTGACTATTGCAGCATGTCAAGTGCAAAATGGGTTTTTTTTTGGGCGGTAAATAATAGCGCAAATAGGTCTTACTTTGCAAGCTCATTGTCAATGTGTTCCTTAATGGCTTTGGCTGTGGCTTGTCTGTCGATCTTAAAGATGGGAATGATTCTTTGCTCATCATACAAATCCTTCGGTTCCTACAGAAACACATCACAGAGACTTATACCACAGCAAAAAGCCACAAAAGATCCAAAATGTTCTGAGTTTGCCCACAAGTACAAAACACATAGTACAAACGTTCATGTGGACTGACGAGTTCGAACAGCAGCACTTACTCACCTGTCAATTAACCACTGCGCTAAAACAAGGGTTGAAACTTTGCTGGTTATAAGCAGCTTTGAATAACTGACCAACTGGAAAAACACATCCAAACAGTATACACCAAATGTGCAGTGCTCTACAGTACAAGCATTTCGCCCGCATTTGCGCCTGAAAATAACTGCGTGCAAGTGAAAGTTAGTGTCTGTTATTGATCAGAAAGTGCTCCTAAAGAAAAATTTTAGCGTAGAGCCCTGATGTGGGCAACTCTGGGGGATTGACAAGAATTGCAATAATATTGTCCAGGCCATTTTCTAAGTTCTGAATAAGACATCCATTGGACAGACAAAACAAAATGATGGCCCTATGAAATCTGTTTTACTCAACTCACTCCTGCGGATTAATAAATGATAGTTTGTTAATGTTGGGGTTACAATTCTCCTTTACAGATTAGAGATTCTGCCTAACATTTGCTTTTGTGGTCTAAGGAAGAAGGGGGGAAAAAAATACAGGTTTGGAGGGGCATGAGGGTGAATGGATGACTGGACAAAATATTCCTAAAAGAGAATTAATTAATTTCCTCACCAGTGCAATTTGGACATGTCCTCCTGTGGCGTACACATCATCTTCATGGTCTCCGTAAAGCAAGAACTGAACTACAGAGCCAAATAAGATGGGCTGAGTTTTCACTGACTTCACCTGAAAATGTGATAGACATTTGAGAACACTAGAAATACAACCTCTGCTTCATAAAATGTAATGATCTGACTCATATACATATTTTTCAGGTTAATAATGGTTTACTGTCAAAGTGATACTAATTACACACTTATACAAATAGTACGATGTCTTACAACCTCTGACACTAGGATGATCATCCAGCTTTTTTACTTCATAGCAAATAAACAACTGATCCAAATCAATATTTTCACCCCTAAAAGTAACGTATCATTACTTTTAAGGAGTAATGTAAGAGTGTAACATATTACTTTTTAAAAGTAACACTTCCCTACACTGGTGTCGTTTATGACTGTGTGAAAATGTGAAAACTACTAGATCTCACAAATTGTCCTTTCTTGTAAGTCTTGCCATCCCACTTAATGGCTTGGAACTTAGCCCAGGGTGATTGAAGCCGTTTGGGCACATCTTCACGTGTCATCACACCCTGAAATCCCTGAAACATCACCTACAAACAAACACACACACACAGAGACCATCAATTGTTGCCATCTAAATGTGACGATAAAACAATACAGTAACAATTTTTTTTGTTGCAAACTATCTCTTAAAGGGTTAGTTCACCCAAAAATGACATTTCTGTCATTAATTACTCACCCTTATGTCATTCCAAACCCATAAGACCTTCATTCATCTTTGGAACACAAATTAAGATATTTTTGATGAAATCCAAAGATATCTGCTCCACACATAGGCAGCAACGTCATTGCACCTTTTGACGTCCAGAATGGTAGTTAAAAACATGGTTAAAATAGTCAATGTGACTACAGTGGTTCAACCTTAATGTTATGAAGCAACGAGAATACTTTTTAGTGTGCAAAAACAAAACAAAAATAGCAGGCTTCCTTGTTTACGTCCGAATGCCAGCTCATTATTGGCCAGATCCTGTGTCAGCATCACATGCATGTGTCATGCTGCTCACGTGTTTAGCTTCGGCCAATACTGAGTCTGCATTCAGACGTAAACAAGGAAGCCTGCACTGAGTTCACTACGTACGACAACGGTTCAAGTTGTTGAATAAAGTTTTTATTTTTGTTTTGTTTTTGCACACAAAAAGTATTCTCGTCGCTTCATAACATTAAGGTTGAACCACTGTAGTCACGTTGACTATTTTAACCATGTTTTCAACTACATTTCTGGATGTCAAAAGGTACAATGACATTGCTTCCTGTGTGGATCAGAAACCCTCCGATTTCATAAAAAATGTCTTAATTTGTGTTCCGAAGATGAACAAAGGTCTTACGAGTGTGGAACAACATGAGGGTGAGTAATTAATAACAGAATTTTCATTTTTGGGTGAACTAACCCTTTAAGACCGAAACTACGGAGAAGTATTAGGGCCTAGCAATAATAAAAAAATAAAACCATTGAGATTAATGTCATTATAATGCAAGATTAAACTTGAGAAAAGATTACATTGGGAAAAAAAAAGTCGAAATACAATGTTGAGAAAAAAAAAGTATAAAAAAAAAGTTCAGAATAAACATTAAATTGAGAATAAAGTCGTTGTTACGAGAAAAAGAAAAAAAACGCAATGAGTTTATTCTCAATTTAATGAGTTTATTCTCAACATTTTATTTCAACTTTTTTCTCCAAGTTTAAGATTTTTTCTCGAAACATGACTTTATTCTCGAAATTTAATGATTTTTTTCTCAACGTTGTATTTTGACATTTTTCTTCTCAAAATTTAACGAGTAAATTTAATCTCGCATTATAATGACTTCTTTATTGCTTGGCCCTAATCCTCTTCCATACAAAACACTCTTGGGAATCATGGGACTGTTAAAAATCCAGAATGTCTGAGCAATTAAACTAGTTTAAAACTATATTATATAGTAGTAACAAACTGTATTAGTTGTATTTGGGCTAAAATTTGATATTTTGTATAAATAAATATTTTTTATATATATTAAAGGATTAGTTCACTTTCAAATGAAAACTATCCCAAGCTTTACTCACCCTCAAGAAATCCTAGATGTATATGACTTTCTTCTTTCTGATGAACACAATCGGAGTTAAACAAGTAAATATCCTGACGCATCCGAGCTTTATATGGGCAGTGAGCGGGACCAACGAGTATGAGCTGAAGAAAGTGCCTCCATCCTCATACATCCATCATAAATGTGTACTCCACACGGCTCTAGGGGCTGAATAAAGGCCTTCTGAAGTGAAGCGATGTGTGTGAAAAAAATATCCATATTTAACAAGTTTTGAAGTAAAATATATAGCTTCCGCCAGACCGCCTTCTGTATTCAAAATACGGGGAAAAAAAATGGTACTGGCGTTGTGTCAGTTAAGCTTTTTCCGTAAGTTGAATAGGGAAGGCAGTCTAGCGGAAGCTAGATATTTTACTTCATAACTTGTTAAATATGGATTTTCTTTTACACAAATGCATCGCTTCGCTTCAGAAGGCCTTTATTAACCCTCTGGAGCCATGTGGAGTACACGTTTATGATGGATGCACTTTCTCGAGCTTCATACTTGTGGGTCGCGTTCACTGCCATTATAAAGCTCAATTACGTCAGGATATTTATTAATATTTCTCCGATTGTGTTCATCAGAAAGAAGAAAGTCATTTACACCTAGGATGGCTTGAGGATAAGTAAAGCTTGGGATCATTTTCATTTTAAAGTGAACTAATCCTTTAAAGGAGTAAGTGAATATAATTAATTTTTGTTACAACTATGGAAGTTTCACCATTTTTGTATTTGTATTTACTGAGAACATATGATTATGTTCAATATGATACAATAACAAAGAACAATATTACATGACTTCTAAAGCCACTTTTTTTAAATGTCTAGTATTTAATGCTTTCATCCATCACAATAAATATAATGCCTTTGATTTGGGGGATTTTCTCATCAAATATTTATATGTGCAACAGTAATGCAAAAGCACATGTTAAGCATGTTCAAAGGAACTAGACATAACGCACTGATCAAGCAGTTACATCTACGTTTTTCTTTGCATACTTGGCCTCACACTAGCAGACACATACCTGCTTATCAAATCGCTCATGACATTCTTTTAACCAGTTAGTAAACTCCCTCTCAATCTTCACTCGCTGCTCCTGGATAAAACAGAACAGAATGTGTATAATGGGCTTTTAATCAGGTGCATGTAAGCAGTGTTAGAACATGTGTCTCTCAGAGTTCAGGAGAGTGTTTCTGTACCTGGCCATTGTGCACTCTGGTAAAAATGGTCTCTTTGTCACGGAGCTGAAGTTCCAGGTCCATAAAGGTGAGTTTGTTGGTGCTGACTTGGAACCGGTCATTGGCAAAGAGAACTCCTGAAATCCGGTTATAGCACTCAGACGGCACAGCACCTGGTTTCTTAGGCCTTTTACACCACTCAAACCTAACACACATACAAATTATCATCCATATTAAGTGAAAGTAAACATTAAAAAATTTATAATTTTTCAAAACATTTTTTCTTTTTTAAGCATTTCGATATCATAGATATTTCTGTAAAGAATGTGTTCTTGTTTGCCTTCAGCACTATTTTTAAATAAAAAAAAATGTATTGGTCTCTATGTATAAAGAATTTGCATATTAAGTTAAAAATAGTTAAGCTTTTTAAAAGGAGACTCCTGCTCTGTTCTGTTACATTCCACTCCATCTATTTGTTTTTGAACATAAGAACGTTTCATCCACACCAAACCAGAAATGTGAATAAAGATACATTTCAGAGTCAATTTAAGTTCAATTGCCAGCTTTGTGACAATGTTGATTACCACAAAAAAATCATTTAAACTCATCCCAATTTTTCTTTAAAAAAAATAAATAAATAAAAAATAAGATTATAGTGAGGCAATTTCAATGGAAGTGACTGGAGCTGTTTCAATAGTATAGCCACAATGCATAAATAATGCGTGTTAACATTATTTAAGTGTGATAAATCCCTTTGGTAACCTTTTCTGTGTGAAGTTATATCCAGTTTTTTTGAGTAAAAATAGTGAGAGAGAGACAGAGAGAGAGAGAGAGAGAGAGATTTTAACCCAAGAGAAAGAGAGGAAAAAAAAAAGAAAAAAAAAAAGAATCTTTTCCGCTCACCGAGGCTGCATTTATGTGATCAAAACCACTGTAAAAACACTAACATCGTGAAATATTATTACGATTTAAAATAACTTCTGTAATTTATTCCTGTCATGGCAAAGCTAAAGTTTCAGCATCATTACCCCAGTCTTCAGCATTACATGATCCTTAATTTTATATATTTTTTTTCCATGCACATTTTATCAATTCTAAACAGAGGTGAAAAATGCCCTATATTCACATGTGCATAATCATTAGGTTTTTTTCTACAAGTAAAATGGGACAAAAACAATAGAGAGATTAAACTGACACAAATTATGAAACACCCACAAGGAGGATTTAACAGTTAAAATGTGACCATTTACTTAAGAATGAGAAAGAAGAAAAAAAAAAAGAACTTACTCTGAGACAGAGGTGTAGGGAATGAGTCGCCCATTCCAGAAGCACTCAAAGATCGGTTGTTTGCCACGGCCTTCGGAATTCAAAACTACACAATCTTCATCTTCATCCTCTAAAGGACCTAAAATACAACCACACAAAAGATTTGGAAAAAAATATCTTGTCATACACACTATCGCTCCATCTTGCACACAGTTGTGTCCATGCAGCTTTTTAAAGTACGAATGAGTTTGACACATGCACAGTAAAATTGCTTTTCTATGCTCAACAACAGGGGAGCCCAATAGGTCGATCGCAGAGACAATGCTGGTAGATCGCACACAATTATAATAAATGCTTTTGTTAAATTTTAATACTTTTAGTTTATGTCTGACTTGCATTTGACTAATACATTTTACCAGGCAAGATTTTAGTTTTTTCAGTTGCCATTACAACTAGCCGGAGAACAGAGCGCAAAGTCGGCTTCCTCCAAATACGCACGAAACAAACAGCGGTCTCTGAAGAGAGCGTGCACATATTGAGCAGACGATTTTCATGAATACATCCACGATCTCTTTCATGTTCTGCATTTTCCCACGTAGAGCTTGTTAGTGTATAATACAGTGATAATTAAGGAAGTCGGGAAAAGCATCCGCCTCCTTGTACTTAATAATGAATCCGTTTGAACGGCCGACCGTCGCATGTGCTCCGTCAGTGTTGATTGACACCAGTTTAGACAGTTTAGTTAATTCCATGTAGAGATGCATGCAGTAGTAGCAACAAGCATTTGAAATTAAGCTTTTTTTTTTTGGTTGGTAGATCTCATTTAGTTGATCATTTTAAAAGTAGATCATCAGGCAAAAAAGTGTGGGCACCTCTGCTCTACAACATTCACTCAGAAGGATAGAAGAAAATAGCAGCGGATCTGCCACTGCATGCAAAGTTTAGAACAAGAATCAAAACCAAAAATGATGGCAAATCACTTTGTTTTGTTTACTGTTCTTGGAACAGCGTGTTTTGTATCACTCTTTTCGCACACTTCTTTGACTACTACACAATACATAACAACTGTGTATTGCCACCTGGCGGACTCTTCTGTCTCAACATTCACCTTGCGCATGTGCTGTTTTATGCACACAATCCGGACACAAAAACTGTGCTGCATACGGACGGTGTGCATGGACGTCCGTGGACCCTCCTGATGACGAAAATTATGTCACACGGAAAGTGTGTCGTTCCTGTCTCTATGAAGCCTCTCCTTCCGAAAAGCACAGTGTACTCTGATTAGTCGGCTGGACCAGTGTGTTGGGATTGGTCAACCTCTTCGAGTGTGTTTAGAAAATGTCACGCCCCTTACCGTAACCATGAGTTTCAACATACTACTAACGGAACTCAACCAGGTGCTGCCACTTTTTAGGCGCATGACTTGGATGGGAATTATTTAAATGAGGAATACTGTGACGTGTATGTTCCCGAAAGAAAACTAAAGACTACAATCGACTTGTTTCAGGGAGTGGACTTTGTGCTTTGTAAATTTGCAGACCATTTTCATGCTCAAACAGCAAAATTACAGACTAAAGAAAACTTAACATGTAAAAAAAAAAAAAAAAAAAAAGGATTTTAAATTTAAATCATGTCACTGATTCACAATACCTGCTGAGGCAGCATATGGATCCACTGGGTATGTTTCTCGATCGTAGAGGAACGGGTGATAACGGATCAATCCCTCCACTAAGGAATCTCTAGCACCGATGGCTTTAAATTCAAAAGTAGAAGCACTGGAGCTGACATACAGAGTCTGCATGTCATTATCCACATCCCTCAGATTCACCACAACGGGGATTCGAGGGGAACGTTCAAACAAACTGATCTGAGAAAACAGAGAGAGAGCTTCAGAAAAAAACAGGGTCATTCTGATGCATAAAAGCCACAACTACATATGCATCTATACCTGAATGTCAATGTTGGAGAAATGGTCAGTTTTTCTAATTTTTCTCTTGTCGTTCCCATCAATTCCATGTATATAATAATGGTAAGTATGCCTGAAATAAAACAAACAGCATTAAATGTCCCATGGCTTGCCTTCAAGTAATAAATTGTAGCTTTCATCAGGGCTCGACAATAATGACAGCCTGATGTCCCGGGGCCAGCATAAACAACAGTAGACAGAACTGTCACTTGTCCAATCGGGCCAGTGCTGCATCGTCACGAAAGTTATCATTTGCACGTGTTTTTCAAGCGCAAGACGACGCAAGTTCTTGGGAGTGTTGTTGCACTTGAACAGACATATTCACACAAAATAATGTCAAAATGCATGTATTTGCAAGTATCCTTGTAAACATAGTTGGTTATGCCTTAAGTGAATGCTTTCCTGTAGCTCAGTGGTTAGAGCATGGCACTAGCAATGCCAAGGTCATGGGTTCGATCCCAGGGATTGCACATACTCCGATACAAATGTATAGTATAATGCAATGTAAGTCGCTTTGGATAAAAGCGTCTGCCAAATGCATAAATGTAAATGTAATGAATGTAAACAGTTGAGAAATAAAACAGATGTGTGACAGTATATTAAATCTGTGCAGCTATTAAAGTGACAGCGGCCTAAAAAACCTGCTACTGTCTGTTTTTAATGTTGATCAAACAACAAAGGACAAAGAAATCTAAAAGCACAAGATGTAAAAAAAAAAAAAAAAACATTTTTAAATGTTAATTTACAATTTTGGTTTCATTTGTTGACATTAGTTAACTACATAAATTACATAACCTAAGAATGAAACAATACTTATAGAATGTATTAATCTTAGTTCATTTCAATCTCAACATTTACTAATACATTATTAAAAATCAAAAGTTATATCTTGAACTAACTAACTAACAATAAACAGCTGTTTATTGTTGCATTGCCATTTGCAGACGACTGTGTACTCTTGTGTGTGCACCATTTGTAATACAGAACCAATGCACATCTCACAATTCTAGAGGACACATCAACTATGTAATATTATTATTATTGTAGTCATTCGTTTTTTTTCACATACCTGCATGAGTTTGAGACTAATTCATCAAAAAGAACTGGCTTATAATAGATTCCAAGAGGATTAAAAGCTTAAACCTCTAAAAAGTTAGATTTCTGTTACACTTTATTTTAAGGTGTCCATGTTACGGTTTAATTATACATTTAAGTACTGAGTAATATTAATTAACTACATGTACTTACTGTAGGGTTAGGATTTGGGTGTGGATCGCAAACAGATGACAACGTTGTCAAAACGATCCCCATTAACATGGAATGGGCGAAAATGACTAAAACACTGTATTATGCTGCCAGGCCAGTAGTTGGCAACGTCACTTTGTAAAGAAATACTATGCACATGGAGAATGATCACACAATATGTATGCGGTCACCATTTCCACAAATTCATATTTTTATAGTTCACACAGAGACGATAATGGTGTCATTTTCAACTTTTGCACTTTGAAACCCGTCCTCAAAAGTGTGCATTTTCAGGCCCCCAAAATATCACTGTTGTGTAAATGAACACCCAGAATGGATAAAAAATTCTCAGTTTTAAGTTGAAAATGGTGTTGTTTAAATGCCCCCTAAGGGAGGAGTTTGTGTATGTGTTTTTGGGACGTACGCTAACTCTCTGGTCCACAGAGAGAAATACTGTTTGAGGTAGACAACGTGTTCTGGCTGGATTCCAGTGATTACAACTGCAGTGAAACTCTCCTTTGCATCTTCTTCAATCACAATAGACCGCAAAAACTGCTCCTCAATGACATTCACATGCGAGCAATCCCCAGGCTGCAAAATAAAACACAAAATAAAAAACAAAATCCAGTGGCCAACAATTGCATGAGACGACTTGTATTTCCCTCACCTTCCTGTTTCTAATGAAGCCAGAGTAAATGTCTTCCCTGTTTAACTCCTTGCGCTCAAAGTCTTCTTTAGACATGACGAATTCATGAACATCTGGAGAGCCTGCAGGTTTGCTGATCATCTGAAACACACATCACAATACAAGAATAGTTCACAACAAGCAACCAGAGTTATTAACTCAAAATCTTCACCTCTGCCACTAAGCCATTATATGGTTTCAGGAGACCTGGAAATCAATGTAGGAATCTACTTAAAACTACTATGCAACTTTTATTGTGCCCTTTTTTGGTGTTTCTCCCCTTTTTGAAGGTTGAAAGCCATAGGAGGCACTTTAAACTGTTATTGTAGGTAAAGTTATGCATAGAATTCTTTCAGAAAAAAGCATAAGAGTTTAGAGACAAACATGAGGGCGAGTAAATGAGGTCAACTATTCTTTAAATACACTATGTAAATTTTTTTTATAAATAATTAACCAATCATTTGTAAGATCACTAGATCTTGTTTTAAATACCAGATGGTTTGTTCAAGTTCACCGTGAGCTTACTGACTGTATCTCAAAAACAATTTATAAAGCTTTGCATCTACACTACAAAATAAAACTCCTCTGATTTACACTAACTTCGCCTGGTTGATTTTAACTGAAGCATTAACGATAATGTAAAACTCATGCATGGACAGTCAGTGAGCTCGAGCTGAACAAAATATGCAAGGATATCTATTCAGCTCATTTATTCAGCTCATTTTTAGCACAAAGAAGAGAAGTAAAACATGAAACCTATGGATCAGACTGCTTAAACCAACCTGGTTTAGGGACAGTTTTTAAAATCTATAAATTGCCATTTCTTAATGGACATATCCGTTCTGCTTTATTGAAAAGTGATGTAACAAATCTACTGTATTAATTTGCAAGTATGATACTTGTTGAATAAATGTGAACAAATGCATGCAAACATACTCTGACAGACTGGCCGATGTAAAACACAGCCTGTTTGCCTCCAACTCCAAAATATGAGATGTCACTGTTCAGACTGCGTGGAACTGGACTTGGTCTCTCATAACCGGGTTTTTCGCTAAGTCCACAACAAAGAAGAGAAAACAAAAGCTGATGGTTATCAAGACAATCAGTGATGCATTTACATTACATGGTTCAAGGGACCCAATTCCGATTTTTTCCTCCCATGTTGCACAGCTCTGATATGACCCAAGAACATGTAAGCAGGAAAAAAAGCACATGGATTCCAACATTCTCAGATTGGTTTCAGTCCTCATTCATATGTGGAAATAAATCTGATATGAATCGGATACATGCATTTACGTCTGGCATGTAAGTGGACAGATCGGATATTCCTGTCAATGCGTCATTGGAAAAAGCGACAGTGACGAACAACGTCAGCTCAGGCAGACACAAACCCCAGCAGTTACAGCAGAAATCATTGGTGCATTCACCCAGGCTGCTACAAGGGCTCTCCTCTCTGTCAGAAGCTAGTTATTTTAGTTTTTAAAGTGCAAATGCATCTCTTCACTTCTGAGAAGGCATTTATTAACCCCCCTGAGCTGTGTGGATATCTTTTATGATGGATGGATATACTTTTTCTGGCTTCAAAATCTCATCCTCTATTCACTGCCATTATAAAGCTTGGACGAGCCAGGACATAATTTAATATAATTCCGATTGTATTCGTCTAAAAGAAGAAAGTCATATACACCTAGGATGGCTTGAAGGTAAGTAAATCATGGGGTAATTTTCATTTTTGGGTGAAGTAACCCAAAATGTAAGACCAATGTTTTGCCGCCCTTTAAAGATGGTGCTGAAAGCAAAAGCTTGTATTATCATTTTGTCTGCGTCCATTGCAAATCTCACCGTTTTTACTTCCTTTTTCGTCCTAAGCTTTTCTAGGTCAGTTCATCTACCTTTGGTTGTTTCGCCAAGTGTATAGTGTAAATGCATATATTGAATATAAGTCACTTTTAAAAAGATGTTAGTTCGTCAAAAAAAATCAGAATTGGGCATCAAGACCTGCAGTGTAAAAGGGGCCTATAATAGGCATCATACAATGAGCATAGTTCAGCAAGATATTTTTTCAAATATTATGAAGAGGGCATTTTGGATGCAAATAGTCTTGTTTAACATTATAAGTTCCAGCATGATTAGAAATAGAATTATGAGCAGTTTTGGAGTAGCTCACATATAATAAAATAAGAAAAAGTGCAGGTTTTATAAAAAGCACACCTATGAAACATGTCATTTTCTCTAATAAACTTCGACAGACGGTAAACGGCCCAGTTGTTCAGCTGTTTAGAAGTCATTCCACATCCATTATCCATCACCACAACAGCAGGTCCTCCCTGAGACTCATCGAACAGCTGAAAAACACATAGAAAGAACAAAACATCCGGATCATGAAGACTAATAGTAGGTCAATGTGCAGTATGTCTCACAAAAAGTACTGTTTGCCCATAATCCACTGCATGCTATTTTCCTCAGATAAAATGTGTAATATCTAATATTTTTTAACAGCAGGAAACTCTGTATAATCGTGCAGTGTGCGCATGTCAAAAGATCAAATCCAATTGTAAGCTTGTGACATAAACGCGCACATCAACCCGATCACTTTATTTAGCATTCATGTAAACACTATGTTCAGATTGAAACAAAAAGTGTCCATGTAAAAGTAGCTACTGAAAATTAATTACTTCTGGTCACACCTTTAGAACGTATGCCACTGAGACAGTTCACTAGGGTTTGTAATAAACACAGAGGGTCAGTGTTGAATTCTTACCAATCTGATTTCAATTCTCCTGATTCCCGTGTTTTTTGCTGTGGCTGACAGTGCATTATCAATAAGCTCAGCAAAAGCATAGGCTGCAACACAACAAAAAGAGAAAAACAATACACATCAAACTGGCACTGTGTACATTAGGGTTGTGGCGATAGACAATGATATTGTGTATCAACGATAGCCAAAGATAGCATCAAATGCATTAGCTATCAGCAATATCAAGAGGATTTGGCATTTCCAGTTAATGTATTCAATTATTATTATCAGGCTACTATTATTATTATTAAATTAATATTTCAATTCATTATGCCCCATCATGATTTCATAGCACATCACTGCATAACCTACGTTCAGCAAGGATAATAAAAACATTTCAATTTTCTATTTTTATCCCTTCTATTACTGCAATTATCAATAATTCTCTAATGACTGGGCAGGATCCATTGGCCCTTAAGACAGCAGCTATCACACCAGTTCCTAAAAGCCTGGGTGTGATGCTGAAGACTTACCCAACTATGGGCCTATAATGAATCTACCTTTTCTAGCTAAGGTCCTCAACTAGGTTGTTGTTGGTCAGTTACAGAAATATCTGTCCACAAATAATCTATCAGAACCATTTCAATCTGGATTTAGATTTAGCATTTTTGTTTTGTTAGACATTAGCACTGTTTTTGACACTGTATGTCATTCCATCCTACTTGAAAGGATGTGTGGGTGGTTAGGCATCTCTGGTGTTGTGTTTGATTGGTTCAAATCCTATCTCACTGATCGTTTCCAGTATGTATGTTTGGGGGAAAATACATCTGAACCAACAGCAGGGTGTCCCACAGGGGTCTGTGTTAGGGCCCATTCTGTTTAGCATATATATGTTGCCTCTTGGGAGAGATGATTTGAAAGTTTGGTCTGGGGTCTCTATGCAATTATACAATTAATTATATAATTGAAATAGGTTCCTGCAACGTATGGGCCACAAGAGAAATATTAACAAAATATATTAAGACTGTCATATACTGTTATCAGCATAAGTTTAAAGCCCCCCTGTGGTGAAAATCAAGTTTTAATGTTGTTTATATGTCTATATGTCTATGTGGTGTTTTAATATGCTTTAAAACAAACCATGTACAAATTCATGTCAACACCATTGCTTAGTATTTTCTATTTAAAACTGCAGTGAAAAAAGTCTCAAACCTGCGGTTTCAAATCGCTGGTGTCTGTGACGTCACAAACTACCTTGTAACCAATCACGTCAATGTGCCGGCGGGCTTTTGCATATCATTAACAGCAAACTAGCAGGGAAGTCTCAAGAGAAGCCAAGTTATTACGATATATTGTTCTGTTGATATGAAAAATCGTATAGATTTAGCAATATGGCGGATGTATGATGTATGTTACGATGTTGTGATGAACTATATGCCTTTTTCCACTGACTTTTTGAGTTGTTCAAAGTGTTTGTAAGGATACTGATTGTTAGAAGGCAGCTGTCTGACTCTGACATGGCGAACGGGAACATGGTTTGTGTAATATTAGCAACACATTTTTAGCTGTTTGATAACAGTCAAGCAAAAGGCTAATCATATTAACCCTCTGGAGTCTGAGGCTGATTTGGGGCCTGGAGAAGTTTTGACATGCCCTGACATTTGTGCTTTTTTCAGTTGTTCATAAACATATAAATGACACAAGTGTCATTACACTGTATTCAGCACAAACTAGGCTACAATAATATGTGAGGAACATGTATGTACATGTTTGTGTTTTTGAAGGAATAACATTTATGCGTGGTTATTGAAAAAACAAAAAACTTAAGTCACTGAAATAAGGCCAAAAAAAGGATAGTAAATCTGTGTTTACAATACTTTAGGGTATTGGAGGTTGTAGACTAGAGTTTTTGCTTCAGAATTATGTAAAAATTATGCTGACTACTCTTTCATTTATAACAATATATTGATTTAGTTTTTGTAAGACACTTTTTGCCAAGGAACACCGTATGCATGGAGGCGTGAATCATCGTGAATAATGATGAATAATGGCTCATTCTCACCTGAGAAGACAAAAGAATTGAATAATAATGAGCTGAAATGACTTGCATATTAATGAGGCATTTCAGTCAGGTAGGCTGTGAAAAAAACCTTCTGTGATGTCTTAAGCTCATCATGGTATATGAAACATACAGAAAAATATTATTACAATATAAAGTAATGGTTTTATATTATACTTTAAAATATGATGTATTTCTGTGATGCAAAGAGTCTGAATATAGGCTTTTAGTTTAAAAGCATGCACATTTGGAGAAATATTGGATTCTCATATGTTTATGTCAATTTTCTATACAGAGGAGTTATATTTATTTAATATTCAATGTCATTACTATGAGCGCTGGTGTTTTCAATTCATACTTGCAGTCGGAGGGCGCTCTCTGTGCATTTTTATTCCACAAATTCATCTAAAGAAGAAGAGGATATATTCTATGAATGGTGTTTTCAATTCATACTGCAGCCGGAGGGCGCTAAAGAAACAAAAACTCATCTAAAATTCATCTATAGAAGAAAAGTAAACAGGAGCTAACGTCATGTCTTCCAGAGATCGTTAACCATGGCTTTTACACCCAGATAAACACTTTTCAAGATAATAAATACACGATTGAAACTATGTATGCATGTATTGACTGAATTTGTTCTGAATAGCGCTCGCTCCGTGGGTGTGGCCGCATTAGCGGATAATGAGCTGAATCACGGACTTCTGACATAGCTCTCTTTTCATACAGATTACATAGACACAGAATGTTTGTTTTCGATTTAAAACCTGACATTTCAAAGTTTTTTTAGACACAAGTGTCATTTTTTTTGTGATTAGAATTCACTGAGTTACAGTTCATTTTCTGAGAACTATCAGATTGGAGTTCGTTCAGAGGGAGACGAGAGATCACGCATCATGTTAGTTTTCTTTATTTTACAAAAAGCACAACATTTTGTTTTTACTCTGAGTGTATACAAATAAAAGAAGACATTCTATAGTTTCAATTGATATATTACTTATGTCTCTATGACAAAAAATGACGGAGTATTTTAAGTCTGTTTTACTGCAATGTGAAAAAAACCCTGCAAAACGCGTATGTGCGTTTTCAGACCTCAGAGAGTTAATTTCCGTTATGTGTCCGATGTTGTAAAGAGCGATACCATTGTGCAGCGTTTACCTCATTAAGTTGACCAAGTGGATCTCTGAGCTGGCGTGAGCGAGTGGGGGCGGGGCTAATTTGCAAATTCATTGATCCGCATATTAGGGCTGGGCGATTTTTCTGATTTTTTCGTTTAATTCGAATTTAATGTTTTGCCTCCATTTCATTATTTTTTTAAATCGAGAAATCGCGATTTTGATTAAAAATGTTAGCAAGCGTTACAATTAGACATGTTGACAATACAGCAATGAAAAACGCATTAGGAGAAGAAAATGATCTGACCTCATGATGGCGCCGGCACACCTGATTAACCGCTCTCATGTGACGCTCTATGAACGTAGAACATCACTATTCTTAAGCGGCTGTTCACTCAGAAATGCGTTATTGCATTATAAAAATGAGACGCAGGCAGTGGAATGAGGAAAAAAAGGCAAAATTATTAAACGTGAGTTGGGCTTATTTTTAACTTGACCGCAGTGATTTTAGAATGCCGTTTCATGGGTGAGACGCTACAAAAGATGCGAGACACAAGTGCAACACCTAAACATATCCGCCAAGCATAAAAACAATAGGAAAAATAGCACAATGGAATGCAAAAACCTGTAAACCTGTTTGATATTCATGTTTGCATGATGGTGACAGGCTGAAAGCTGCTGTTGTTTTCTGTTTTTACAAAGCATTTGCTGTTAATAATAGCCTATTACTGGTGTTATTTAATGCTATTGCTTTTTGTCTAAGAAATATTTAGTATTTTCTTATTTTATGTTATTTCTGAGTAGGGCTGTTCAACGATAATTCTGATCATCATGTACAAAATAAGAGCCTGTGTTTACGTAATATTTGTGTGTTTGTTCTGTGTATAAGTATTACGCATTACGTTATATAAATGTAATTTTTTTTATAGAAAAGATATTTTTCTTAAATGTATACATGAATGTATATTTATATTTACATAATAATTATACACAAAAAAAACACTTATATTACGTAAACACAGACTCTTATTTTGTACATGATAATCACGATTATCGTTGAACAGCCCTATTTCTGAGTAGGATGTGTTTAAGATAAGTTGTACAACATTTGCCTTCATATTTCAGGCATATTTCTGCAAAGATATTTAATAAATTGTTTTACATTTACACCATGTTGATCACTTCATGTGTGGTGCACTTGGAATGGAACATTTTTAAACCAGATTGTTAATAAAGAGAATGTTACTTAAATCATACTGTAGTTATGTTGACTAATTAAACAATAAAAAAATAAATTAAAAAAACGAAATCGTGAATCGGTCAATAGTTCTGAGAAAATCGAGATTTTATTTTTTTGCCATAACGCCCAGCCCTACCACGTATATTAAATGAGTAAAGGGTGTAGAGTTACATTCAAGCTATTTTAAGGCATAAGGAATTTTTTTTTCACATTTTTTCTTTAAATATGTAAACTTGGTGATCAAAGATGAGTTTTAAGGGATAAAATTACTGACTAAAGGGGGACTTTAAGTAGATTCATCTCTTGCTGTCTCTAAGAGAATATGCGCTGTGTCAGATGCCAAACATTTTTTTACTTTCACTTTCGGTAATGAATAATTGACTGTGGTTTGAGAAATCTTTACCGGCATTACTCTCACACAGAGTATGCACATTGCTTCCCACTCCCACCCCCCCAAAGATAATATTGTGTATCGGCGATCTCACACACCGACGATACAACAATTTGACTATGAGGAATATCGCCCAATTGTACATGCATGCGTGTACATGTATGCCAGCATAGCAGAGGTGAGTGTGCACACTTACGCAACGCCTTCTGTCCTTCACTAGCATAGTACTCATACATGCCACATTGCACTAGAGTATGGTAGTGAGGCAGATACTCAATCCGCTCTTGAGTCGCCACAGACAGCTCCTGATTGACAGACTTCAAAAGGTGCAAGGTTTTCCCATCGACCAGCTCCTCTGTTTCATCAAAACACATACAAATCCATATCAGTACATGAAAGTCATTTTTAAAAACTTTAAAAAAAATTTAATTTCTGTAAAACTGTAAACAACTAAATGAACATGTCAATATTTATTTTTAAATAATTATTTACTTTTAACAGTTTACATTTTGAAATAAAATGTAAGTTTCATTTCAGCAATACATTTTTGAAATTGTAAACTAGAAAAAAAAATTACTCCAAATGGATAAAAAAAAAAATCCTTTTGCTTCAGGAGCTAAAAGCCAAAAGAGTGATTACAAACAAGCAAGAAAATTGCTAACAGTTCAGTCCAGACTAAAAAAAGTCTAGCCAAAAAATATAAACTGCCTAGTGCAAAATGTGCATGTGAATTAGGCCTACAAGCTAGACAGGCACGAGCAGAAGTTTCAGCACATTGCTTTCTTCAGTGCTCCCGTTACAATAAAAATAATGTAGATTACCAATTTTGTTGTAGATTATCAATTTAGGGACAATAAGAAGAATAAAATTATCAAGAAGAGCAGAGCTCCAAGAGAGTAAGGCAGTTAACATATGTGGCACAGAATATTACAGGTATACAACAACAACAAAAAATTATGCAGACAATACTAATATTACAAACATTACAAAGAAACCACCCCATATCTGTATATCTGTAATATTCTGTGCAATAACTCTCTTGGAGCTCTACTCGCCACTTCAGCTGTTTGTCCTTATTTGGTAATTTTACAGTTTTAAGATAAAATAAAAACTGTAAACAATATTAAAATAAGTTAAAAAAAA
>RJVU01050164.1:243264-261827 GCA_003731715.1 Anabarilius grahami | reverse complement strand
ATAAGAGTTTGGTTCCAAAACGCGATAAACGCCATTTAAAAAAAAAAAAGAAGAGTTTCCACCAAAATCAGTATTGTATCTGGTCGGTATTGAAAAGTAAGTTATTAATTTAGCGCAAAATGCGATATCCGTCGTGTTATTCTGTCATGTTTTCTCCCTTTCTTTTCAAAATGCGACAAACGCCAGTCTCTCTTCTCTGCAGAACGCGATATATCCGCTCAACCAATCACAGCGCTCCATTCCACACACTGTAAACAGTAATGGCGGCGCTCTGAATAAACCCGGCATCCTAGTTTTCCTTATCTGCTTTGTACTTTGTGATCAACAAAAACAGAAAAATGAATAATTTTGACAGCATTGATGAACATGTGGTGGTTTCTGCGGTGGGGAAGAAGCGTAAGTGATCGAAATGAAGATGAGGCACTCGGTAAAGCTGTTGCTTGTTCCACGACAGCATCAAACTTCTGTCACGGTCCACAAAACTGAATCATGAACAGTTTTTAAAAGCCGTTTTTAATACCAATGTACTCGGCAAATGTGTTTATTTTAACCGTGCGGTGGTTCCAGATCGGTAACGGAGACATAAATAATTTATAACATTAACAAGATGACTCGTTGAATTCATTTTGGGAGCGACGACTGAATGTATTTTTAGTCAAATGCCTTTATAAGATTAGTATTGACAAAGTTCCGAGGCTGTCATATATGTGGACCAACTTACTTTGTTGTGTATTTTCAAAATGAAAAATAACTTTTATAATGATGGATTAATTGCATTTTGAAAAAAAAAAAACGTGTCATGGATTTATTGCATTTTGGGGGGGAAATAATCCGTTTTTATAATAAACCTTTGAAAATAAAAATCTAGATTTGAATGTTTAATGTTTTTATAACCAAAAGATATGTGAAAGTTTGAAACAGAAAATAGGGGTTTTCATCTTGACACTTTCTTCGAAAAGAAAACACATTTTTACTCAAATTAATCAAAATGGATTTATAGCGTTTTGAAACCAAACTCTTCATACACATAAATATATATATATATAATCAGTGGAATACAGTAAATACTGATTATAAATTATAATCAGTATTTACTGTCCAGCGTTAACATTGTGAAAATAAGTTAGTAATAATAAACTTGTAATCATTGTATAATTTCTGTTCAAATAATTAGCAGATTTAAAAAAAAAAGCGCATGATGATCATATTAATTGATAGTTTAATGACATTTGTAAGCATTTCAGTTTACAAATAATGATCTGTTAATCATTACATAGCCTTATGATTAACAAGCACGTCATCTCTTATTTCTAGCAAATGTGAATTATGTTTAATTAACTAATGTTTGTTAAGATTTACCAAAGCGTGATTTGCGGCGGAAATGGGCTTGACGTTGATGCTCCACTAGTCCAGTCGGTGGCGGTAATGTGCCAAAAGCAAACTTGCCAACCGAAATTAAACATTTACAGAAGAAGCAGCATCTTATATTTATGCTGAGATGAGATGATGAAACCCTTTTTTTCTTTCTTTCAGTTTATGGACGAAACAGAATAATTTCTACGGCCATTTTACTGGTATTTTATAAATGTCTATTGTGTGTGGTAACTCTTGGGGCTGGCTGCTGGACTCCTGCACTCACATAGATGAGGGTTTGCAGCGCTGTGTTTGTCATAGTGCTGGGCTTGAAAAGCCGACATACTTCAAATACTGTTTCAAGAGGGAATATTTTAATACTTTGAAGCCCCACGGTCAAATTCAACAAAACACAGATATCTTGACCAGCTACACTGCAAAACATAGCAGTGGTGAACATGCAAAGACTGATCTACAAACACGAAAGGTATGCAAAGCGACACAGAGCAAGACAGCCACATATTTATTGTTGCTGTTATTATTTTAATTGATATACTGTGCTCTATTGAGGTCTCTGGAGATTGCTGCATGACACTTTACAGTGTGTTTTTATTTGCAGAAACGAAAGAGAAAGCAGCGTGATCTCAATACAGGGGAGCTGGATGCCCATATTTATCATGGCAAGGTGACAATGCTTTATTCATTTCTAAAATTAAACTAAACGTAAATTAATCTGTACAGATTGAAATCTATTGGAATTACATAACAGTGTCATCATTTGGAACTAATCCTAACCGGAACAATGATCCAATTTGGCAATATTGTTTTATTATTATCATTTTAATTTTTTTAATTGATTTTTTTTCCAAGAGTTCTTTTGGAAATTGTCTGTTTGTCAGAGCCTTACTGGGGGATATTGCAGAAAGCAGGTTATGTGACTTACCTGGCGTAAAGGGTTAGTTCACCCAAAAATGAAAATTCTGTCATTTATTACTCACCCTCATGTCGTTCCACACCCGTAAGACCTCTGATCATCTTCAGAACAGAAATTAAGATATTTTTGATTAAATTTAATGGTTCAGTAAGGCTGCAATAATACTCCCTTTTTCAATGCTCAGAAAGCCACTAAAACACATTTAAAACAGTTTATGTGACTACAGTGGTCCAACCTTATAAAGCGACTAGAATATTTTTTGTGCGCCAAAAATAACAAAATAGTGTCTTTATTTCAACAATATCTAGTGATGGGCGATTTCAAAACACTGCTTCGTGAAGCTTCGAAGCTTTACGAATCTTTTGTTTCGAATCAGTGATTCGGATCGCCAAAGTCACGTGAACTATTGAAGTTTCAATACACTTATGACGTAACGAAGCTTCGTTTACTGAAATCATGGGATTTTGGTGCTCCGATCTACTGATTCAAAACAAATTATTCGTAAATCTTCATGAAGCAGTGTTTTGAAATCGCCCATCACTAGATATTGTGGAATAAATCATTATTTAGTTTTTTTGGTGCACAAAAAGTATTCTCGTCGCTTCATAACATTAAGGTTGAACCACTGTAGTCACATGAACTGTTTTAAATACGTCTTTGTAGCTTTCTGAGCATTGAAAAAGGGAGTGTTATTGCGGGCGATGCAGGCCTCACTGAGCCATCGGATTTTATCAAAAATATCTTAATTTGTGTTCTGAAGATGATCAAAGGTCTTACGGGTGTGGAACAACATGAGCGTGAGTAATTAATGACAGAATTTTCATTTTTGGGTGAACTAACCCTTTAAGTTTACCCAGAGTAAGCGGATAACCTCAACATTTTGTTCCAAAACCTGAGGGTACTTTTAGGGTTAGTAGCCATAGCAACTTATACTTAACATAACCTGCTCCGATTATAACATAAAGCAATGATATATTATAATTATTAGGGGTGTGACGAGACAGGTATCTCACGAGACGAGACTCGAGATTGAGTTCACGAGACGAGACGGTGAAATACATGACTAGAAAAAATATTCTGCAGGTGTATTTGAAATGTTTTAACTAATTATCTTGTAATGAATGTCATTTCAGTTCTACTTTCTGAGTATGAATTATCATATGCAGTAAAAGACAACAATACTCAAGCACTGTAAAAGGTTTTGCTGCTAACTCAACTGACTGACTTCTCTTCTGTAGGATTTCAGTCTCTTCAGACATCACTGTACATGATTTATGAGTTTCTACAACTTTTGACCTCCTAACTGAACTCCTTTCCACAAACTGATCATAGAAATAAAACAGTATAAATAAAAATGGTAACACTTTACAATAAGGTCTCATTTATTAACATTAATGTATTAACCAACATCAACTAACAATGAGCAATATATTTGCTACAGTATTTATTAATCTTTGTTTATGTTAGTTAATAAAAACAGTCATTCATTGTTAGTTCATGATAGTTCACAGTGCATGAACTAATGTTAACAAATGAAACCTTACTGTTTGTGCTTAATAAGATTAAGAGAAAACTGTTATTCATTTTTATGGTACTTTACAATAAGTGCAACCATAATCACACTCTCAATATTCAAAGTGCAAATAAGACCAAATTTTTCTTTGATACAGAGCTAAGAGATGCTTACAACTACACTGCCCAGCCTAAAATAGCTTTCATATTGAGAGATATCTGTATTCATCAGGGAGCCGCTTTCAAAATGCGGGGTATTGAAATCGCGTTTGAATGCGCGCTCGCGTTTACTTTCACTTTCGTGATCGCGCATACTCTGTAAATATGGAGCGGCGGCGACCGTTATCCAACTAAATTAAATGTTTTTTATTTAAATACAAAGCAAAACGATAGTGGAGGCGCAATGTAAACGTAGCGATGGGATATTCTTTCCTAATCATCCTAACACTCTGTCATGGCAACATGACGAGACTGCTTTTCGCCTCGACGAGAAATCTCGTCACATTTTAGTCTCGCGAGATCTTGTCACACCCCTAATAATTATATAATGTATTTCTTTAATAGAAATACATATGTAATACATCTCACTTTACAAGAAGTGTGGAAGCAAAAATAAAACAATATAAAAATAAACTCATATAGGCCATGTTATCTTTGCAAGCACAGACTGTTTTTTTTACTTAATCAGTCGTTCTTTTTTAATAATTTGCATCAAACAATATAGCCTAATAATTCTTGTTCACAGTAATAAAAAATGACTGATTATACTGATAATAACTGATTATAGATTAAAAGATAAGATTTAAAAAAGAATGCACAACTGCCCAGTAGTTAGTGATATGCAATAAGAATGTAAATCGCCATAAACAAAAGAAAATAAGTATGGTGCACTTCTTCTTAGCCTTCATTTTTTTCTATGATGACTCCTGGATTCTCAATAAATTTACAATGTTTTTGTGTGGTCACCATTAACTCTGAGTTTCATACTCCGGTTTGACTGAACTTACACCAGACTGCGGTTTTGGACCTGCGTACCTCCTCGAGTAAGCAAGTTTTGTGTTAATCAACCGAGAGTTCAGGATATGTGACGGTAAGTTAACCTAGCTTTCTGGAATATGAATAGCTTCGGCCAATACGGAGCCGGCATTCGGATGTAAACACGGAATCAACGTTTGCAACAAAAGTGCATCAAAAAAAAAAAACGTTTCCATTCCTATAGGTGTTCTTCAAGGTTCGGTACTCGGACCACTTCTCTTTCTAATTAAAGATTATTCAGCAACGTGACTTAAATTTCCTTCTACCTCACTTTCATAACCAACTGCATAAATGGTCTGAAAATTTGAATTTTCGAAACTAATATTTGAGTGACATTTGTTTCCTTGCTCATTTTTGAAGCCCATATTAACCACCTCATCAGGTCCTCATTTTTTAACCTTCGTCATATTGCTTGTTTTCGGTTCCTTCCTCAGTCATCAGGATATATAAAAATAAATTATTATTTATTAAATGTTGTAGATCTTTCTTGTACTCTGTGCATTCTAAAATGGAATGATTCAAAATTATGATAGAAATTCCAATAGAATTCCATCAGGATTTGGTTTCTACTTGGTATTCTAGCATACAAATGTCCTCTCACACACTCTCTTCCTGTGCATGCCTTGTTTTGATTTATTTCCTCAGATCAGGTCAGTGGTTCTGGAGGGCTCTCGGGCTCTTCTGGAAGCTGCCCGTCAGTGTGGATACTTGACCGAAGCTCTGATCACACCACCCTCTGAATCCCTGACAACACATGAGTGCCAGCTAGCTGCCTTATGTGACATGGCCAAACAGCTCCCATTAACTGACGAGTCTGAGGTGGCACCAGTGCAGACGCTGAACGGAGATGGTCTGGATCCACCGCTTGACATATTCTCATACGTCACTGAAAACCCATTTGACTGTGCTTGTGAGGTCACGCTGATGAGGGAGAAGTATCTGTTGCCCCCCCGCAGCCGATTCCTGTTGTCTGACATCACACATATGCATCCACTTGTCAACAGTGAGTTTTAATTTACTATTCTATTACATAATAGAGTGTTTTGTTTTATGTAGAGCTTAATGGCTTAAAGCTTTCAAGACCAGTGTTATTTTAGTATTATTTATTTATATACTATTATAGTATTTATTCATATTTTGAATTAGCTTTTATTTTTATATTTGCAGGTTTAATTTGAATAATTTTAGGGTTACAATAAGGTTCTATTTGTTAACATTACTTATCATGAGCTAACAATGAAAAATACTTCTGATGCATTTATTAATCATAGGTAATATTAAATTAGTAGATGTTAATATTATTTAATAGACCTGCGCTAACATGAACTAACAAACAGTTGTATTTTTATAAACAAAGATTAATAAATACTGTAACACATTTTAGTTAATGCATTAACCAAAGTTAACTATTGAGAACTTATTGCAAAGTGTTACCAATTTTAGTTTAGGTTTTAGTCATTTTGTTATGCTACTTTAGATGCTTCCAATTTTGCATCATTTTGTTTATTGACCGTATAGATTCATTTTATTTTATATACAATAATAATAATCGATGCTAAAACAGATCAATTTTTATTTAATTAAAATCAGATAAATTAAAACTTTGTTTTATGCTTTAAATATTTCATATATTAGCCCAAGTCAACAAAACGTAAAGAAACAATTTCATAATAATGTCATAATTTGGAAATAATCCTTGTTTGTTTATCTTCATCATTTTTTTCTAGAGTTCTTTTGGACATTGTGAATATTTTAATTTATATACTACTTATGGGTCAGATTTTTCAGCAGCACAGCTTAATTTTCCTCTGCGTCACTGTTTATCTGTGAGTTTTGCATATTCCTATGTTTTGACTACAGGTGGAGACAAATTCGACCTTATAGTCCTTGATCCGCCATGGGAAAACAAATCTGTCAAAAGAAGCAACAGGTAAAGTGACTCCACGTAGACATGCATGCATACGTGTTCATATGGTTATGAAATGATTCATTTTCAGCCTGCAATAAGAAACTGCTCTGGAATGAAGTCATATCATGGTATGATTGACAGATACAGTTCTCTGCCGTCCTCTCAGCTCAAACAGCTTCCTGTGCCAGCTCTGGCTGCTCCAGAATGTTTGGTGGTTACGTGGGTAACTAACCGGGCAAAGCACCTGCGTTTCGTCAAAGAAGAGCTCTACCCATACTGGGCAGTTGAAGTCCTAGCTGAGTGGCTCTGGGTCAAGGTAAACACAGAGCACAACTGCACAAGAAGAGGAAAAGTACCCTAAAACATTAATTAGGAGGAAAAAACACCATTAACCCTCTGGTATTGCTTACTTAGTGGTCACACTTAAGCCCAAAGTAAACTTTGTCGAACGCACAGTCTTGCAAATAATACTTGATTTGACTCGTATGCGTACACAGGCTTTAGACGTATACGCAGTTTTGAGCAATCTCTCGCCATGAGTTACAACCCATGTAAACATCTTTGTATTTTTTCATGCTAGAGTTGTACAAATGAGGGTTCATTATAACCTCTTCACACAATCTCTCGTCTATTGCGTGCGTTCAAGTCTGTTTACGCAGTTTTTCTTCAATTATCTTGTGAGTCGACGGCCCTAGGGCACAGTTGGCAGTCTGTGGAAAAACTAAATGCCAAAAAAAAATCAATATGCATGTTTGACCTGTGTGTTCTTCAGATGACGAAATTCACGTCACACGCACTGTACGCTGACCATCACGTACACGTAAAAAGTGAATTATACTTTGAGCTTTATGATATGTTGAGGTCAGAATAGACTGACAATAAGTATATATATATATTTTTAATTAAATTGATTTTTCATTAATATTTGTTCTTTAATTATTTTGTGTTTTGAGGTGATTTTGTTGTACTACACAATATTCACCCCTAAATGATGCACCATTTATTTCTATATAAAATAAATGTTGATTTGTTTTGCAGTATTTTCAATTAATTCAGTGTTTAAAGGGATAGTTCACAAAAAAATGAAAATTCTGGAAATCATCTTCGAAAGATCTTTTTAATAAATTCTGAGAGCTCTTTGTCCCTCCAATATCAGCCTACGCACATACCACTTTAAATATAGGGCTGTGTATTCCCTAGTTGCTTGTAAGAGTATTTTCAGACATAATTACTTTTATTAGGTTTTGCATGTGGATATATATTTAGACTTTAATGAAGACTACTTCCTCATTAATAATTTGTAGATTGTACCCCAAAAATTGCTCTGTATTTTATATAGCAAGATAGTAAGTCACCAAGTTTCAAACCATTCTGATGAAGTAAAAAATTTAATATAAACCAAAATTTTTTTTTTTTGGTCTAACATGACCGAAGACCACCAGAGGGTTAAAGGCATAGTTTACCCCAAAATTAAAATACTATCATCATTTACATGTCCTCATGTTGTTTTAAACCTGTATGACTGTTCGTTCATCTTCAAAACACAAATCAGGAAATTTTTAATGAAGCCTGAGAGATTTCTATCCTTCCATTGAAAGTTCATTCAAAACATTGACTCGTCAGAAAGTTCATAAAGTGATTGAGCGGTTTAATCTGAGTCTTCTGGAGTAACTAATAGGTTTTCATAAAGTAATAACAAAACTTAATTACTTGTTTAAAGACCCATTCACACCAAGTATGATAACTATAAAGATAAGGATAAAAAAATATAGTTCTAAAAATTTTTCTAAATATAAAAGAATAGCACTGTCCACACCACAGCTATAACAATAATGATATAGAGAAACTATATAGTTAGGATCCCTTTCAGAACAATTTTCTTTCCAACTGTTGAACGATAAAACACTGACAGCCAATCAGAATCCATTCTAATTTAAGGGCTCGCGCATTTAAAATGGCAGACGACATTGCAGAGAAGTTAATCGCCGAGCTCCAGAAAAAGCCAACACTGTTTGACAAGTCAAACCCCCTTTTCAAGAATACTTTAAAGAAAATGGATATATGGAAAACGATCAGTCATACACTCTGAATAAATATTGAGAAGTATTAACGATGAGATCCTCATTCCAGGCTGGCAAACAGTGTAACATAAAATTACCTCAGGTATCCAGTGCTAGTTTCGCTAACATTGTCTTGCTTCCTTTGAAGTTGCAGTGAAAAAGACAAGGCATTGTTTTTATTTCACTAATATTGACTTTGTCAGCTAAATTCACTGTTAGATTAGATCGATTACACTAGCTATTCACTCGAAACATAGCATGCTGAGGACATCTGCTGGTTAAAGCCATGTAAACGCAACAAGAATAGCAAAAACATGTTGTAAACACTTTGAAACCGCAGCGCATGCTTAGAATAAACAGACCGTTATCGTTAGTTGGTGTGGACGCAAATATAGTTATCGTCATTATAGTTATCTTTTTTGGTGTGAACGGGCCTTTAAGGAGGACTGCAATAATGTAACGTTACTTTTGAAAGTAAAAGTCACCAACACTGCTCAGCTTGTGCTCACAGTTTGTCTGAATCTCCAGGTGACCCGAACAGGGGAGTTTGTGTTTCCTCTGGATTCGCAACACAAGAAGCCCTACGAAGTGCTGGTGCTTGGCAAGTATCGCTCTTGCATTGATCACGCAGTCAGGTAATGTGTATATGTTTCACATTGGTGTCTTCTTTTCTTCCTTCTTTTTATATTGTAAACTCCAAAGCTCATTGTGTGTTACAGGTCTTCAGCAGTGGATGAGCTTCCAGAGCAACGGCTTCTGATCAGCGTCCCCTCAGTACTGCACTCTCATAAGCCTTCGTTGTCAGGTGCACATGCTTAAAACACATCTGTGCTTCAGTATAAGCAGCTACTTTTTTATTTGATAATTTGTGGTTCATATATCAGAAAAGGTCACGCTTTTAAAAAAGAGTACATATTACAGCAATAATGTGTTTTAAAAGAATATACTTATTAATGTTTTCAGACACTTAATTAACTTAATCTGCATGTTAATGGAAATTACATCTTAAATTTATATTAAATGCAATTATCTGAACCTCAGAAGGCTTTTTGACCAACTTAAGGGCATTTTTACGTGTAATTTTATAATTACTTCTATTATTGAAATATATATACTGCTGAATGTACAAATACATGTCATGTTTTTAAATATATTTGTAATTATACATTTGTAATTAATGTGCATTTGAGTACATTGAAAATATATTAACTTTAACTGTAACATTGAATAACACACTTTACTCTTAAAATACACAAGTGGCATTTTATTTCATTAATATTATATTATCTGCAAGTACAGTCATTTAACAATATTCTTTTGAGATTTGAAGTACCATTGCACATTTAATATCATTAATTGCACGTTTTTTTCACAAGCATGTAAAAACACACAGATGTTTTGTTATTGTTATTATCAGTGCAGTTGTCTATAGTTGTCTGTTTTGTCCTGCTGATGTTGAAGGTCAGGGTCTGCAAACGGGATCTGCTGTGTAAAAAAACTTGGAGAGTCCCTGATTTATAGCTTTTATGCTAATTCTTCCTCTTTTTTACTACAGCTGTGCTAAAGCCTTACATTAGTCCCAAGCCCAAGTGTTTAGAGTTGTTTGCCCGAAGTCTCCAGTGTGACTGGACCAGCTGGGGAAACGAAGTCATCAAGTTCCAGCACAGCAGCTATTTTACCAGAGAGAGGGCCGAGGATCCGGCCAGAACATCAGAGACTGCGCTTACACAGTAGCTCCTGGACTTTTTTACAAGTGGAAGCCCAACAATTTCTAGTGTAAGTTTTGAGTTTGTATTATATACATGGATATCAGCTTTCAGTTGACTGCATGTAAAATGCTTTACAATTGTGTTTTCATCTGAATAGTGTATTTTAAACCAAACAGAAACAACTATATTTTTGTATAAAAAAATGTATGCAAAGAATACTATCAATTGGGATTTGTACTTGGCATTCCGATAATTTGTCTGGTTTTAGAAATATTTTTTAGTATGTGTGTCAGAAATGTAATGTTATTTTTATTAAAAAAATTGTGTTTTCACCACATTTTTGAGTTTATAACCAATGGATCTGCACTTTGGGCACTAACTGTTTGACTTCCATTGTCTCGTGTTGATTGCAGAAATTATGTATCAAAATGTTAACTGTACAATCTCTTTTACATGGGATGTATAATGAAATTTGCCATTAAACTTTAAAGATCTTAATAGCTGTATTATTTGTGCTGTAGTTTCTTTAATATAGTTTCCACTATTTAGTTCTATTAATTTTGTGTTTTATCATTCTGCTTGTATACTTAAAATGTGTCATTACACCAGTCTTGGTTAAGGCTCATATACATTTTATGGTACATTTTACAGTAAGCAGAAAGGATGCCTTAACTTTGATTGAAGTACATTTTGGATAAATTAATATACTTTTATTTTAACAGATTCCTTGAGATTAGTGTTGTTATGATACTGAAATTTCCAGCTTCGATAGGATACCTTGAAAAATATCGATATTCCATACCATTTTCAATACCATGGGGAAAACTGTCATATACTGTATTCCGCCATCCAAATTTCTTTTTTTTCTTTTTTTTCTTTTTTTTTGAGGATTTTACTGCAATAACTTACACACAGCACAGGGAGGCTTTATTTGAAACGTTGACCTAAATGTACTTACTTTTTTGTTGTTGTTGTAAACAGTAATAAAATAAGAACAAATTGCAAACAATATAACACATAAATACAATAGAATAAACAGAAAAATGAAATAAACATGGGTAAGAAATATTACAGAAATTAAAGTAATCAAATGTAAAATAACACTTCATTGTAAAAATGAAATGCAGATTAATGCTTACAATTAAAGACAGTTATTCAGTCAAAAGCAGCAAGTGATTTTCTGTCTTCTTTGATTAACAGGACAGACAGCAGCAGGAATATTAGGCTGCTGTCGCTTTAAGAGTTTATGCACAGATCCAGTATACTGTTGCACAACATGCTTTTTCTCTCAACTTTTTGTTCCAAAACTGACTGTATTTGCCTGAATATTGGGCAAGATGGGCATTTTGACAACTTTGTATTTGACCGTTTGTGCAATAAACCACTAAAAAGAAGTAAATTTGGCACTCACAAGCTGTTTGAGAGGCAGCTTTGTGCGTGCGCTTTTGGTGTGATCATGAAACCTGCGAGAATGACTAAAATTATATGCAATACAAAAACTATTCAACCAGAGCAAATGAGACGAGTGAGTGAGAGGAGGCGGGTGTGTGTCAATTCGCCATCGGAGAGAAGAGAGAGCGAGAATACGCTGCTGATAGCGGTGTATTGATACTGCAGAAAAGGAGTATATTGAAACCGCTTCAGAGCTGATACATATCGATATTTTTGACAACACCACATGAGATTATAATTTTTAACATAGCCTAAATAAATTACATTAAATATTACAAAAATAGGCATAAAACAAATGGCCAAATGTGAAAAGAGCAACTTGAACTTGAAATAAACTGGGTAAATTTACTAAGTACAAATACACTAAGACAAGTCTAAATTTTTATTGAAGTGTTCCAAAAAAGGAGCAGGAAATATGAAAGCTCAGTCCTTATTATCCACAGAAAATAAAACAATTAAAGAACCGTACAACTGAAAATATCATAGAAATAATACATAATAAAGGATACAAGGTTTTTTTTCAGTAGTTGTCATGTTTTTTAAATGTGCAAAATCCACACAGTTTATTTCATATTATAAAATGATGACGTTTTTTATGTTGTTTTTTTTTTTACTCAAAACTCAAGTTACAAGTTTGTCATCCTGTTCTTTCCTATTTTGTTTTTGGGCATTTTTGGATGATTTTTTTATTTGTGACCATAGCACAGTAATAAGATTCATCCACATTCCCTGTGAGCAGTGCATGACGATATATATTTAACATATGTTAAAATGTTATTGAATTATCTTCAGAAATTCATGACTATTAACAACTTATTCTTAACTTAATATTATCTAGTCATTATACATTTCCTCATTTCAATGATTCTAAATAAATCCAGTAGTGTGGAATTTTTGTTTTAGGGCAGGATACTGTAAGTTGGTAAATGCCATTATTCCCTTATTCTCAAAAAAAATAAACAAAACAATGCGAAGTGAAAGGTAAATGTTTGTGTTTGTATGGGACCTGACATTCTGTCAAATGATGTGGAGACAGGTGGACATGGAATTGCAAGTTTAATTCAAATAAACAAAATAAATAAATATGCTGTCGACATGATCGACAGAAGAAGAAAATACAAGCCGACTTCACAATCATTGATGCATGACTGACATCCATTGCTTGACACTTCCACCAAAAATAACCCTGATTAATGAGAACAGGCTTTTTTGGTATTCTGCTGCCCTTTTTCATTAAAATAATTTTTTTTACATTTTAGTGTCAGTTAGGGTTGTAAGATAAGCAACAATATTTAAAAAAAAGATATGGAAAGTCATGACTATTCCTTTCAGTGAAACATACTCTAATAAGCATAACTTTAGGCTTCTTTTGAATTTTTAAGACTAAATGTAGTTAGCTTTCCTTTTATATTTGTTATTTTCCAGCTGGCTTGCATGCATGACATTTTCAATCTAATAATGTATCTTTTAATTGCAATGAACTGTTCTGATAATTGGTATGCTGGTGGACAGAAGGTATAAATACTTGAATAAGTTTACTTGATTACTATATTATTTTAAAGCAATAAGCCCCAAGAAGCCGTGGTTTACAGTGAATTTAAGGGGCGTTGTTAGGCACAGTGCGGAGAAGAGTGCCTAAAACTCCCTTAGCTGTTATAAATTCACTGTAAACCACGGCTTCACGGGCCTTATTACTTTTATAAAACGATTACCAAACAATACAAATATTAAAGCCAAAAAATATGTATCAATGCAACTTTCATGAAGTAAAATCAATAAAAAGCCTTCCGCTGGAAAAAATAGTCCCTGACCGTGAACAGCAACAGAAGTTACATTTATTACGCCATTAGATGGCGGCAAAGACTGTCTTTATGAGTGAGTCACTCAGTCGCAAAGACTTTTATATTGAAACTTGTTGTGAACAACGAACATTTAATGGGTTTTCCCGTGCCCTGCTGACACTGACAGCGCTAGTCAAAGCATTTGTCATTTGCGTCTTGACCGTTCCTTGTTCACAACAAGTTTCAATATAAAAGTCTCTGCGACTGAGTGATTTGCTCATAAAGACAATCTTTGCCGCCATCTAAAGGCGTAATAAATGTAACTTCTGTTGCTGTTCACGGTCAGGGACTATTTTTTCCAGCGGAAGGCTTTTTATTGATTTTACTTCATGAAAGTTGCATTGATACATATTTTTTGGCTTTAATATTTGTATTGTTTGGTAATCGTTTTATAAAAGTAATAAGGCCCGTGAAGCCGTGGTTTACAGTGAATTTATAACAGCTAAGGGAGTTTTAGGCACTCTTCTCCGCACTGTGCCTAACAACGCCCCTTAAATTCACTGTAAACCACGGCTTCTTGGGGCTTATTGCTTTAAAATAATATAGTAATCAAGTAAACTTATTCAAGTATTTATACCTTCTGTCCACCAGCATACCAATTATCAGAACATTTCATTGCAATTAAAAGATACATTATTATATTGCAAATGTCATGCATGCAAGCCAGCTGGAAAATAACAAATATAAAGGGAAAGCTAACTACATTTAGTCTTAAAAATTCAAAAGAAGCCTAAAGTTATGCTTATTAGAGTATGTTTCACTGAAAGGAATAGTCTTGACTTTCCATATCTTTTTTTTAATATTGTTGCTTATCTTACAACCCTAACTGACACTAAAATGTAAAAAAAAAAAAGTTCAATTATTTTAAGGAAAAAGGGCAGCAGAATACAAAAAAAGCCTGTTCTCATTAATCAGGGTTATTTTAGGTGGAAGTGTCAAGCAATGGATGTAAGTCATGCATCAATGATTGTGAAGTCGGCTTGCGTGGAAATAAAAGTATTTCTGATGCAAGTTTGTGCAAGTCATTGACTAAAATCATATATTATTTGTATATGCAGAGATACTGTAATATTGACTGATATCATGTATGATAATTATATGTAGAGATTTAATAATATTATAGTTGTAATATGAGGAATTAGGTGGAAACATAAAGCTTGAAGAACAGGCACACAATTTCCATATTAAAAACATATAAAATCTGTATTAAATTCATATAAACAAATGATGCAAAATTTAAATAAATCCTATATGACTAGTATATGATTCAATCTAAAAACTTTAATTAATTTGTATATGAATATCAGTTATTTTCTACTAAAACCATACACAATTGCATACTGTTGTCATGTAAAACTCATATAATACTTAAACAGTATTCATATATGACCTAAAAATCCCATACAAGTTGTATGTGCTTTTTAGTATGAAAGTGGCCATAATCGGTCTGATTTTGTAAATAACATGTATTGAACTTAAATGAAACACAGAAGGTAATTCTGGCCGATTTGAGTAAGAAAGATTTTTTCTCACATAGGTAGTCCAGATTAAAACATTTTTACATTTTTGTACATTCAGTTATTTTTGGTCTTGTGGACTATATATTAAAACTGTTATGTTCAGGGAAGTACTAAATAAAATGTTCCCTCTTTTTTTTAATTATTAATATTTTGCAGATTCTAGAGGGCGTAAACTGTAAATGTTTTAAATCCCTTTCAGATCAAATACTGCATTGGGTGGAGTGTCACAGAAATGATGTGTACATCATCTATATGTGTGCAGTTTTGGGAGAAATGAAGATGACAAGGACCTTTATTAAATTTGTGTTGTGACTGAGATGTGTGTATCTACCCACAGCGGCAACAGGGGTTCTTTCTCACTATGCAGAAGGGCAAATGTCCCAGAATGCCTCTCAGCGAGACAGGCTTGTCACTCCTGTTGACCTCCAACCCCATGGAGCTCTTTCTGCTGACAGAATCCAACACATCAGATGCCTCTTGGTTCCAAACACTATTTGACGTGCCCCTATGGAGGTCAAGGATACATTTTCTTTCAGAATGCTCAGTCACTTTGAAGCAAAATACTTGCAGTGAGCACATGACGAGAATACATGACACACAAAGTTTAAAAAAAAGTCCTTGTTTGTGAAATTTTCACCATTATAAAGCTATCAGAGTTGCTAGTCACCTATAGGGTGGTGGACCCTGGTTGGAGGTCAAATATGGATGCAAAAACACTATCAAAACCAGCTGATCATCACGTCCTTGCAGATCACATTTTTATGATGCGAAAGATGCGAGTGAGTGTGCTTACACCATGAAATTTATAGCACATTTGAAATACTCCACAGCGGCGGCGGTCTCTCAGTGTCCACCAGCCGGGCTAGAGTGAAATAATATCACGGTTACACAGTATTGATTTACATTAGGGCTGGGTATTGACACAATTTTCACGATTCGATTCAAATACTATTCACATGCTTTCGATTCGATTATGATAACGATTTTGATTCGATTCGATAACGATTATTTTGGATGTAGTATTTCAGTTACAGTACATGGCAAATTTTTTAGAGGAAAAAAATCTATCAACTATGCTGTAAACTACACATGTAAGTCTACTACTATAATAATATTGAAGTTTAAATTAACTTATTTATATAAAAACACTTAAATTACACTCAATTATGTTTTTATTATAGTTTAGAAGTACATAATCATATTTCTACTCCAATTCGTTTTTTTGAAATATAAACATTTAAATAGTGGCTGTCATACTGATTTATTCAAACATGCATTAACTATTTAAGAACATTACAAATTATAATGAATATGTAACGTGCATAGCTATCAGAATGTTGCTTTCTAGAGTACACATTTCTAGCTGACTAATGAGTTTATGGTCACTGAATATGATTTTCTGAGGTAAATGTCCCTACGTGACATTGTTTACAAGCTGTTTTATTGACGTCTTTCCGAGGTTGAAACACTGATTGAGCTATTACACGAGACATGATATGGATTTCGGTAAGTTGTACTGCATATTTTAACATACCTTCAGATGTTTAGTCGTGTTTATTTCGCGCTGTAACTGCTATTAAAGCGGAGGAGAGGATGTTCACGCGCTCCGTGCTGCCGCTTCTCTTTAACTGAGGCGCTGAAGCGATCTGTCACGCCACATTAAACAGCGTCAAAACGGTATTTATTTTTTGAATCTCATAATAAGATGGACGTCATTTGAAATCTGAGACTTTGCTTCATATCAAAAGTAACAAAGCACAAACATTATTGCGATTTATTGGATGGGAGGCACTACATATTCTGCTCATTCATCAACTGAAAACAGACTAGACTAATGGATTCTTGGGATTTAAGAATCGATATCGGTTCGTAAAAATGAGAATCGATTAAAAAGCGAGAAATCGATATTTTTTACCCAGCCCTAATTTACATGACAAAAACAGGTTGAAAAGTAGGGCTGGGACAAATTGATGGATCGCGATTCATATGGATCGATTCTGATATTTTCCAAATGCAACGCAAATCGATTCTGAGCTTAGTTTTTAACAGCAGATGGCGCTTTAGGCTATTTTTTTAACCCCATGCTCAAATGATCACGAAGAAGAGCATTCGTGCGTTCGGCTGAGTGTATTTGCTTTTATGACCCGAGATTAATGTAAACAGCCCACTGCAAACACCTTTGTAATTCACTTCAACCTTGTCAAACTTTATGAATGATTATTTTATAGAAGGTTCAAGTGGTGTGCGTAAGGAATTGGAAGGAAGCAGAGTATGGCTGTTTCTAAAGCACATAGTGTCATCTGCTGTTGTAAACTAAGCTCAGAATCGATCCGAGAGAGAATCGCAATAGTAAATACGGAAACTGTCAGAATCGATCCAGAATCATTTCACGATGCATCAATGTATTGTCCCAGCCATAAACAAACTTTAGTGGTCCCTTGTGAAAAGAAGTGCACTTTAATATACTTTTTAAAAGAGTACTTATTATAGAAATAATATACTAGAATATATTTCAGTGAAAACTGAATGTAATGCTCCAGGGGGTTAATAAAGTCCTTCTGAAGTAAAGCAATGGGTTTTTGTAAGAAAAATGTCCATATTTAAAACGTTATTAACTATAATAACTAGCTTCCGGCAGACAGCCGTCTGCATCGATTTGCGGCGGAAGTGTAACCCCTGACCCGACGAACACGGAAGCACAGAGGATAGAGCATAGAGCGGTCACGAATTAGAAGTCTAAAACGAGAAATTTTAAAGACAAATGTCGGAGGATTTGATATAAGAGAAGAGGAGCTTGAGTTTGTTGCACAGCCTTTAAATCGCGTCTAAGCTTACGATAATCCTACATCCTACGTCATACATCGCGTCAGGGGTTACTCACTTGGCGAAAGTCGACTTGCGCAATATGCGTACGGTAATCCGCCAGAAGCTAGTTATTTGAATTTATAAAGTTTTAAATATGGATATTTTTCTTACAAAAATGCATTGCTTCATTTTAAAAGGGCTTTATTAACCCTCTGGAGCCGTATGGACTATGTTTTTGATGAATGGTTACATTTTTGGGGGGTTTCAAAATCTAGCCCCCCTTCACTATTTTTAAATATATCTCTGATTGTGTTCATCTGAAAGAAGATAGTCATATACACCTAGGATGGTTTGAGGGTGAGTAAAGCATGGGATAATTTC
Organism: Anabarilius grahami; assembly: GCA_003731715.1. NCBI lineage: Eukaryota > Metazoa > Chordata > Actinopteri > Cypriniformes > Xenocyprididae > Anabarilius > Anabarilius grahami. Next base: position 243,316 of record RJVU01050164.1, on the reverse strand, counting down.
CATTTTTGGGTGGACTATCCCTTTAATTGCATGTTTTTTGGGGTTTTTTTTT
>RJVU01050164.1:210745-234528 GCA_003731715.1 Anabarilius grahami | reverse complement strand
ATTCTAACAGAGATGTGAGTGTATAATAGAAACAGAAACAAAGAGAGATAGATATACAGAAAGAGATACAGATCTAGCTAATTAGATGAGATAAGTTGAATTGTCTTTACAGAATCTTGTTTCTATAGACAAAGTCCATCAGCTGTGTATGCATATTCATTCCTGAAGCAAACCTGTGAGCACACATTTATCAGAATTTACGGAAGCATTAGAAAACTTTAGCTTAGATTTTTTTTTTTACCTTAAATGCAGTTTACTGGTTTACTGGTTTAAAGGGTTAGTTCACCCAAAAATGAAATTTCTGTCATTAATTACTCACCCTCATGTCGTTTCACACCTTCGTTCATCTTCAGAACACAAATTAAGATATTTTAGATAAAATCCAATGGCTCAGTGAGGCCTGCATAGACAGCAAGACAATTAACACTTTCAGATGCCCAGAAAGCTACTAAAGACATATTTAAAACAGTTCATGTGACTACAGTGGTTCAACCTTAATGTTATGAAGCAACGAGAATACATTTTGTGTGCCAAAAAAAAAAAAACACCTTTATGAATAAACTTTATGACAATATCTAGTGAAGGGTGATTTCAAAACACTGCTTCATGAAGCTTCAAAGCTTTACGAATCTTTTGTTTCGAATCAGTGGTTCGGAGCGCGTATCAAACTGCCGAAGTCACGCCCCCCAGTGGTGAACCATTGATATTTCGAAACACGTATGATGTAACGAAGCCTCGTTTACTGAAATCACATGACTTTGGCAGTTTGATTCACACTCCGAACCACTGATTCAAAACAAAAGATTTGTAAAGCTTCAAAGCCTCATGAAACAGTGTTTTGAAATCGCCCATCACTAGAATTGTTGAATAAAGTCATTATTTAGTTTTTTTGGTGCACAAAATGGATTCTCGTCGCTTCATAACATTAAGGTTGAACCACTGTAGTCACATGAACTGTTTTAAATATGTCTTTAGTAGCTTTCTGGACAGTGAAAGTGTTAATTGTCTTGCTGTCAATGGAGGCCTCATACTGAGCCATTGGATTTTATCAAAAATATCTTAATTTGTGTCCCAAAGATGAACAAAGGCCTTACGGGTGTGGAACAACATGAGGGTGAGTAATAAATGACAGAATTTTCATTTTTGGGTGAACTAACCCTTTAACTCATTCAGCTGTTCAGAAAAGCAAGTTGAATGATTGCACCAAAGTGAGTGGTCTCTCCCAGCAAACTCAAATATTTGACTCATGTTTTGCAATGTTTTTATTTTTTTTATTTTTTTTGACTTTATATAATTGGCGTATTATGTCCTTGGTGCAATGCTGTACCAGATGAGCTTTACTACATCAGAAAAGCCATACATATAGACCTGGTAATGTGATCCAAACATCAAAATGTATTAGTTGTGTTTTGAGGTCATTATCAATTATTATGCAAAGAGCTATGCAGAAAGAGTCCTAATTAATCGATCATCTGCCCCTGTAATCAAAATGTGTTATTGGTGTTTTACTGCCACTTGTGTTCATTTCAGCTGGAAATAACTGTAACTAATTGGTCCTGCTGGACAAGCGCAGTGAAAAGTGAGATCACGCTGGCATTAAAGAGCCACAGGTAGCTCTAAAGCAAGAGAGATATTAAATGAGATGAGTGAAGAGAGGATGCCCTCATATGAATATTTCATAAGGACATGCCAACTCTTGTAAATAAAAATTGAAGAGTTTGACAGTGACACCTCATGCATTTACCCCAGTGATCAATATTATAGCATAGAGCCCAACCCAAATTCACCCACTTAGCTGCATTTGCACAGCCCACAAACACACACACTGGCTGTGGATATTAATAATTAAAATGCTCATTAAGCTAGTGATTTAAAAGAGTAGATAATGGAATGGGAGAGCAGGAAAAGAAGAAGTGGAGAATAAGAAAGAGACAAAGGAAGAGAGGAAAAAAAGAAAAGGGATGCTGTCTGTCTTTATCTAAAAAAAACAAAAAACAAAAAAACCTATGTGAGGGTCCTGATAAAACTCTCAGGTGTCTCAGTAAAATGTTAGTAAAGTAATTGGAACAAGGAAATGAAAAACATTTTATAAGGAAACCTCTCAGATAGGCTGGTAGTGATATAGAGTACCTCAGAGATGACGTGTTTTTGTATGCAAAACCCGGAAGCGAGTAAGAATTTAATTACTTCCGGTTCCATCGCCCCCTAAAGTCTATGGGTTTTTTGAATGGGTTTTTGCTAAATCGCCTGAAATAAGGTCTGTGGTTAACAAAGCCTCTAAATATTTTCACGTTATGATCTATGACAGAAAACACACCGGTTATAACCCGCTTGTGATTTTTTAAACCTTTATTGTGTCTTGAAAACGGCGGTTGCTAACAAGTTGCTAAAAGGGACTACTTCCTTTGGCGGGAACTTTAGACATCATCATGACAAACAGGACATTTGGACAGCATTTCTCATGAAAAAGTGGATCAGTATTCATACACAGCGCAGATCATAATCAGAGAGCATGTTTTTAAATAAAGTTTGATTTTTAAATAAAGTTTGAGGAAGCTTGGTGGTGGTGACGTTGATCCGCGACCATGGTGTGCTGTAGTCCATTTATAGCTGTTAGCTTTTTATATCTGACGACTTTATTTAGGCTTCAAAATGTATAAATGTTGTGTTAACTTGTAGAGATTATCTTGATAGACAAAACGTGTAAGTGTCATAACCCTTTGTTAAACACAGAGCTTATTTTTTGCGATTTTCCAAAAGTCTATGGGAAAAATGCATAGGCTTTCGATCGAGGGAACCCGTGCGCCGCTAACTTCGGGGTTGGCCAACAAAAACACGTCATCTCTGAGGTGCTCTATAGTGATGGAAACCATAATGTGTTTCTCAATAAAGAATCCTGCTGACGATATACTGAAGTCTCCTGGTCTTCACTCATTTAAGCAAAATTAGAAGTATCTCCAAATGTCTTTCCATGTATAATGTTTGCATTGTTCATAGTAGCATTTCAGCTGGGTTGCTGTGGTTGTGAGGTGAGCTCTTATGTGCCATATTAAAGTCAACATGAAATCAAATTTGGCGATTCTTGTTTGTAATGGAATATTGCTGTATTTATTATAAATTATTAATCTGTGGACATTTTTTTTTTAATTTCATGTGCCTCGTAATTTTAATCAAAATAATTTCCCATCCCTCTTGCAGCAACATCTCTATAATGACGCGTTTACTGGTGTGAGGGCGGGACAACCTTTCACTTTCATGAGATCGACCAATAGCAAACCACAACATCAAATCAATTCCCATGGACAAAATCAAGTATTGCCCCACATTTTTTTGGTTGTTGTTGTTCAAGAAGCTGTTTCACTCATAACATTATGACCACCTTCCTAATATTGTGTCGGTGCCCCTTTTGCTGCCAAAACAGCCCTGACCCGTTGAGGCATGGACTCCACTAGACCCCTGAAGGTGTGCTGTTGTATCTGGCACCAAGATGTTAGCAGCAGATCCTTTAAAGGTGCTAAATAGGATGTTTTGTTTTATACATTTTTGCAATGTTACTTGAAACTGTCTTTACTAAATGATAAAAGACTATTTATTAGGTGCACTGAAAGGAATATTATTAATATACATCATCTGTGCACGAGGTAGGGCCTTAAAAACATCAGCCAATCGTTTACGCGATCATCGCGTAAACGATTGGCCCTCTGGCTTGTCAATCACTGCCATGACGTTCCTTGTGAGAGACGCGCGGCTGCGCGCTCCAGTAACTTTCCACACTCCACAGGCGCCGCATGCAATGTTTTTGTCAGGAGACAGGAGTAACAACTGCAGATTATGAGTTACCTGCGGTGAGTCCGACATAATGAATCCACTAAGTGTGTGTGCGGCTTTAAGTCACGCACACACTTTAACGATTGTAAGGCCGATTATGAATGTAAATTCATACTTATGACTGATCGCGCTCAAACACGTCCAGTCAGAGCCAGTTGCGATCAGTCTGCGATTACAGTCGGTGTTCAAATTCCATGTGAAAGTATATAAATCTGCTTCAGGCGCAGGAAACAATCGCTGTATGTTGAGCATAGTCTTAGAATGTTTTAGCTAGTCGTTAAATGTGTGCCCGGCTTAATAACACAGCGAATGCCGGTGGTAAACACTCGTGTTCCAATACTCGTGCACGAGTTTTGGGAGGCGTTCCCTCGAAAAGAGCTGTGAAGGAGGGGAGTTGTTCTTACGCATGCGCTCATTTCAAAAAATCAGTAGACGAAAAGATCCTCTGTACCACCTTTAAGTCCTGTAAGTTGCGAGGTGGGGCCTCCATGGATCGGACTTGTTTGTTCAGCACATCCCACAGATGCTCGATTGGATTGAGATCTGGGGAATTTGGAGGCCAAGTCAACACCTCAAACTCGTTGTTGTGCTCCTCAAACCATTCCTGAACCATTTTGCTTTGTGGCAGGGCGCATTATCCTGCTGAAAGAGGCCACAGCCACCAGGGAATACCGTTTCCATGAAAGGAAACTGTGATGAGTTCTTGAGCAATTTGAGCTACAGAAGCTCGTCTGTTGGATCGGACCACACGGCCCATCCTTCGCTCCCCACATCCATCAATGAGCCATGACCCTGTCGCCAGTTCACCACTGTTTTGATAGATACTGACCACTGCAGACCGGGAACACCCCACAAAAGCTGCAGTTTTGGTGATACTCTGACCCAGTCGTCTAGTCATCACAATTTGGCCCTTGTCAAACTCGTTAAATCCTTACGCTTGCCCATTTTTTCTGCTTCTAACACATCAACTTTGAGGACAAAATGTTCACTTGCTGCCTAATATATCCACATATATCCCAATAAATACATATATTTGTTCCGGTAGGCTGGTTTATTTACTTGAACAGCCAGTGTTTGAAGAGGGGAAGAAGGAAGGAGAAAGGCAGAAGAAAGAGCTTGTTTTCCCTTAGGACACTTTAAGTCAATCACAAGCACTTTTGTTTTCAGAAAGAGCCTAATTTTTGTGGAACCATCTTTATTTATTATTTAAGATTTGGAAATGGTGCCTGGACCAATTTTTTTTTAGTAACCACTGTAGTACTCTGCTTCACTTTATAATCAACCACTTTTCAGGGAAGATACATAATTCTAGCATTCACACAAAGTCTATGTGACTCTGGCTACATTTCTGCAAAACTCAAAAAACATACTTATACATTCAATTCATTGCAGTTTCCAGCTGACATGAACACTAGTAGCAGTAAAACACCAACTTTTACTCATTTTCAAACAAATGATTACAGGGGCACATTATTGATTAATAAAGACTTCATGAGTTCACACTTAATAATCATAGAATAAAACGTATGTGTATTTGGCGCGCTGTCTGAGGGGAGGGTTCCGAGCTCTGAATTTTGGCCCAAACCCAGAGTACTCCCCCCGCATTAGGCATGGTAACCAGGCAAGTGTGAGGAGACGGGGTGGTGGAGAGATGCAGAAAACTGTTGAGGAACGTAGGTGAGTTTGCTATGTATATACTGTATATAGGCTATATCTCTTGTTGATTGGTGAGGCAATTTGAATGTGTTACTCCCGAACTTTGTTAATAAAACAGCAATTATTTTCACTCGGTTCCTTGCAAAATGCTGTTATGACCTCAAAACATTTTTACCATATATCATGATTTCTAATATATATATATATATATATATATACACATATACACATAACCAGCTCTATATGAATTTTAGGTACAGCATTACACTTGACCTATGAGTCCTATGAAACACGAGTCACTATAAGAGAGTTCAAAGAATTGTAGAAGCAAGCTAAAATGACGAGGTTAATGTGTTTTTACCTCACATTTGCTTTTGTAAACACTATCGGTAAGTTTTTGTTTAGAGTAATATGTTGGTAGTATGTTATTTTTAAACGTGACAGAGCATTAACTTAGCGTCACACGGACATTTAATTTCTGAACTGCTGTGAAACGTACAAAAACCAACATAATAAAATGTTAATGGGTGCTTCTCAAATGGAAGGCTGCATCCTAATGAGGTTGTGTCCTTCCTAGTCCAGTCCTTTGGAGGCTTCCGAGTACTCCTCAGCATTAAACACTATGAGCCGGTCTAGTAAGTGCACATTGCTACGTCACACGTTCCCACCCCCACGGTCATGGCACGATAATACTACTAAAAGTTCATTTAGGAAATATACTTTATATTAACCGACTCTCTATCAGTGCAAAACAGTGAATGACAACCCTCTGTGGTCTCCCTGACTCATTTTTCATGTTTTTTTTTTTTTTGTGAGAATTGGAATTTGTGCAAAGGATTGTGGGTGACTGAAGGACCCAAAGGATACACTTGATGCATACTTCAAAATGAGCTGAATGAAGAACGCGAAACAAATGCAGCCTTCTAAGGATCCTTCCTATTGAAATAGCCTTCTGTGGCACTTGATGACGTGGCAGCCAAGATATGAAGCATTACTAGCGCTCCACTCCAAATTTTTATGCCCTTCACTCACTTCCCTCCGTCTCGTTGACTCGGATGATTACATTGCACTCGTGCCCACTACAGGTTTAAATGGAATGCAATAATGCTGCCTTCATGTGCTCTCAGAATTATCGTAAATACGTTTAGAAGAGCGTTTAGAAGAATTCAATCACATTGGTGAGCCATCCAAACAACTGCTCAGCCAAATACAAGAAAATCCAACATTTTAAGTTGGCCTCACAAAAAAAACATAAAAATAGAACCTGGCTGTGATTATGAACCTTTTAAAAAATTACAGACTTACAAATTTAAGCCTGGTTTCACAGACAGGGCTTAAGCCAGGATTATGCCTAAATTCAATTAGGACATTTAAGCACCTTTTATAAATGTGCCTTAGAAAAAAAAACATGAGCTCATTTCAAATTTGATGCCTGCTACAGGTCTCAAAAAAGTTGGCACGGGGGCAACAAATGGCTGAAAAAGCAAGACATTTTGAAAAGATTCAGCTGGGAGAACATCTAGCAACTAATTGTTAATTAATATCAGTCATGTAACATGATTAGCTATAAAAGGGATGTCTTAGAGTCTCTCAGAAGTAAAGATGGGCAGAGCTGTGAAAGAGTGCGCAAAAAGATTGTGGAATACTTGAAAAAAACAATGTTCCTCAACGTCAAATTGCAAAGGCTTTGCGAATCTCATCATATACAGTGCATAACATCATCAAAAGATTCAGAAAAACTGGAGAAATCTCTGTGCGTAAGGGACAAGGCCGAAGACCTTTATTGGATGCCCGTGGTCTTCGGGCCCTCAGACGACACTGCATCACTCAACGACATGATTGTGTCAATGACGTTACTAGATGGGCCCTTGAATACTTCCAGAAACCACTGTCGGTAAACAATCCACCGTGCCATCTGCAGATGCCAACTAAAGCTCTATTATGCAAAAAGGAAGACATATGTGAACATGGTCCAGAACCGCCACTGTGTCCTGTGGGCCAAGGCTCATTTAAAATGGACTGTTTCAAAGTGGAAAAGTGTTCTAAGGTCAGACGAGTCCAAATTTGACATTCTTGTTGGAAATCACGGATGCCGTGTCCTCCGGGCTGAAGGGGAGGGAGACCTTCCAGCGTGTTATCAGCGTTCAGTTCAAAAGCCAGCATCTCTGATGGTATGGGGGTGCATAAGTGCATACGGTATGGGCAGCTTGCAATGTTTTGGAAGGCACTGAATGCTGAAAAGTATATAAAGGTTTTAGAGCAACATATGCTCCCCTCCAAACGACGTCTATTTCAGGGAAGGACTTGTGTATTTCAGCAGGACAATGCAAAACCACATACTGCAGCAGAATGGCTTCGTCGTAAAAGAGTCTGGGTGCTGAATTGGCCTGCCTGCAGTCCAGATCTTTCACCTATAGAGAAAAAAACTTCAAAGACAACCATGAACTCTTCAGCAGCTGGAAACCTATATCAGGCAAGAATGGGACCAAATTTCAACTACAAAACTCCAGAAACTCATAACTCATATTTTAGTCTGGGACTAAGCTTAAGCCTTGTCTGTGGTGGTAATTTTTTTAATACTAATCATCCTGTTTAACCCACATTACAAAATTCTGATGTTTACATGCGATCAGTCAATAGCTAAACGGACATGTAATAGAGATTGTAAAGGTCAGTGTTTTTGCCTGCTGTGCTACAACCATGTAGGGGTCCAATGTGAGATTATTAGCTCTGATCTGTTCTGACGGGAACTAAAAGGTTCTCCTTATCCTGGTGTCTCTGCACTGTATAACACCAGTCACAGCCTGAGAATACACACAAATACACATACAGTAGAAAAGTGTACTTTCTCCTTCGCCTTTCTTTGTCAGCTATACTTTCGGCTCCCACTCTTAGAAAAAAAGGTTCAGTGGGTTTCTATATAGGGTTCTTGATATTAAAGAACCCTTTATCCCAAAAAGATTCTATATTAGGAGAAATGTCTTAATTGACACTTTAATGGGTTATTTAAAATTTTTCTAGTGATGAAGAATGTTTACGAGCTGTTTAATTCATAAAATATAATTAAAGGGTTAGTTCACCCAAAAATGAAAATTCTGTCATCATTTACTCACCCTCATGTCATTCAAAAGTTTTTGGGGTTTTAGTATAAATATGTTATCTATAAGCTAGTGTGCTCCAAAACAATGAAGTCTGTTTTTTATGAAGTGACGCAAGTGCTTTGTTTGCGCAAAAAACATAATTTACCACTTTATTTACAATTGATCTCCAACGCACATTCAATAGAGCAGACTCACACATCACCTCAACACAACACACATGCATGCGTGCTCACAAGAGCACTACGATGCAAGCGTAATAATATTTTGTAAATAAAGTGGTAAATTATGTTTTATTGCAGAAAGAAAGCACTCACGTCACTTCATAATATTGAGGTTAAACAACTGGAAACACATGGATTACTTTAATGATGTCTTTACTATCGTTCTGGGGCTTGAAAGTGGTAGTTGCGTAGGCTGTCAATGGAGGGGCAGAAAGCTCTCAGATTTCATTAAAAATATCTTCATTTGTGTTCCAAAGATGAACGAAGGTCTTGAGGGTTTGGAACGACATGAGGGTGAGTAATTAATGATAGAAGTGTTCATTTCTGGGTGAACTAAAACCGTTAACATTAAAACAAAATTAATGAATTAAAACTAAATTCATAAAATGATCCCATAAAAACAATCATTTAAGGTTCAATATAGAACCTTTTCTTCTATGGTTGGTAAACAATTAAATACTTCTTCTATTAGAAACCCTCATTTAGAATAAGTATGAAACCCTCATTTTCATCAGAAGAAATATAGAGATAAATGTAGAAACATTCCTGCTTATATGGTTAGTGTCACTTTTAACTTTATTTTTGCTAATCTTATATATTTATGCTTTTTTATTATCTGACACCATATTTTCTGGACCTTTGTTGATGGCATATTACATTTTGATTGTGAAGATGTGAGATCTTGCAAGTGTGTTATATTTACTGTACATTATGTTCCACTCCAAGGTTTGAAGGGTGTTTATTGAGGACATTGCATTCCCCATTAATTAGGAAGAGTTTCAAAGATTAGACAAAATTGTATTGTTTACAAAAATTTATTCATACAAATCTTACAACACAGTTTTTTTTTGTTTTTTTGTTTGTTTTGTTTCTTACATATATAATGGTGACCTTGTGTGGCTCCCATGAGTTATACTGCACTAATGATCAACACAAGACAGAGATTTATCTTAACGTTCAAGTAAGGCTTTGGGCACTATCAGTCTCTGCACAGAAAATGCATTTCAAGGTTGAGAATGTTTAATGAATGCTGTACAGATAGCTACAACACACTATGAATAAAGAAGTTCAATCGAATAACCGGAAAGGCAGGGCCAGGTGGCATTTTAACAAACTATGTTATGTGAGAAATAGGAGGTGTGTGAGCAGGTGATTGCAGCATTTGGAGGGCCACTAATGTGCCATCTGAAATTGGTGGCCATAATAAAGATGAAGCAAAGGCACCCAAGCCGCTTAGCTGTCTCCTGTGTCACAAAGCCTGCAGGAGAATGCAGAATTAAACACAGATTGATTTCACATGTTTGCACATACTAACAGGCATATGCAAACAAACATGTACATATCACTGGCAAGTTTAAGCATATATAATGTTGTCAAAAACTTTACCTCAAAACCGTATTACCTTTCATTTGACCTTTGGGAATATTCTTTGTCTTGCATGCATAGATGAATCATTACAGAATACCTCTATATATGTCATACCCAACAAGCTCCTATACAGCTGTGAAATTACTGATATTTATAACCACATAGATAAAAATGGTAACTCTGAACTTCAAGATGCAGAGACACATGTCTTCATTGATTAACAGCTTTGTGGACAAATAACAGACATTTGACACTGATATGAGAAGAGCGCAATATGAGAATGATAGAAAACTGAGAAAACAGAACAAAGAAAAGAGTGAAATTCGATGAATTATTTAAATACCATTTACAATACCGTTCAAAAGTTTGGGGTCAGTAGTTGTTGTTTTTTTTAAAGAAATTAATACTTTTATACAGCAAGGACCCATTAAATTGATCAAAAGTGATAGTAAAGACATTTATAATGTCACAAAAGAGTTCTATTTCAAATAAATGCTATCTATCAAAGAGGATTCCTCAAAAATATGCAGCAACACAATTGTTTTCAACATGGATAATAATAAGAGATGCTTCTTAAGCAGCAAATTGGCATATTAGAATGATTTCTGAAGGCTCATGTGACACTGAAGACTGGAGTAACGATGCTGAAAATTCAGATTTGCATCACAGGAATAAATTACATTTTAAAATATATTCACTTAGAAAACAGTAATATTAAATTGTAATAATGTTTCACAATATTACTGTTTTTTCTGTATTTTTGATCACATAAATGCAGCCTTTGTGAGCATAACAGACATTAACAAATCTTACCGACCGCAGACTTTTGAAGGTCTGAACCACTGTAATCACAATCATTCATAGACAGAGACTTCAATTTCTTTTGTGAGATTTCAGAAGAGAACAAATGCATGCTCAGTGAAAAGCAGGAAGGACTGGACAGTGTTTCAAAAAGAGCGTTTGAGGATGTAGATTTAATTTAAGTTCATATGCACAGGAAAGGGCTAATTTTTTCAAATACTTACAGTATATAGAAGTTAAGATATGTGCAAGAAAGGAAAACGTGTTGAACGGCTTGTGAGATTTTAGCCATAGATGACAGTGGGAAGAACTTGACGTGAGTAAAAGAGCGTGGAAGGGACGAGAGACATCCCTCAGAAAAGCACTATTGCACCGAGCCGTTGAAACTCACCGGGAATTCAGGAGGAAACTGTCTCAGCCAATCCAACAAAAATGCCTCAATCTCATCCCCATCCGGGAGCACACCAAAGTCTATGTCTTGTAGAAATTGGTGCAAATCTAAGTCGTCAGGGCTGTTGTAAATAAAAAAACTTCTTTCTTAATTTCAGGAGTGAAAGAAGGAAGGTATCATTCAATGTAATGATTGTCTTTGAGACTATTTATTTACTCATATTCAGACTAAGAGACAAAGTATTCAAGCAAGCATGAATTAATAAACAAACAAACAAATTGTTATTTTGTTCGACCACAAGGCATATCGTTGCATTATCAGGTGCTTCAGTACAAAAGAAAAACAATATTATTATCAAAATATTCCTTTTAATGTCTTTACTTCATACATAAATACATGTTTATAAAGGACACAGGTGCGATCAAATGATCATCATAGTCTTAGTAGTGACTAACTTGCTACAAGAGCTGTACATGTACATGATAATTATAGAGACGAATTTGAAAAAGGCTACAAATTGGCGAGCCGCCGTCCTTTGCTTCTATATCTCTGTCTATACCTTTTGCCCAGGACCGTGGCCAGATACTTCTTTACGGCCATTTGCTTCCGGTAGCGGCTGTAGCTGTCCGTGAAAACCCCGTCCGAGTGACGCTTTGAGAGCGGCTCATTGTCGTCATCTATTGTGTTTCCTCTGTATTGGAGAAAAAGAACAAAGCATTCTAGAACCCAGGAACTTACATTTGTTTGAACTTAAGAGTGCAAATATTACTTAAAGAAAATCATAATCTATTTGTTGCAAAAAAATTTGTCACTTAGTTTCATTTAGTAAATAAGTTATGTTGTATAAGCTATTATGCAGGCCTAGTTGTAAATAAATTCGTTTTATGATACGTGACCCTGGACCACAAAACCAGTCATAAGTAGCACTGGTATGTTTGTAGAAATAGCCAACAATATATTGTATGGGTCAAAATTATCGATTTTTCTTTTATGCCAAATATCATTAGGATATTAAGTAAAGGTCATGTTCCATGAAGATATTTTGTAAATTTCCTACCGTAAATATATCAAAAATTTATTTTTGTGAGTGGATATGCATTGCTAAGGACTTAATTTGGACAGCTTTGAAGGGGATTTTCTCAATATTTAGATTTTTTTGCACCCTCAGATTCCAGGTTTTCAAATAGTTGTATCTCGGCCAAATCTGTCCTATCCTAACAAACCATACATCAACGGAAAGCTAATTTATTCAACTTTCAGATGATGTATAAATTATGTATATGACTGGTTTTGTGGTCCAGGGTCACATAGGCTATAGGCCTATAAATTAGAGTAAGTTTTGTGAAAAGTGACAATGGGCTGTTCACACAGGGTGCATTATCCCAGCTAACAAAAATGTTCTAAGAATGTTTTGATAATGTTACCATTAAGTTATGAAAACGTTATTTCTAAACGTTTTTTTTTTTTTATGTTGTAAAATCTTTTTTTTTTCTGTGGTTATGCAGTCTTTAGGGAAACATTACATTTTTATCATTCTGCAAACATTTACTTTTGAATGTTCTCTGAACATTCTGAAACAATTAGTAACATTTAAAAAACTTTTACACGAATATCCAGCTAAAATGTTTCATATATGAATAATGTTTTAGTGCTAATGTTTTGAGAACATTATTAAAACTTCGAACAAACGTTCTATTAACTTTACTGGAAGAGCGTTTGTTCATAACAGAGAACCTTTCACATTAAAAAACGCAGCGCGCTCCATAGAGCGGTTTTTAATGTAAGAATTCACGCGCCCTGTGTGAACGCGCCCTTATTCTTCCACAGATAGGCTAATGAATGTTGAGAAGCTCGGACAAACAGTTGGAAGTGAAATTAGCGATATTTAGAGAGAGCAAGATATAGGTGGAGAGAAAGGGATACCGTTCTTACCCCACGCGTTTTGCCATCAGTGTATGCAGGTATTTCCGCGCTGATAACTGACCAAGCGCTTTCCTGTAGGCTTCATTAAACATCCCGTCAGCATGCCTTTCCAATCTGCGTGACAAAATGCCAAGCAGATTGTACGATGTATCAGTGGATGTCTACAAAAGAGGTCAGTCTACGCAATGTTCCCTATTATAATAGCCTATCAATCAATTCAGACCGGTCCAGAAACACTTTCGCAAAACTCAACTCAAACAAGCACATGCCTCGAAATGTCTTAGACAACGCAGAATGTAACCAGAACAATCACAGTAATAAACTAATATAGAGTAGCCTAACCCATTTTGGGAATGCTTAGAAAAAGAATTGGAGACCGGGTGAGGGAAAAAGTGTTATCACCTTTTCGAGGGAGGACTATATAACGTGTATGCGTCTTCAGGATCTGATGGAGAGTTTCGAATGGTGATCTGGTCGCTGTCAAAGGTTAGATCGGTTAATGCCTTGCCCTCCTCGTCGAATCCTGCAGTCTCCATTCTGTAACAACACATGAAGTCATTTCATTCTCATTCTGAAGCACTACTTTCAACGCTTAGCCTGATTCATATAAGTGCTCTAAATTTTTAAGTAGCCTATATAAAATGCATACTATATTAATATAACCTATAATAACAAAATAGCCTTTAGGGGATATTTCTGTAAAATTGCTTAAAAAGCTAATAGGCTATGACTAGGCTTTTTTCTTGTTTTTGCAAAAACCGTCATAAATATTTTATCGGCCTGTTACACTTTATTTATGTCAGAAAAGAAAATCAAAGGATTATAGTCTTGTAGAATTATTTACAATGATAAAAATTAAATCACTAAAATAAAAATTGGCGTAGCCTAATACATTCTAAGCGCGTTCACACTTTGCCTTTTCTTTCAACTCGATTCAACGCGAAAAAAAAAAAAAAGGATGCACATGTAAATAATGAAACTCGTAGTAGCGTAGCCTATTATTTAAACTTGTTCGTAATAATTTCATATTTGGTACACTTTTAAAAATAATGGATCCAAATCGCGTTTCCACAGCGATGATTTTGGGTTCCCCAAAGAGCCTTTCTTTTCATTTCATATTTTTCTTATTATGAAGAACATTTTAATAATCTTTTTCGACTATAAAGAACCTTTTGTGCTTTGAAAGTGTTCCAATGATGTTAAAAGTTCTTCATGGAACCAACAATGCCAATACAGAACCTTTATTTTTAAGAGAGTTACAGCCAACAAAACAAGGTCTGTTGAAAATTTGAGACACTTGTCAATAAAACGCGTACATTTTTTATTGATCCAACAGTCTTAATGAGCAAATCTAGTTTCGCCGTCCAACTACACCGCGCAAAATCGAAATCCTCTCCGCGTGTTCGGTGAGATGGATGTGCGGTTTTCCGTACCTGATGTTCGGATGGCTCAGAGGCGAACACACGTTGCATTGTACGAGGAGTCCGTAGATGAGGAAGGCAAGAGTCGTTTTGCTGCTCGTCATCATTCTGTAGAATAAAGACATAAATTAGTCGATTGGAACCATCATGTCTAACCGCGCACAGAGAGGTCTTTAAAACTTTCAGTCTTCGATGCTCTAAACTGTTATCAGGTGTCTCAGATGACACTATAACTGGCTGACTAATTTGCGAAAATGATGCTCAAGACCATTTTTATCTCAAACTGAATTATTTCACACCTAATACCGATTCCCACAAATTCACGTTCCTTTCCAGAAGTGGTCCACATACCTACGGCTGCTGTCCAGTGGAGGCTGCAACCACAAGAATGAGATGGAAATCTCACGCTCGCTCTAAGACTCTCTCCAAAGCTGCTCTTTAAACTTTTCTACGCGTCACTTTGTTATCCTTATGAGCACAGCGTAGATCCTATTTTTTCCCCCTCAGATCCCCGTATAATGACAGACGAACGGATATGAAACGAGTTATCATTTGTCTTCATCTCTCATTATATTATCGCGAGTTTTATTCCTCCAGCCCTTCCTTCTGGACCTTTTTCACTCCCCACTTTAGAGACCTCGTCGACGTCATCCTCCCTTACTAGGGAGAGATGGAAAGATCACTGTACTTTTCCTTCCTCCATATGGAGGAAGGGAAAGTACAGTGATCTATCCATATAGGGACTAATATTTTATGAGATTATAAAAATATAGAAAAATAAATAGCCTATTTTCTTGATTGTAATTAGTAAATACGTTAGGTTGTAGTTTTAGCTTTTTTAGTAGCATTTACAAATAATTTCTTCAAAAAATTGCAGTAATTTTATAGTTATCAAACATTTATTGGTTTATTTTTAATTCCATTTAGTTTAATTTCAACTAAATTTTCCATTTCAGTGCACATTAAATGTATCACTCAAAAGGTGTTAAAAATCATATACATGATTTAAAGTCACCATGAAACCATGAAAAAGTTATTGTTTTTAATCAAAATAACTTCCCCTTCCTCTTGCAGTGACATCTCTTCTCTTTACTAGCACGAGGGCGGGACAACTTGTCACTCACATGAGATCGACCAATAACAAACCACAACCATCCAATCAGTTCCCCACATAGACAACATCAAATCCCGTCCTACATTTTTTCTTGTTTGTGAAGCCGTTTTTGATGTACATCACAATAGGGAAGAAAAGACTGTCGCAACTTATGTTTCATGCCGATCGTAGAATCATCTTAGAATTACAGGCTGTTTCCCAAAAGCATTTTAACTTAAGAAGTAGGGCTCGAAGTAGGCTACATCGTAATGAAATGTACTTCTTAAGTTATTTCACACTGTCAGAAAAAAAAGGTATGGTGCTTGTCACTGGGGCAGTATAGGTACAAAAGGGAAAAGGTACTAATATGTTCTTTTAAAATACTAATATGTACCTTTAAGTTACTAATATGCACTTTTACCCCCGGTTTCACGGACAAGGCTTAAAGGGTTAGTTCACCCAAAAATGAAAATTCTGTCATTTATTACTCACCCTCATGCCGTTCCACACCCGTAAGACCTTCATTAATCTTCAGAACACAAATTAAGATATTTTTGTTGAAATCCGATTGGCAGTTTGACACGCGATCCGAATCATGATTCGACACACTGATTCATTAAATGTTCCGATGCTTCATGAAGCAGTGTTTTGAAATCGGCCATCACTAAATAAGTCGTTATTTTGTTTTTTTGGCGCTCCAAAAATATTTTCGTCGCTTTATAATATTAATATTGAACCACTGTACTCACGTGAACCAATGTAAATATGTTTTTAGTACCTTTATGGATCTTGAGAGAGGAAGTGTACATTGCTCCCTATGGAGGCCTCACGGAGCCATCGGATTTCAACTAAAATATCTTAATTTGTGTTCTGAAGATTAACGAAGGTCTTACGGGTGTGGAATGGCATGAGGGTGAGTAATAAATGACAGAATTTAAATTTTTGGGTGAACTAACCCTTTAAGCTAGTCCCAAACTAAAATGCATATTATAGCCGTTTTAAGGCCAGAACACACCAAGCCGATGCAGACGAACTAGTGGCGACGAAAGCAGACTGCGGGGTTGGTTCACGTCGGCAGCGTCTGTGTCCAAAGTTGTCCTGACACACCAAACCGACGCTAAACAGCCGACGGCCAAGTAGCACGTCATTCTGCCCCTGCGTGAGATGAAATGCCTTTCTGTACCAGCAGGTGGCAGTATCTGAACAGCCAATCAGAATGATCAGATGGCCCGACGGACCGACGAGCTCCGACGCCGATTCAACATTTCGAATCGGCCGAAAAAAAGCCGACGAGGACCAACTTCAGCCGACGGTGCGGAACACACTGAGAAAACTTAGTCGGCCGACGAAGAAAAACTGCCCGACGGCTGACCGTCGGCTTGGTGTGTTCCTGCCTTAAACTGAAAGCAACTTACACTTATATAACTTAAAATATGTCAGTGCCATTGCTTTGTCTCAAGATTCACACCAGTAATGTTTTTTCATAGGGCATGTTTATAAAAGCTTCTTAAATGCTCTAATTGTACTAATCCTGGCTTAGTCTAAGCCCTGTCTGTGGAACCGGGCCTTAAAGTACTAATGTGTACCATTTAGGAGTAAGTAAGGTACAAAGATGTACCTTTTCACCTAGCTTTAAGTCACCATGCACTGGCAGGACCCTAACAAGGCTTTTGGGAATTGCAGTCGTGGGCAGTTGCGGGTAAGCATACTGACATATTTAGGTTTATTTCGGAGCTGAAACACCGTCACTTCAGATTCGAGGCCAGAGCTGGTGAGATCAATAAGACAGACTTATGTTTCCCTCCCATTTTCATGAACCCAGAGGAGAGACACACTTCTGATTCGTGATTAAATATGTCATTGTTAACCAGTTCAGTCCACAAACCCTTTTTAATGGGAAATGATGCCGCGTTCCAGGCAATCCGTAACCCGTGTTTTTCCAACCTTCTACCCGTGAAAGTGCACTGGAACAGCAGTCAAACCCGTGACTTCCCACCCGTGAACTCGTACTAGATCGATGTACTCCCAGTTACAAGTTCTGACGTCACATAGCCCGCGAAACAACAATAGCAGCCCCTACGGATGCGGTGTTTATGCAAGTGCACGGTAAAATAACGTAAAATTAAAGGTATAACAGCTTCTCTTGCCTAATGCGCCGTTTTCCTCCTCCATTTCCCTCAAATAAGCAAGGAGTAAGCACCTTTGGCGATAGAAATAATTGCATAAGCCCCGTACGGTCCGCCATGTTGGTTTGTTTATACCATAGGTTTATACTCAGGCAGTTTGGCTTGACTTGCCTGGAACGCTACAAAGTCGTGAGTCGTGATTTGAAGTCGCGACTTACGGGCTCAAAAACCTGCCTGGAACGCAGCATGAGTCCCAGTGAAATACCAGTGCCCCAGTAAAACATTACTGATAAATCCATGTGTCAATGGAGATTACATACACCCACCTGAGAATCATTTCCTCTGATATTATTTCAGCAATCATATATGTGTTTTTTATATGCTGTTCAGATTCATGAAGGAATCACTGTCATCTAATCTGTCAAACGTGTTTGCAAAAAGGTCTGAAATTGTTTGCGTTTGTTTCATTCTGACTCATTAAGTTTGAAGCTGCATTTACACTTCCAGCAACTTTGTCACTGCATGTCGCCAGTGGCTAGCGGGTTTTTAAGCCCCATTTACACCACCAGCGACACACAGCGAGTGCAACACACAGAGCTGGCGATCTTCAGCAACACGAGCGACAGTGACCATTGGCGACAGGATTTAGGCGTGTCCAGTGAAGTGACAAAGTTGAGATATGCTATCCGCTTGTTAAGTCGTGAAGTAAGGAACACCTTTTCTGGGTCCAAGCCTCGACTCGTTTCACTTGAGAATGCCATCGCGACGGCCGTTTATGAGCGCTATTTATTCATATTAAACGTTTAACATTTTAAAAAGCTAAACATTTAAAATACTTAGTCTACACAACCGTCTCCATGCTCACAGGGCCACAGACATTAATATTTTAACGACTTATAAAATCTGACCATCTGGGATTTTGGTATGGAGAAAAAGGTTATGATTATTATTTTTTGAGAGTATTACACCACATTGTGTGTGTATATTAGCACAGTTGGTCGTTTTCTTGTGGTACGTGATAGAGCGTTTGGACCTGGAAGCGCTGCCGCGTGACGTCAGACTTAACAACCGAATAGACATATTACCCTATTACATCATAACGTAACAAAATCCAAAATGAGTTGTTTTCAGAGCTTGGCTTTAATAAAAGCTGTTTTTTGACTAAACAAGGAAGTTTTGAGTTCTGAAACATAAAAAAGGGTTAGTTCATCCAAAAATGAAATTTCTGTCATTAAGTACTCACCCTCATGTCGTCCCAAACTCGTAAGAACTTCGTTCATCTTCAGAACACAAATTATGATATTTTTGATGAAATCCGAGTATCTGATCCACACATAGGCAGCAACGTCAGTGCACCGTTTGAGGTCCAGAAAGACATCGCTTAAACCGTTGACGTGACTACAGTGGTTCAACCTTAATATTATGAAGTGACGAGAATACTTTTTGTGCAAAAAAACAAAACAAAAATAACTACTTTATTCAACAAATTCGTCTGTCCCCAGTGGCGGCGCTAGGCCGGGGCTTGCTGGGGCTATAGCCCAACCTGAAATGTGCTTAGCACCGGCGCAGACCCCCCAAGTATTTCCTAATGATTTTCCTGTTTTTTACTATGTGTCACTTTCCCTTTCATTAAACATCTAAAAAATAAAATAAGAGTTAATAAATGTCGTAAATGTGCCTATAAACAATGGTTTTAATCAATACACGCTCAGGTATGACACGCGTTAGGAACAGCGATCAACAGCCATCATATATGAGAGCAATGAAATATGAAGCAAAAGCATCTCGGAATAGTTCAGAAGATAACAACAGAGATATTGTCCTCTTGTAATCTGCTATTGGTGAGTAGCTACCCTGATCTTTTTGAATATTCACTCACGTTATAAACGTCAAATAATATAGATTTGAATATAAATTCTTACACTTTGTTCGCCCTAGCTAGTGTAGTGGTGATGAAAAAAACAAAGAGAAAATGTCGTTTTCAATCTAAACATACACTCACCTAAAGGATTATTAGGAACACCATACTAATACTGTGTTTGACCCCCTTTCGCCTTCAGAACTGCCTTAATTCTGCGTGGCATTGATTCAACAAGGTGCTGAAAGCATTCTCTAGAAATGTTTGCCCATATTGATAGAATAGCATCTTGCAGTTGATGGAGATTTGTGGGATGCACATCCAGGGCACGAAGCTCCCGTTCCACCACATCCCAAAGATGCTCTATTGGGTTGAGATCTGGTGACTGTGGGGGCCATTTTAGTACAGTGAACTCATTGTCATGTTCGAGAAACCAATTTGAAATGATTCGAGCTTTGTGACATGGTGCATTATCCTGCTGGAAGTAGCCATCAGAGGATGGGTACATGGTAGTCATAAAGGGATGGACATGGTCAGAAACAATGCTCAGGTAGGCCGTGGCATTTAAACGATGCCCAATTGGCACTAAGGGGCCTAAAGTGTGCCAAGAAAACATCCCCCACACCATTACACCACCACCACCAGCCTGCACAGTGGTAACAAGGCATGATGGATCCATGTTCTCATTCTGTTTACGCCAAATTCTGACTCTACCATCTGAATGTCTCAACAGAAATCGAGACTCATCAGACCAGGCAACATTTTTCCAGTCTTCAACTGTCCAATTTTGGTGAGCTCGTGCAAATTGTAGCCTCTTTTTCCTATTTGTAGTGGAGATGAGTGGTACCCGGTGGGGTCTTCTGCTGTTGTAGCCCATCCGCCTCAAGGTTGTGCGTGTTGTGGCTTCACAAATGCTTTGCTGCATACCTCGGTTGTAACGAGTGGTTATTTCAGTCAAAGTTGCTCTTCTATCAGCTTGAATCAGTCGGCCCATTCTCCTCTGACCTCTAGCATCAACAAGGCATTTTCGCCCACAGGACTGCCGCATACTGGATGTTTTTCCCTTTTCACACCATTCTTTGTAAACCCTAGAAATGGTTGTGCGTGAAAATCCCAGTAACTGAGCAGATTGTGAAATACTCAGACCGGCCCGTCTGGCACCAACAACCATGCCACGCTCAAAATTGCTTAAATCACCTTTCTTTCCCATTCTGACATTCAGTTTGGAGTTCAGGAGATTGTCTTGACCAGGACCACACCCCTAAATGCATTGAAGCAACTGCCATGTGATTGGTTGATTAGATAATTGCATTAATGAGAAATTGAACAGGTGTTCCTAATAATCCTTTAGGTGAGTGTATATATTAATGTGTTAAACAGGCGTCTTTGACCATTACATCTAGTCTGCTTTTAGTTTCTCGTGCGGCACGTAAAGTTAAAAGTTCAACATCTGAAAACACGTCTCGACATCCTGCGCTCTTTTCCATGTTTTTTGCATTTTAATCACAAGCGCATTCCGTCATTTAGCTCACTGCATACATAGACGTACGTACGCCTAAGATATGGGACAATTTTCAATAGGCCTAAACCATTGTTGATTCAAAGATCTGATAAAGTAATAATAAAGGTGTTAAAGGATTAGTTCACTTTCAAATAAAATTTTCCTGATAATTTACTCACCCCCATGTCATCCAAGATGTTCATGTCTTTGTTTCTTCAGTAGAAAAGAAATTAAAGTTTTTGATGAAAACATTCCAGGATTATTCTCCTTATAGTGGTCTTCAATGGCCTCCAAACGGTTGAAGGTCAAAATTACAGTTTCAGTGCAGCTTCAAAGGGCTTTAAATGGAGGAATACGGGTCTTATCTAGCGAAACGATCGGTCATTTTCTAAAAAAATACAACTGTATATGCTTTATAAAAACAAATGATAGCCTTGCACGTGCTTCCGCTTTCCGTATTCTTCAAAAAGCTTATGCTGTATGTCCTACGCCTTCCCTATTCAACTTACAGAACGAACGCAACACCAGTTCCGTTTTTTCCGTTGTTTTTGCATGCAAAAAGTATTCACGTCGCTTCATAACATTAAGGTTGAACCACTGTAGTCACAAGGACTATTTTAACAATGTCTTTAATACCTTTCCGGACCTCAAAAGGTGCAATGTCGTTGCTGCCTATGTGTGGATCAGAAACCCTCAGATTTCATCAAAAACATCTTAGGACAAAATTTGTGTTCCGAAGACAAACAAAGGTTTTACGGGTTTGGGACGACATGAGGGTGAATATGTAATGACAGAAATTTCATTTTTGGGTGAACTTACCCTTTAAAGGATGTTATGATAGTACAACAACCTCTTACATGTCACAAGATCAAGGAAAATTTGATTTCTAAATTCATGACCCCTTTAAAAGTCATTTTAATTAAAACTTGGACAACTAGAATTGTCAGATAGTATTTTTTTATGAATCATGTACTGTGATAGCGTGTCAAAGCATACTCAGCTATAAATAATATGCAGCTATAATAAGCGTTGTCATTTTTGAGTGATGTTTCATGTCAATATGCAATAGTTGCATATTGTTAAAAGTAATTGTGGTTTTAATATCTTTGTAAGAATGTCAGGTCTATAGAAAAGGGGAAAGGGAAATCAAATGTCTGGCAAAGGTTGATTCTGGAAACTGCAGAGAAATCCCCTAAAAGAATTATGTTTATGCTCCACAAACCTCTAAGGTCAGCTCTAAACACACACACTAATTTATATTTAATTAGAGTTGATTGGTATACTGTGTCAAGTAGAGTCAGTCATAACCTGTTCAGTTTTGTCCTGTGCAATAACCTGTTTGCTTTTATGACTCATTTGAACATATGTCTCTGTTTGCCTTAATTAGTAAAATATGCTTGTGTCTGTTCTTTATGAGGTAAATTTGACATTTACTTTATCCTTGAGGAAGTGTGCATAACGTACTCAACCTGAGTGCAACTTGTTTAAGCAAATAGTGGGGTAATATCATTGTTCAAATTAAAAGGATATTTGGATTTTACATGCTCAATAAATCATTAAACTCTCTTTTTCTAACCATGTGCTGATTAGCATCTTTGAGCTAGCTCAAAAGTATCTAAAATTGTCACAACCGAAACAACATCATTGTTTTTTGGGGGGTTATTCGATAAAATTTAGATTTTTTTTTGCGTGTACAACTGTTCAGAACTGTGCTAGCTAACCATGTGCTGATTATCATCTTTGAACTAGAAAGTATCTAAAAAAAAAAAGTGTAAAAAAAAACGAAACTTCACCACGTTTCGGTCGTGACATCATTGTTTTGGTAGTGACAAAAGGGAACACATAATTGTTTATTTGGGGGAAATAAACAATTTTTGTACTGTTAATCATTAGAATTGTATTATGTTTTATTATGCAAATCATTAGTGTTTTAGCATTGCGAGTTAAAATTCTGTAATGCGATGTGGTCACTACCGACACATTAATATCACTACCGAAGATGTGCAGTCACGACCGAAACATGGGATGATTTGTTAAAAATAAAGTATATTGAATTATCAACTAAGATGTTATTATAGTGTTTGGTTCAATGTATAATCAAACTAATGAATCCTTAACATTGAAATCAGTATGATGAACTTTATGCCTTTTACAAAGAAAGATTGGATTCAAAATACATCAAATCTCATAAATTACACTTGAAATATTGCTAAAATTGTAATTGTTATTGATTTACCTGTGAAACTTTTCCAAAAAATAACAAAAAATATATTTACAAGGTAGACATAAACAAAATCTTTAGATTTTTTTTCTTCTGAAAATACAATATGAGAATTAACTGTACAATAACTAGAAATATGTACCTTGGATATTATACAATTTGCATACATAAAAAATTTGTGGAAAAAAACGTTTCCAACTCTGACTTTGCACCAATTCTGTAGAATGGCCCATATATATATATATATATATATATATATATTATTTTTTTTTAA